>OY747704.1:19317500-19775000 GCA_963556495.2 Valencia hispanica | reverse complement strand
CATATATGTTACTCTATGTATATATATATATATATATATATATATATATATATATATATATATATATATATATATATATATGTTACATAGAGGTTATACAGAGTATGTATATCTTTGGTGTGGAATTTCTCAGTTGGAGTCCAAATATTTTGAATTAGAGGTGATCAAATGGCATATTGAAATATCCCTAAAAGAAATAAAAAAGTAAAAAGAAATGTCCCTATAGCTTAGTGCAAATCTTCATCAACTAGACGGTGTGCATGGACATATTTTCTTACAGTGTTTACACTGTGCACAACGCAAAGGGGTAACCAACTCCTATTGACCAGACATGCAGAAAAGGTCCAGAAAATACGGTCAGGTACAACTGATAGAACTTTTATTTATTTTTTTTGCTGTCCCTGGCAGACGGGCACCCTGGGCAGGGAGCCATTTTTGCCCAAAGAAAAAAAACACCACTGAGAATCAATCTAAATATGCCATTGAACACAAACCAATGTAAGTCACTAATTTAATAACTGTCAGCTAAGAATGTTATCTAAGGGATCTTATTTTTATGATAATTCTTATAATTAGTTGTAAATAAGAGTAAATTCTCTTCAAAAAAGTCTTAATTCCAATTCAATTCCTCACATGTGATGTCTCTTTTATATTCCTATTAATCACTTGCATCAAATCTTTGACTTTATATGAACAGGCTGTGCTCTGTGTTTTCTCACATTTGCAGCATGATCATATTTCATAAACACTGCATTTGAATTTTTATGTACAGAGCACGCAATATCCATGATAAACTGAATATGTAAATAGCCAGGCTTTATTTATGGGGGCCTGTCAGACTCGTGGTCCTAAGTATTACTTTGGATGATAAGATGGATAGACAAAAATGTTAGTTAAGGGAGCACTTCCATGTCTGTAGAATGATTGATAATTAGCAGGTTAATCTGCACAGGTCGGAGGTCATAATTCATATGCTTCTATAAAAAATGGTTCTAAAGGGCACGATTTTTTTATTTATAGATCTAAATACAAAAAAAGAGGACTAACCTTTTATTAATTCCTTTGAGAGAAAAAAAAGTGTTATTATGTTGCTCATTGACTCATAAAAGGATACAACTATACATAGTAGATAATTTAGAATTTAGAAATAGTTTAAATAAATCACCCAGGAAGTGCCTGAAACCAGTCAAGTCTGCATCTTTTAGTCACACATTTAATCCTAATGCTACGTTCCATTACATTTCCCAGGCAGTAAGTGCCTTGGAATTACCCGTCCCATCCTGAAGGAATCCTTTTTGTTATTGTTTAGAGAATGGTTAGCATGCCGGAGATGCTCCAAATACGATTTTACATCCACTTATGGAAATCCATTGTTCCTTGAACATTTCCACATACAAAGCAATATTTGCTTTTCTAAGAGGTCCAGGACCCCAATTACATCAAAGACAGTTTGCCCTGATGCTGGGATGGCTGCTGAAGGCCTCAAACAACTGTGTCAATGCTACCCCCTTGTGACCGCACTGCAGCAGAAGCTTTTCTGTCTCTCAGTGGAAGAAGGAAAAAGGGGCTCTTCAGTAACAGAAAAACAAACTAAAATACATCACCCAAATTTCTGAGTTCTTTATAAAAGACTTACGTAAATCAAAAAGTTTGAATATCATTGCCACAATTCTGCCCACTTCTCTGGTTTCAGATCTATATAAATCTCTACTCTTAATAGCTTGTGTACATGCTATATTAAAAAAAAAAATTGTCTGACATCCCGATTGTAGTTCAAACTCTAAGGCAGTGAATACTAAAGATTAAAAGAAAGTCTGAGGGATTCTATTTGCACAATAGGAATCAAAATGTGTCATCACAGCACCTTTTTGCATCTGTAGCTCCCAGATCTCTTTCATTAAAACCAAAAAAATGCTATGCTGACATGCAGACAGATGTGGATGTCAAAGGCATGAGAGATGAGTTTTGGAGGGCACTCTTCCTGCTGTCCCAGACGGGGGAAGAGGGGAAAAAAGCATATTCAGAAAAAGAAATAATTAGACACACAAATATAAAACTCTGCAAAGCTGCATAGCTCACTTGTCACAAGGCAGAAAGAAGAAGGGGTTGTATTATCTTACTGAAGTGCAGTTTGCCCTAAGCCGCCACTTGTGTTTTCTAACTTTGCTCTACCTTCAAAGACACAGCCGGAGATTTGCAAGTTAGAGCGCCAGAGTTGCTCTGCTTTATTATTGGAGTTGAGCACTGAGAGGCAGAAATAAATAGTAATTATTAAAAAAATGGATTAGTCCATTATAGCAGTGAACTAATGCAAACTAATTTTAAAAGGACAGGAAATTGTTTTACAGAAATCTTTAAAAATGGTCTAAATGCAGTACATAATTTTCAAACTGTAGTGCAAGTACCACTGGTGGCACTTAGGCTGCCTTTAAATGAGAAATGTTGACATAAGAACATTATTTTTAAATACTATGTGTTTCAGAGTATACACCAATGGTCAAAAAGACGAGTTGTTAAAGCATATTGATTTTTGCTTTAATAGAAGCCTCTTTAAAGAAAAGTGCAGTGGAAAAAATCTTCATGAACTTATAAAGTGGCATGGATGAGAATAAACCAGCAAGAAGCTACCTATGCTGTGTCACTTTTCTCAACATCTCCGATCTGGGACTGACAACAAAGCAGACATAACTAGAAAAGCAGTGGGAGAGCGCAGACCTCCGTCAAGGCAACACCTAATGTTGTGATCCCATTATAACTTTTTTAGATTCCTTGACCATGAAAAAGATACCTTTAGCAGCCGGATTCACACTGATATTGTTATTAGTTTAGTAGTCATTCACAAACTTTCTTGGTAAGGGCCATTAATGAATCACCCCAAATTCTAATCACTTGTTCCTGGTCCCATTGCAGAAATTCCTGAAAATTTGATCAAAATCCACCTATAACTTTTTGAGTTATGTTGCCAACTAATAGACAGACAGACAGACAGACAGACAGACAGACAGACAGACAGACAGACAGACAGACAGACAGACAGACAGACAGACAGACAGACAGACAGACAGACAGACAGACAGACAGACAGACAGACAGACAGACAGACAGACAGACAGACAAACAAACAATCAAACCCTGGCAATAACATAACCTCTTTGGCGGACGAAAACTATGTTCCAATTGCAAGTTGGAAAACATGTCTTTATTGATATAATTAGTTACCTGTCTAAGTACTATTAAACACACAACAGACACTAAAACAATGTAGTTCTTTGCATGTTGCACAATATGTCAACTAAAAAAGATTGAATGCTGTTGTGTGTGAAAGACTGGATTAAATACAAAAAACAGCAAAAAGGCTGTTTTTCACTGGTCAGACCTCCATATTTGCCAATTGGAATTATAACTTCAGATAGACCATTTTGCTAATTCTAATTTTTGGTTAAAAATAAGTCAAAACCCCATTGCTCAACTGAGCACGTAGCATTAGAGGATAGGAAAAGGTCCATCAATATAAAGTGTGACGCAATTAAACAGTAATATACTGGTCATGATTTACAGCAAGATGCTGGAGATCTTCTACAAGTCTGTTGTGGAGAGTGTAATCTCTTCAGCCGTCATCTGTTGGGGTAGCAGCATCAGAACCAGGGCTTTAAATAGGCTAAACAACCTAAAAAAGAAGGCTGGTTCTGTTCTTGGGACAACTGTGGAACATCTGGAGATGATAATGCAAAGAAGGATTCTTCATAAAATCAAAAAAATTATGGACAACCCTGAGCATCCTCTTCATGAGACAGTCATACAACAACAGAGCGTCTTCAGTCGGAGGCTTCTTCAGTTTCGCTGCAATACAGACCGCTACAGGGAATCCTTCCTGCCCACAGCTATCATCATCTACAACAACTCCTTCAAGAATTAATTATATGAGCTATACCAACACTTAATTTCCCTCTGGGATCAGTAAAGTATTTTTGAATTGAATTTCAATTGAATTGAATGATTAAGCTGAACATTGAGAATTCCATGGCATTGATCCCTATACACATGCACTATTCTGAAAGGACGTAAGACACAATATACATGGTAAGATTCGACACTGTAACAGCAGTTTCAGTATTTGAAGAGATGATAATGAAACTGAATGATTGGAATGATATTTTAAAGCCAAAACACAATACAAACATGCTTTATTTCTAAATGAAACTAATTTTAAGTCATTTGGTCATTAGTTGGTCATTATTGTTAGACTTGTGATGGGGACTGTAACTCAGTTTTAACAATGATGCAGTTGCAGGGAGATCATAAACTAAGCAGTGATGCAGGTATACTTTAAGATTACAAATCCAAAGGTTCAAGCAAAAGAATGTGCTGAATTTATTTTTCTATTGCTTCAAGTATTAGCTGTTAATCCATTTTACATATCTTACTTTAACATTTCTGTATTAAGCAAGGTAAAAAGTCACATCAAATGCAGAGATACTTGATGGCTTGTGTTACCTGCAGTCTTCATCCATAACTCACAGAAAAGGCTGAGGCTGTATTAGGGGGCTCCTCTATACTGACACCCCACCCAACCCCCGAGGTTAGGCTTTGTCAATCATGGTACAATGTGATTGCAATAGTCCCCACCTGCCACCTCATTGACACCTCCCATTGACTTCCTTTGAAGCAGACCACTGAGCCTAAACCACTCCATTCTGCTTGTATGTTTTACCTGACTGTGAGGTTGCAGCTCTCATTAACAGTCCAGACACACTGGAACATATGTCTCAGAGCGCCATGTACTCGAGCCACCCAACAATGTTTTCTCCCAAAGAAGAGGAATAGCTTTTGAATTATTTTTCTCCCTGACCTTAGGTCAGCGTATGTAAACATGTGACCTCATATCACGCTACAGCAATGTTATTTATGTCATATAATCATTCCCTCTCCCTCAGGATGTGGCTGGCACACAAACATGACCAAAATACATATTTAGATTTATTTGTCTGCAACTGTCCAATAAAACATATTCTTTGCATTTCCATCTCTGGGCTTTGGTCCCAGTGGGAGTTGCTGGCTGAGAAATGTTTTGCTTTCAAGCTTCAGGGAACAGCAATGTGAGCAATGTTCAGGGTAGGGAAAAAAAAGAGACTCGTTGCCTAAGTGTTGTACTATAAAGAGAGAAGAAGAAGTAGGATTTCACATTCTAGAAGACTCAAATGGCTTTTGCTCTGCAGTGGAATGTGGGTGCAATCACCATACTCATCTCAGGAAAGACAATAGCCAGCTCACAATCAATCAGTCAGTCTCTTTGTCATGTTTCCTTTTTTGGGAGTTTTTTTTCTTCTAAATTTGTCCATCTTGTAGCATTAGCATTCCTTTTTAGCTAAGCCATCTGAACTAAAAGTTTTCAATCAGTATGAAAAAAATCCCAAAAAGCAAAACAGCCAAAATTCTCTCAGTTCCATTCTGCCCATAAGAGCAGTAATTCTGTAATGAAACAAGTCAAACCTAAAAGTGGAATGAAACTTTTTATGATGTGCTCTATATTAAAGAAAATAAAGCCCGTCTTGATGAAGGCTGTGCCCTTCAGTGGATTGTGGATTCCATCCTCATGCCATCCACACATGTTGCAGGGTGTTTGCGGCTGGAGAGGCATCCCCTCTGCGACCAGAGTCATAAATGACTTACTATAAAATGGATTACACAAGGGCTAAGATGGCTTTTACGTAATTGTGTGGTGGTGAGAGGGAGTAAGAGTCCCGCCATAAAACTTCAATAAATTGTGCATTTTCTTAATGACTTGTTGCCCCAGTGAACGCTTCAGTTCAGAACACTTTAAGAAAAGAAATGGAGAGCGAATGCTGGCAGAGGCAACAGTAATTAGGAGTTGTGAACGGGTAAAAAGTTTGCATTATGCTTTTGTGGTATTTGCATATTTGGGCTTGTTTGAAATGTCGTTACTGGTCATACAAATATGTGACATCTGTGAAAAAATTAACTTTTGGACCTTAAGATTAAATTAAATTTAAGACCAGATGGTTGTCCGCCTTTGAGTAGATCTTAATCTTTTCTTATTAAATACATCTTTATTTATAACACCTACTTAACTGTTTTACAATGTTATAAATTTGTGGTCTATAGAATTACATGAAAGCAGTCTTGAGCTGCCTACACTGGTGATTGACGTTGAACATGCATGATGCAGGTGAAAATGGTGGGCCAGTTGGGTATTAAAGTACAGGACATCAAATTAATTGTTTATGAGAAATTTATTTATAAAGATGTTTAAAAAAATAGGTTAAATATTCTTTAACCTATTTATTAAATACTAAGAAAAATTAACAATCAATCACTCTGGTACATAGTCCAGTAGCATTTAGTAGACCAGCACAAAGTATTGCATAGTTGTGAAGTGGGAGAAAAATTATATTTGGTTTTAGATTTTTTTTTTTTACAAAAAAATAGAAACGTGTGATATGAAAAGTATCCCCGCAGCATGAAGCTGCCACTACGGTGTTTTGCATTAGGGATGGTGTTTTCAGAGTGATCCACAAAGTTAGTTTTCATCTGACCAGAGAAGCTTCTTTTATGTTTTCTGTGCACTTCAACATGGCTTCCAACCCATTGTAAACTTTTCATGGTATCTACTTGCTACTCTTTCATAATGCCCATGACTAATATGACAACAAATAACTTTCTTACTGATCTGTCTGCTGTGTTCCTTGGTCTTCGTGATGCTGTTTGTTCTCTAATACTCTCTAACAAAGGCCTCTGAGCACTTCACAGAACTGCTGTATTTATACATTAAATTTCACAAAAGTGGACTCTATTTACTACACTCAACAAAAATATAAACGCAACACCTTTGTTTCTGCTCCCATTTTTCATGAGATGGACTTAAAGATCTAAAATTCATTCCAGGTACACAATATTACCATTTCTCTCAAACACTGTTCACAAATCAGTCTAAATGTGTGATAGTGAGCACTTCTGCTTTGCTGAGATAATCCACCCCACCTCACAGGTGTGCCACATCAAGATGCTGATCTGATATCATGATTAGTGCACAGGTGTACCCTATACTGCCCACAACAAAAGGCCACCCTGGAATGTGCAGTTTTTTGCTTTATTGGGGGTCTGGGGACTCAGAACCGGTCAGTATCTGGTGTGACCACCGTTTGCCTCATGCAGTGCAACACATCTTCTTCGCATAGAGTTTATCAGATTGTCAATTGTGGCCAGTGGAATGTTGGTCCACTCCTCTTCAATGGCTGTGCGAAGTTGTTGGATATTAGTGGAAACTGGTACACGCTGTCGTATACGCTGGTCAAGCACATCCCAAACATGCTCAATGGGTGACATGTCCGGTGAGTATGCTGGCCATGCAAGAACTGGGACATTTTCAGCTTCCAAGAATTGTGTACAGATCCTTGCAACATGGGGCCGTGCATTATCTTGCTGAAACATGAGGTGATGTTCATGGATGTATGGCACAACAATGGGCCTCAGGATCTCATCACGGTATCTCTGTGCATTCAAAATGCCATCAATAAAATGCACCTGTGTTCTTCGTCCATAACAGATGCCTGCCCATACCATAACCCCACCATCACCATGGGCCACTCGATCCACAACATTGACATCAGCAAAGCACTCACCCACACGACGCCACACACACTGTCTGCCATCTGCCCTGAACAATGTAAACCGAGATTCATCCATGAAGAGAACACCTCTCCAACGTGCCAGACGCCATCGAATGTGAGCATT
Organism: Valencia hispanica; assembly: GCA_963556495.2. Classification (NCBI taxonomy): domain Eukaryota; kingdom Metazoa; phylum Chordata; class Actinopteri; order Cyprinodontiformes; family Valenciidae; genus Valencia; species Valencia hispanica. Next base: position 19,767,248 of record OY747704.1, on the reverse strand, counting down.
TGCCCACTCAAGTCTGTTACGGCGACGAGCTGGAGTCAGGTCAAGACCCAGATGAGGACGACGAGCATGCAGTTGAGCTTCCCTGAGACGGTTTCTGACAGTTTGTGCAGAAATTGTTTGGTTATGCAAACCAATTGTTTCAGCAGCTGTCTGAGTGGCTGGTCTCAGACAATCTTGGAGGTGAACCTGCTGGATGTGGAGGTCCTGGGCTGGTGTGGTTACACGTGGTCTTCGGTTGTGAGGCCGGTTGGATGTACTGCCATATTCTCTGAAACGCCTTTGGAGACGGCTTATGGTGGAGAAATGAACATTCAATGCACGAGCAACAGATCTGGTTGACATTCCTGCTGTCAGCATGCCAATTGCACGCTCCCTCAATGCTTGTGGCATCTGTGGCATTTTGCTGTGAGACAAAACTGCACATTCCAGGGTGGCCTTTTATTGTGGGCAGTATAAGGTACACCTGTGCACTAATCATGATGTCAGATCAGCATCATGATGTGGCACACCTGTGAGGTGGGATGGATTATCTCAGCAAAGCAGAAGTGCTCACTATCAAACATTTAGACTGATTTGTGAACAATGTTTGAGAGAAATGGTAATATTGTGTATCTGGAATGAATTTTAGATCTTTAAGTCCATCTCATGAAAAATGGGAGCAGAAACAAAGGTGTTGCGTTTATATTTTTGTTGAGTGTAATTGCTTGCTCTAGATTTTATTAAGAGGAAATTAAAACTGAAAACACATTCATAACAGTCAAAATTTAAGCAGTACAGGTGGAGAACAAGAAAAACCCAAACCCACTTAGCTGTGTCATTTTAGTACATAGTACTGGAATCTTTTATTAGGTTTGCTAGATTTTAATGTAAGGTACCCTATACCAACAGAGAATCTAAAGGAAACAGATTTCAATCACAAAGAACATCCTAAATCCTAACCGTTATAACTTCTTAATGATGGGGTGCATTAATTGTTTCCATATTAACTTAATTTTGTGTTAACATGGATTCAAAGAGGCCATGGGACAACTGCAAGAAAGGAACACTGCTCTTCTACAAAATCTACAGTCGTTCGGTGTTTCTGCTTGTAAAACTAAACTTTTTGGATAGATACTAGTGTTTATTTCAGCTGAGATATTCCTTGCTCATTGTACTCAACAAACCAATCCGTGACCACCTGAGTCTGGAAAAATCTAGGAAAGGTCTGCCAGCCTACTCTCATTGGGATAAAAACATTTCATCATATGATAAAGATGACTGCTTGGAGCAACTTTGTATTGATCTGCAGTGATCTTCTAATGGGACAAGGGGGCTCTGTCTGTGTCAGCAAAAATCCCCTCACTACACATTGTATCACATGTATGCCTATTTCGGACCACAATGGATTTTCCATATTTATTCAAACCAAATAATCTTAAAAACACTCAGTCTTACACCTTTTATATAGTTGCCAGCAGCTCTCTGGATAGCCGTGAATATCGGTTTCTCCCACGTTCTGTAATTAGCAATGATCAAGAGGAATTATAAGCAGCAGTGAACAGCATTTGGCTCCTCAGTGACCCTGATAGATGGTCAATTTTAGTGATCAGGTCATGGCATTCATTGGATTTAAAGTGGCAGTGATGGGCCCTTTTGGCCCAATGTGTGTAATTATCACATCCCTGCATGATTTAAGGTGGCAGTGTATCACAAGAAAGATGTAAATCTAATCATTTTCCTGCATTTATGCAAAACTTAATAATGGATGGTCATGAATGCAATAATGCAGTGAGCTTAAGGGCTAATGTCATATCTGCAATCATTATAGCCGCTGTGCAGAATACACCATGCTGCATTTAAAATCAGAGAAAAAATGAGTGTCTCATTCAACTAGAGCTACAAAGATATTTAATGTTGTTTCATGCCTCCCAAGTATGGTACCTTTTAAATATATTAATAGCCCTTGTTACATTTTGTCACATCACAGTCATAAACTTGTATGAGCCTCGGTAAGTCGAAGGAGAGCGACAGCCCATTTTACAAATGCAAAATCCACTGCACGTCACCGTGCTCACGCTAACCCCGCTGTTAAACATGGTGTTGGTTGCACCATGTTCAGATATGCTTTTCTTATGCAGGGACATGGAAACAGCGAAGCTGACCAGGGTTCATGATAAGATGAATGGAGCTAAATATAGGGCAATCCTGGAAGGAAATCTGTTAGGCTAAAAAAGACATGAGGCTCAGATAGAGGCATACCTTCCAGCAGCACTGCAACCCTAAGCAATCAGCCAGAGCTACAATGAAAATATTTAGGTCAAAGCATATCCATGTGTTGGATAGGCCCAGTCAAAGTCCAGGCTTAGATGTAGTTGAGAATCTGTGCAAAGACCTACAAATAGATCTACACCCATCTGACTACTCAGATCTCCATTTGTGAAAACGTTTGTTAAAAAACACATTCCACCTCTCACATATCCACAGATCTGTTTATATCTGTCACAAAAAAATTCCTCATAAAATACACTGAAGTTTGTAGTTTTAATGTGACAAAAAGTGAAACAGTTCAAGGGGAAACTGCCTTTGCCTGTAATCCTTTTATCTGAAATTTCTTTTAATCTTACAAATGTTTGGTGCCTCCACAGGAAGCCATTTTTCTGAAAAACGCTTTAAGCAGAACATCTTGTGGTGAACAGCCTTGAGTTTTGACAGCCAGGGAAGTCTGCCAATAGAAACAAGACAATACACACTGATCACAGTTGTCAATAAGTTTTTTCTTCTTTCCCTGTCATCCATCTTTCTTTCTCTGGTTCTACAGAAAAAAAAAATCCTTCTCACTACTCCTCCTCAGTTAGAGTGGTGAGAGTACAGACAACTCTCTGAATCTGGACACTTGAACACAGTCTCCCGGAAATCTGCTGCTCAGCTCCTCTGGTAACAGAAGGAATACATCACTGCCTTGTTTATTTACTTTTTTTTTTCCACATGCCAGAAAAGGTCAAAGTCAGAGGATTATATCGCGCGGTCCAAGCAGAATTCAATAAGCGCCGTGCAATGAAAACAATATCATCCATATTTTAAACAGCTGGCACCAAACAGAGGGAAACTTACACTAGGGTGCCAATTATTCCACTTCTCGGGGTTTCGCAGCAAACCGCTGTAGCTCAGGTGTGCTTCTTGGATAAAACGTCTTTTGTATAGTTTTTGAAACACTGGAGATTCATAGCAGAACTTGAGTTACATTTATGTATTTTTCAATAAATAAAAATACCAAAACAACATAACTAATACTGAGGGGGTTGTGCAGATTTGTTGGAGGTAAAATGCAGATGTTTTTCAGGCAGTGAGTGGGGTTGTTTTCATTGTCTGGGATTGTTTTCCCTCCATGGACTTATTAAAGCCAGCGCAGCACAGTCTGTGCTATATAATCCTGATGTATTATTAATCACGCCTTCCTGTTCATCTCCAAAAAAACTTCAGTTTTTTTATTTTTCTCTTGTGAAAGAGCACTGGATGTGAAACACTGCCAGGTTTGGTTGTGACATGATGCTTTCTTTTCTCCCTGTTGCAGAATTCTAAGCACTAGAATACAATGGCAGCATTGTTTTGGAAATAGATTTTGGCGCTGTGTTTCTCGTCCATGGAGCAAAATGCTTCTAGCATCATCTGCTGAAACATTAGTACAATTGTCGAGGAATACAGTAACAAGACACAGGATACAGTGTACAATGTGTCAAATGTGTCAGGAATGTGTCAAACTGTTGTGCTAGTTTTTATTTATAACATTCTCGTTATTTTTATCCATTATCTGGTTCATATTGCATTAGTGACTACATTTCTACAGTGAAATCTAAAGGGAATGCTTCAATCTTCAAGCTTCGTGAAAATAACTTTCACGATCAGTTTATTTTGAATATCTAACACTTTCTTTAGTTTTATTCCTAATCATATTTTGGGAGGCTTGTTAAGTACAATTCTGTAACAATGTGAGAGTCATACTCTTAAAAACTTTCCCTTCATTTTTTTACATTTCTTTTTACATTTTGGCATGTTGCAACAGCAAACTTCAAGTTTTTTTAAATGTGAAATATCAATACAAAGTAGGACTTAACTGTAACGTGAAAGCAAAACTGCACATGATTTTCACAAAAAATGGTATATTTGAATTATATTATACAGTACAACAACAGAGTGTCTTCAATCAGAGGCTTCTTCAGTTTTGCTGTAACACAGACGGCTACAGGAGACTGCTACAAAAACTATTTGAAGAAACTTGAATAGTATGAGCTAAAGCAAAACTTAATTTCCCTCCGGGATCAGTAAAATATTTTTGAATTCAATTGAAATAGCACAAGTTTAGTCAGAGTTAATGGAGACCTTCACAACTTTTTTCCTGACCTTTCTGCACTGTTCCTGGTGTCCATGATGTTGCTTGTTCGCAAAACTGGTTGAGTTTTTCTGACACTGTGACCTAATTAGGTGACTTTTAAACTAAGTTGGGTTTTTAGTTTTTCGTTTTTCGTCAAGAAGCCTAAAAACCATAGATCATTTTCCTTCTGCTTCACAGTTATGAACTACTTTGTGTTGGTCTATCACCTAAAATCCCTTTAAAGTAGAAAAGCTTCAAGGGGTATGAATACTTCTGCAAGCTACTGTATATATATATATCAGCATGCCTTCATAACAGGTGCTCATGGCACATTTTCTACTATTTTTTTATATATTTTGCCTCGCTTGGGTAAGATGATAATCCAAGCCTAGTCCACTGACAGACTGCAACATGATTTACTTGGACAGTGACTGACTGCACATCCAATTTGTTTCAACTCCAGAGCAGCAGCTTATTATCTGAAATGCATGAGATGTCTGTGCATGAGAGGCATGATCAGCTGGGGCATGCGCGGGGCTGCTGGGAAAGTAATCAATAAGGGATTGTCTCTTGTAGTTTAGGCCGACACATTATGACAGAGCTGAAAATTAAACAGGCAGATATTAATAATAATGGAAATCAGAGTCTCATGGGTGACTACTGGGGGAGGGGAGAAATTCAAAATATGTATCATATTTGGATGTGGGTGTGTACACGTATAGGAACAAGGGCAGGGTGTTTAAACTTGGTATCTTGGTGCTCTATGGCAAAAGAAAAACATGTCAAACCTGAAAAAAACATATTTTTAATTTTGTTCACATTTTTGATGCTGTTTCTTCATCTGTTCTATGACGACAACGTGTTCCCCATAAATAGACATGCCTTTCTCCTCTTTGAACACACCCTTTGTGATTGATCAGTGTAATAAAATCATTTCACAGAAATCTAAATAAGTAAGTAAGTTTATCTGCATGAAGTATAATTAGGTGTAGACGTCTGCTCAAAATAAAGCAGAGTAGTGCCTCATTGCATGATTTAAGGCTGCTCACAGGCAGTAAAAGAAACAGAAAATAAACTGACGTAGCTTACAAGGAGATTCTGCTGCTTCGTCAATTAGCCCTGGCAATTCATTTTCATTGTTGGAGCCACAAACATGCCATCCCTGGCGGGGGAGGGGTGGAATGGTGGAGTTAACAAACACCATTACAGCCTATTACAGATTCAGTGTCATTGATTATTTATACCCTTATAAAATGCGGGGCTCCCTGGTGGACCAGGCTCTCTTGGCTAGCTGTGATAAAATGTTCTCTCTAAATCACCACACCGAGGCAAACAACACATACAAACATATGAGAGAGTTAAGTGACAGACTCCTGGGTGTGTAATAGATCTGGAGATCACTCCATGAAGATAAAGAAATAGGAGAATAAGCAGAAACTTTGTCCTTTGTGAAACTGTCTTTATGTTCTACTAAACTTTACAGTTTTAAACACAGTTCATGTACCAACACAATGCAGAGTGTTGTTTAAAAAATACAAATCTGAAAAGTGGGGCATTGCTGTGTATTCTCATTCACTCCCCCTTTACTCATATGCCCTTAAATAATAATCAACTGCCTTCAGAAGTCACCTAAGTAGGTTTTAATTTCATCTCAATATAAATACAGCTGTAAAGGTCTCAGAAAACAGGCTTTAAAGAAGTTAAAATGAGGTCATTAAACAATATCCCAAGCTCTGAACACCTTACAAAATCATTTTCATCATCCCCACCCCAGTAAAACATGGTGGTGGCAGCGTAATGATGCAGAGGCTTTTCTAAAACAGGGACATGGAAGAATTTAATAACATAAATAGAGCTAAATTAGAGTTAGAATTAGACTTGAGAGTACTAGAGATTCACCTGCCAGCAGGGCAACAACCTTCAATATACATCCAGATTTACAATGGAATCGTTTAGATTAAAGTATAATCATCTGTTAGACTGACCTAGTCAAAGTCCAGATCTAAATTTATTTAAATATATGTCCCAAGACTTAAAAACTAATGTTTGAAGTTGCTCTCCATCACCCTGGACCGAGTGTGGATCATTTGGCAAAATAATGTCCAAAAACCTCTGTCTCCAGTTGTGCAAGGACTGATAAACTGTAATTACAAATTAATTACAAAGCTGTAATTGCAGCTTCTGCAATACCCTCTAAAAGACAAATTAATTACAAAGCTGTAATCACAGCCTGCAATGCCCTCTAAAAGACCTTAAAAAAAAAGATCCTCGCGATGGCATAATCTCAGTCATGTCGGAAAAGTTGGAGTTTTTACTTTAGGACTGAGCATTGATTCTCTTTGTAATGATGATATTTGTTTTTCTGATCATCACTGTGTTGCTTTTGATTTATATGTAACTCCAACGCCGGTGTCGACTTGTCATGAGATTTGCTCTTGTTTTTTTTTAATTCTTCTATTGCTAGTATGTTTTCTAGGTCTTTAAGTTTGTTTTTATCCCCTGCTAATGATGTGGACATTTTAGTGGAACATTTTAATCAGCATTGTCTTTCTATCTGAGACAGTATTTGCCCTTTTAAAACAAGATCAGTACCATTTTTAAAGTTCTCCTCTTGGGTGAATGATCACATTTGTGGTCTTAAGCGTTCCTGCACAAACACTCCTGTGGAAGAAATCTCAATTACAAGTCCACCTTTTGTATTTAAAGGATCGTTTAGTGTCTTTTAACAATTCTGTTAAGGAAATGAGGGTAAGTAACTTTTCTAACTTGATTTAGAGGAGCAGAGGTAACACTAAGTTGTTATTTCACTCTATCAGTAACATGGTCACTCCTGCTACACCTACTGTTCCAATAGCTTCTAATGAGGATTGTCAATTTTTTCTTACTTTTTTTGTTGATAAATGTAAAATGTGAGAAATAAAATCCCTTTTACACATTCTGCTTTGACAGCTCCTTCTGAATTACGACCTTCTATTTTGGACAGTTTTGTGCCTTTAACTCTGTTTGAGCTAACCAGACTTACAGGTAGAATTAAGGCCCCATCCTGCTCTTTGGACATCTTACCTACATCCCTGTTTAAAAATGTCCTACAGACTATTGGTTCGAGCATGCTCACCATCATTAATGGCTCATTAGCCTCCAGTAAGGTTCCTGTCAACTTCAAAAATGCTGCCATCCGCCCTCTTCTAAAAAAAATAGCTTAGATCCCACTGTTCCCAGTAGCTATAGACCATTATCTAAGCTTCCATTTGCTGTCAAGATTTTAGAAAAGATAGTGGCGAATCAGTTGACTGCTGCCCTTTAAAAGGATTGTATTCTTGATGATTTTTAGTCAGGTTTCTGTGGTTTCCACTCAACTGAGACAGCCTTGCTTAAAGTATCTAATGACATTTCGAAGCAGACTCATCAGGGAAACTGTTCAGAATTTCTTATGCTGGACCTTACTTCTGCCTTTGACACAGTTAACCATCGTGTCCTGCTTGGAAGGCTAAAGTACTGAGTTGGCATATCAGGTTCTGCCTTGGACTGGTTTTCTTCTTATCTGTCTGATAGGTCGTTCTTTGTAGCTCATACTAAGTTCAGATCTACTTCACATCCAGTCCATTACGGTTTACCTCAGGGTTCTGTGTTGGGACCGCTTCTGTTTTCCCAATATTTACTTCCTCCTGGGTACATCATGTCAAGATTTAAGGAGATTTTGTATCAACTTCATGCTGATGATGTTCAGTATACATCTCATTTAACCCATCTGAGATATCCAAAATCTGCACTTTACTGAAATGTCTAGAATTTATAAAACAGTGGATAGCAGACATTGCTTGCAGTTAAATGATCAAAAAACAGAAGTTGTTATTTTTGCCCCCAAAAATACCTGACAGGGACAAAAGAGCTGATTGGACCTCTTGGCACTTTAGCCAAGGCTTCTGTTAGAAACCTTGGCATACACATTGATTCTGGCTTCAAGCCTTTTTACAGTTTTTAGCAAGGCCTCTCTTGAACGACTGCAGGTGGTTCAGAATGCTGCAGCCAGGCTCTTGACTAAGTCCTCCAGGTTTTCACCGGCAATGAAACTACACTGGGTTCCGGTTTATTTTAGAGTGCAATTTAAAATCATTCTAATGACATGGAAAGCTCTTTATGGACAAGGACTGAATTATATCAGAGGGCTTTTGCATCTATATGTTCCTAGCAGGACCCTGAGGTCCTGTGGTCAGGGTCTGCTAGCAGTTCCTCCAGCAAGACTGACCACAAAGGGAGAGGGAGCTTTTTGTTTTGTGGCTCCAAGACAATGGCATTTCCTACCTACTGTATGGACTTGAGATCAGTGGACTCCATGGTCTCTTTCAAAGGCCAGTTAAAGACCTAACTTTTTAGAATAGCCTTTTCTTAACTGTCTTAAATGTCTTTTTTGCATAATGTATCCTGTCCTGTCTTCTTGTCTAGTGTATTTATGTTTTTGTGAAGCACATTGTGATTCTTATATCTTGAAAGGAGCTCTATAAATAAAATGTTACTTACTTACTTACTTAATTATTACATAAATAAATCATTTAACTCTGTCCAGAATCTATGTTGTATGGTAAGTTAACTTGGGAGCAGATGGCTCTTGTTAGCTAAGTTCAGGAAAGTCAGCACTTTTTTTTAACTTTCCTGTTGTAGGTGTCTGCCCAGGAGCAGGACCTTCTTAAACCAGTCACCTCACCATGGGAATATTCCTCTTAGAAATTAATGGTTGCCCTTGTAGAGGCGACCACCTCAGCATAAAGCCCCCTGGGAGGTAGAAAAGCAAATGCCACACATATCCAAGTCATGCCCCTTAATGGTACCGCCCTGACATTGTGGTGTGTTCAAAAAAACTCACTGAATAACAAATCTTGCCCGCTTAGTCAACTAAAAAGCGCATGTACCAATTTGACACCATGCACCACCAGCATTGTTTGTAAGATATATGCTTGATAATGAAATTAATCTTTAATCATACAGGTTAAAGGTCATAAAATACCAGATGTTCTTGCACAGCACATGGAAAAACATGCAAGAAGCCCCTGATTGTCTCAGCAGTGACAAACGAAGGCTAACAATATTGCTACGAGCTCAAGTAAGTCCATATTGGACACACTTCCCAGAGCATGAAGAGTATGAAAGAGGGAGACAACATCTTGGAACATCTATCTTCCTTAAAAGCTGAAGCCGTGACAAAGTGGATGGCGAAATTATGATAAATGATAAGACAAATTTAGTCAATACCTGGAATTCTTTTTCTACTCTCTGCTGTGTTTTTATCCTCAAATTGTTTAGACAGAAAGATGCACATTCATTGAAATTGCACTTTGATGCCCAGATTGCGATCAAATTGAGATGGACATTGTAAATGTTAATATCAATATCTCCAATTAACAACACGATTGTCAAGGCGCCTTTTCATGCATTTACGTCTTATTTATATGGAGCAGAAGGCGTGTCTAGAAGAAGAAGAAAAAAACAGGCTACAGGGGGCTTTGGTTTCTGTTAAAGATCATACACTTTAAAAGTATTGACTATATAATTTTTGATGCAACAATGGATTGACACTTTCTGTTGTAAATACTTAAACCCATCATGAGCAGTGAAGACCAACAGAGAAGTTTCTTCATGCTATTTATTTATGCTCAGTGATGGTTCTTCTTTCATGAATGCTGCTCTGGGTGAGTACCTCCTTCTGTGCCCAAGAATGAGATACACAAACTACTAAATGCAGTATGCATTTTTTTGAAGAAGAAAAAAATCACAAACTGCATTTAAAAAATCTGTAATCAGTATTGAATATTCTCAATGTGTGATAGTCCAGATCCCACCACCCCAACCCCCCAAAAAAAACTGAGCATAAAAGAACATGAAAAATGCCTTTTTGTGTCTTAATTAAGTTTTAGGAAAAAAAATCCAGTATAGTTGGGGGATAATCGATTTCTGGTTTGTCCATTCAGGGTATTTTTAGATCAACAGATGATCAAATGCTGTCCAGAAAACCAGTAAAAACATTAGTTTGGTGCAGGCGCAGAATCTCAACTCTGATACCAACTTCAAGATCTTTGGTGGTATAACTACTCCCTTTCCTACACGATGTACAGCACAGAGTCATGCTGGGAACCCACTCCCTAACAGACTGGGCATGCCAATAAACAATAGAACACTTGCATGGGGTGCAACTGACATATGACTTTGATTTATTTATTTATTTATGTATTTATTTATTTTTTTACAATTTACTGACATGGTGGCACCCTGGCCAAAGAGCCATACTGAAATATCAAAAACTGTTTGTGCTTACAGTGGACACCAAGGCCAGCTCCAGGTTTTGTAATAGCCCTTAGAGTTTCATTTGGGGGTTAACTTCCGGCTAAGCTCACTGAATTTATGTTGCCTTAGGTTGGGTTTGGATCTGGGAATCACGTCATATCTGAGTTCAGCAAGTCAGAAAAACCACTAGGATTTAATAATTGTTTTCATTCCACCTACTATTAGCAAAACAAGGTATTTCTCTCCATTGTATGCTTTCAAATACTAGGCAAGGCAAGGTAATTTTATTTGTATAGCACACTTTGAAACACAAGGTAATTCAAGTTGCTTTACATGATTAAGGCGTAAAAAATAGCAGTGAAACACAGACAAAGCATATAAAGTAAAAGCAGCAATAAAGCAAGAAGCATACACAAGACATGTGATACATGAAAGCATTACTCAAAGGCAGCTCTAAACAGATAAGTTTTTAGTTGTGATTTAAAAGAACTCAGTGTTTCAGCAGCTTTGCAGTTGTCTGGAAGTTTGTTCCAGATTAGAGGAGCATAGAAACTGAAAGCTGCTTCTCCGTGTTTGGTTCTAATTCTATGGATGTTGAGTAGACTGGAATTAGAGGACCGGAGTGGTCTGGGGGGTTGGTATATTAACAGTAGATCCTCAACATACTTTTGTGCCAGGCCATTCAAGTGATTTATAAACTAGTAAAAGTATTTTGAAGTCTGTTCTCTGAGCTACAGGTAGCCAGTGTAAGGACTTTAGAGCTGGGGTGATGTGATCTACTTTGCTAGTGAGGACACGAGTAGCAGCATTTACTCAGGGTCCATCTCAAACACACACAGCAGGTATTATTAAATCATTAAGAATATGCTGTTAACATAGTTTCAAATTGTGAGGGTTTTCTTGCAATGTATGCAACCTGTGCATTTGAACACCTATCCCACCTCCATTTAGATTATCTTGGAACTCTGCTGGCTTCAGGGCCAAGCAGGGGTCACCAAGTTTGCTTAAACTTCAGGATGGCTCCAGTGCGCATACCAATACTGTCTAAAAATGCAATTGAAACTGAAAAAAAAATCTGTCTTGGAGGACCATTAAACAGGAGACATTTACCGCTCAGGTTTCTTTAGCTTTGGGGTTGATACTCTAGCTGTACAGTATGCTTCAGCATTTGTATTCATTAGACTTCATTGACTTGGTTTGCCCTGCGGGACTGTTTTATATTATTTTATATTAATTAACACAGCCATCAATTAAATTCAAGTGTGCTGAATCAGGGAAACACCTAAAACAACAGGACAGTGTGCCTTGAGAACTAGGGGTGGGAAACACTGGATTTGAGGGTCTGGAATGTCTAATTGGCAATCCATGAGTTTCTGAATTCCTGAGGTTCAAAGTTTGATTTTAAATTCTCAGGGAATGGCTCAAGCAACATAGATATTAAACAAAACTTGCAAACTTCTAAATTCAGAGCGGTTTTGAAGAAGTTTGAATCTACTTAAACTGTAACAATAAAAGCTGGTCAAAGCAAAGCTTGTCATTCAACCACAAATATTCACTTGGGGTGTCAATAATGCTGATTCATGTTTTATCTATAACAACATAATAAAATATACAATTTCAATCTTTTTGTTATCAAATGCTCCTATGAAAATGTTTTACAGTAATTAAAATGCACATACATGTGTAATGCAAGGTGAATGCAAAGTAACCAATATAAGCTTTACGTGATTAGTATCACATTGGCAAGAGAAATACAAGCAACAAATATAGTTATTTGTTTAAAACTGAAGAAATAAAACAATAAATCACCTGGAATGTTCTGCAGAATGGCATTTCTTATACTAAATGAATCCTAATTTACTGATAGGCAATGGAAGAATTTGAAGCTTTTCCTTTACTGAGGTGACCAGGAAACAAGGTGGTTTTTTAAGGAATGTTTTTTTTTATGCACACTGCTTTTCGGAAAAAGACGGCACAGTTCTAACAAAGTGTTTTCCAGATCTGTCAGCAAGATAATGCAGAAAGAAAGATAAAATGCTGTCCTTTCAAGACAAAAGTTGAAGCTTCCTTTCAGGTATTGTTAGATGGACTTTAATGTGAGCCACAAGTAATTTCAGAAAGCATGATTTCTGAGGCATGATCTTTCTAAAGGATGGATATGCATTGTAGACTCCCATACTATACACCTTTTCACAGAATTGTTGATGACTCCTAACGATGGAAAATGAAGTGTAAATAATGCTGTTGCTGAGTATTGTATAACGTAGATCAGTTGCACTATTCACATGACCTTGTGCTGATGTGACAAGCTGGCTACAGCTGAAAGGACCCTTCATTGCGTCATTTTCCTAGGAGTTCATGTTTCAGTGACCAAAAATCCAGTAGCTTCATGTTGCCTCTGTAGAAGGGGATTTACTCTTAGCTTTCAATACTCTAAGATGTGAGTCACTACAAGCATCAATGGGGATTCCAGAGATGCTTGACAGGAAGATGAGAGAAGTTCCATGCACCACAATTAAATTAAATGTTCCGTCACTGGCAGTGAAAAAAATACAAAAATAAACAAGATCTCTCATAATGTTTGTCTTGTTGTGCTGATGTGCTTCATTCAACTGCATAGGTTGTACAGAATCTAAGAAAAAGCTTTAATTTGGTAGGCAAAAAACCTGGGAAACAACCAATTATGTTCTGCATGAAGTTGATTGGAGTAGGTAGTAATGGACTGGATTATGGTGAGGCAAGACGTTTTGTAGCAAACTGTTTCTTCAAAGCTTTCAGTTACACAGCTGCGAGAAAAACTCAAGAGCAACAAGTAGCCATCTAAACGCAGTAAAGATCTCTGTGCGCCTTAACACAAAAAGAGAGAGAACCCACAGGAAGAGGACAGGGACGAGTGTAAAGGACAGGGGATCAAATTGGGCAAAAATTCCTTTCAGATCGAAAAGCGAACACCGTTGTTGAGGTTACGATTTATCTCATGCCAGCCAAGTTGGCACGCACATCTGGCGGCGGGTACTTAGTGCAATTATTTATGATTTCCTCCAAGATTTAAAAGCTCTTCGCCCGGCCTTGTAATGCAGTAACTGATTGCACTGCTAATGTAATTAAGGGGAGATTATGATGTCCACGTGGCACACCAGATGGTGGCATTCACAGCAATGGGGGAAGGCACAACTGGCACACCACTGCACAAGGGCAGTGAGGCGCAGTCAGTCGGAGCAGTCCAGACTCCCCACCAGACGGAGGAAAGTATACGTGTTCGCATGTGTGTGTGTGTGTGTTGGAGAGTGGGTGTGAGGTCCACGTACACAGATGCATGAGAGTATATGAGCATACAGTATATCTGATGATAAGTTGAGAAGGAAAGTGTAAGCTAATGCATAACAGCACCAAGGAAATTAGAGCTGCACCCTCATGATGATAGTTCTGAATATTGTGAATTTATATCAGTAGTACAGTTCAAAAAGTGAAACTCAAACTGTGTATTATACCAATTCATTAGACACACAGAGTGATGTATTTAAAGCTTTTGTTTCTATAAATGTTGTTGATAATGGCTTACTGATGAAAAACTAAATTCTGGTTCTCTAAAAAACATAATAAAAATCATATTTAACCAATAAATAATAATGCAAACGGATTGATAACCTACAAAACAAAGACCAAATAATATATTGATAAAGAAGTTCTCAAAGTGGAATATCCAAGCACAATGGAGAGTTGAGTGGAAGGAAAATGTGTGGTGGAATTCTATGTTCAAAATCAGCACTGAACCAGAAACAATGTCATAAGTGTCTTACATGGTGTAAGGAGAAAATGGACTGGATGGTTACTCTGCGGTCTAAAGTGATCTTTTTATATGAAAAGAAGCTTTGCATTTCATTTGGAAATCAAGGTCCAACAATGTAGAGGAAGAGTGGAGAGGCACACAATCTAAATTGCTGGAGTTCCAGTGAGATGTTTCCACAATCATTGGTAATTTGAGGCTCAATGTAACATACTGGCATTGATCCACAGTGTTGTGTCAAGTCCAAAGCCAGCACAGCCATCTAGCAACTCATTTTAGAGCATGCTTCATGCTTTACACTGCTGAAACGTTTTATGAAGTTGCTCATTTCATTGTCCAGTAGGACTTGGCAGCTACATAAACTACCAAAACTATTAATACCTACTTTTTTACCATTGTGTTACTATGCCTTATTAGCTAAAAAAAGACAATTCTGAGGGTGTTGTCCAGAGAAAGACAAGAGCCCAAGTATTCAATGTGTACACTATACAATTTTTGAAAATACTTTTAAGTCTATGTTTCTATATTAAAAAATCTGTTGCTGTTCACATGTAATATCCTAAGTTTCTGAGAAGCTGAATTATGAGTTCACATGTAAGTCATACTATTTGAAATGAACAGAAATAAACCCTTAAAGCTATATCACTGAGACACAATATATGAGCTTCACTTTTTGAATAAAATTTCTGTAATGTAACTTTTGATGTACCTGTACCTGTATTTACAAGAGTCAAGTCGCTCAGCCGATGAGACAAAATGCAAAAGCTCAGAAATGAATGGCATTAATAAAAATAAAAACCTGCACTTTGATCTAAAATCAGCTCAATGATGTATTCTCAACCATAAATTTGTTGAATTAGAAAATAAATATAACAGTTCATACATTTTAAACTCTTACAACTCAGTGTTTTAGTGAATAAAACAGATGGCATGAATGTGAAATTAAATCAGATTTGGACAATCCATCATGTTTCAGAGGATTTTTCCAGCCAGAGCGACAATGAGACCCGACCAAACTGACCTTTAATTAGAAAGAAGCATGACATTATAGAGCCTTGCAAGGCTGTATCCTTTGGGGGTCACTAAGGGTGGGTTTCTAAAAGCTGGTTATTATAAGCCATTCAGGAGACACGGGGATTTGGTTTTCTGCGTGTAGACAGAAAAAAAAGTGAGGAAGAGAGGAGGGGGCTGGGGGTTATGTATGAAATGAGACCTGCAGATTTCTACATAGCCCATAATGGGTTCATGTGGGTGACATTGGGGCTGTGTAGATTTCCCAAGTTGAGATAGGGATAATATTACTCTTGGGGTAGCAGCACAGAAATTTCCATCTTCAGTCCCTACGCTGGTGTCAGCAAGTTACAGATTGCAATAAATGACCTTTAGACGTAAAAAAGAACCTTTCCCTTTTTTTTATTTCATCATTTATGTTAGAAGATATTCAAAGAAAGGTAGAATTTTGGGGCCTGGTGCTTGTCTGCTCTATGTTAATTACAACCCAGGACTAACAGTACTTAAACTTAGAGTGATGTTTTGAACATGATAAGATGTTCTGGTGTTCAGACGGGTCAGCATTAGTTGAAATAAAGCCGGTATCAAACAAAAGGTGAAAACAGCAATCGCAGCTCTAATGAATCTTTTCAAAATACCAGCCGTAACACCCTGCACCTCCCGCTGATGGCTCCCCTGCAGAAATCTGCCACAGCCATCATTCATCTTACCCCACAATCCTCGGCGTGCGATGTGGCGCCCGTTAAAAACACTGTAAAAACTGATGATTTTCACAGTTAGCATGTGTTGCTGATAACTCCACTCCCAATGAGCGTTTCATCACCTCTTCCATAATTAGAGCATTACTTTAGCAGGTGCACCTCTTCCCAGCCAGATTAAGCGTGTGTCTGTGTTGTTCTATTTTTTTTCTTTAAATTATTTTCAGCAGACACGTTTTAATTCTTATGCTCTCAACAGTGCCACAAAATCCAACACGCCCACTTCGTTGTGCATTAACACCTTGATATGGTAGCATGTGTTGGTAGGATTATGTGCGTGTGAGGGTGGGGGTGATGATGTGGGGTGTAAACACAGACGAAGGAGTGAGATTATTGAAAAAGGAAATACGTTTCTCTGCTTCAGTCATTCGCCACAGAAAGCAGCATCAGCGATGATAAGCAGCCCTGAGCTGCGGTGTGTGATCGGAGGTACGGGTTTGGCAGCAGGGTGCTATCTTCATAAATGTTTTCCTGCCAGTCACTGTTATCCTCAGATACTGTTCTCTCCTAAATTAGTCTGACTTTAAGCACATACATCTGCCTTTATAATTCCTGTTTCAGATACCAGAATGTGCAATCAAACAAAAAGAAAGTTAAAGTCTGTGATTTCAATTCATAGGTGAAATCGGGTTTTTTGGGGTCAAATTACTTGAAAAAATGCTTCAGTTAATTTGTCTCGGAATTCAAAATTCAGATCTAGGAATAATGTCACACGCAAGCTGAGTGGGTTCTAGTTGCAAGTTGGAAAACCAGTGGGATTTGCCAAATGTGGTGCAAACTATTATTAACAATGTTTTTCAAACACTAAAAGACAGTACTATATGCGGCACTACTTTAATGAGATACAAACTGTCTAATAAACTTTTTGTAACTAATAAATAGTTTATAACTGCATATTTCTCTACTTGGATATCTATGCATTAGCCATTATGTATACTGACCTTCAGGGTGTTCATGCTTTCAGATTCCAAGTCAGAATTCCAAGTTGAGGTTTTCGTCTTTTCGTTGGGCAATTCTAGCTTAAGGATTAGATCAAATTATTATGATTGCCTTTTGGGGTTTTTTGCCTGCATGGTGGAGCAGCAGGACAAAAGGAAGGCTCCTACCTACCTACCTACAGTATCTATCTATCTATCTATCTATCTACCTACCTACAGTATCTATCTATCTATCTATCTATCTACCTACAGTATCTATCTATCTATCTATCTATCTATCTATCTATCTATCTATCTATCTATCTATCTATCTATCTATCTATCTATCGATCTATCGATCTATCTATCTATCTATCTATCTATCTATCTATCTATCTATCTATCTATCTATCTATCTATCTATCTATCTATCTATCTATCTATCTATCTATCTATCTATCTTCAAAAATTATGGTTGATTCTGTATTTCTATGTGTGGATGCCCTGTCATGCCCTGCCTCTTGTCCCGCGTCTAAAAACAAAAATGTCAAAAAAGAAACAAAATAGAACAAGATCTGCAGTGTAAAAAAAATAGCTCTCAATGTTTAGCCGTAGAAGAAACAACTTTCCAACATATGGCACCATGTAACAGAATGGAGCAGCAAGTCTCAGATTTTAATTAACTGAAAGATGTTATCGTTGGTGTAGTGATGGTAGAAATAATAAACCTGATGATGGGGAAGCATCTGTTGCCTGCTCGTCTTTTAGAGAGTCTTCAAAGAGGCTTTTAACTTCTGTGTTCAGGGAGATGCACAGCTAAGCTAATAATGTGAGGGCTTAAGTAAATACATTACGCTGTCTTACTTTTATCTGATTACAGCAACGACATGTGATAACTTTTACAGAGACAAGCAGTTGTCAGGAGGCCTGACCCGTACATACATCGATGTAATCAAAGTCAAAGTGCAGGACAGCAGCAAATGTAGTTACACAAATAATTAGACTGGATAAGTTATGGCAAAGAAATAAAGCCTCCAAGCAGTTAACAAAGCAAACTGACCCGCTAACTAGTCTTCTCTGTTTCAGGCGAATGAAAAAGAAGAACAGTTTAAGAGACTTTGAACTGAACAGCAGATATTTGTGGACTTGTAGGTTAATAATTACCAACATGCAACACCCGGAAGTGTTCTTGAGTATTTAAAGTTTCTCGACCCAGAGGCAACGTTGAGCTATAAAGGTGACATTACTAGACGTTTACACGTGAAAAGGTAAATATACAGCAGTCTGCCCACAGTGGATTTAATTAGCCATTTAGCTTTACGTTTGTGTCCCTGTTAGAATCACGGGTGAAGGTGGACTTAACCTTTAACATTATTATAGATGTTGACTTGCTACATCTTCAGTAAACTAAACGAACACCATGCTGGCATAATTTAATTGTCTTTTCAAGCTTGTTTACATTTAATATAGCTATATATTGTGTTTAATTTGTGTTAATATTGTATTAAGTTATGGCACTGTTTGTGTCAAGCATCTAACGACTAAGTCTTTCAAACTGGAGCTGGTAAATGGTTCAACAGTATGCTAAAAGCCAGGGACGTCACTAGGATTGAATTGCAGTAAAAGAAGGAGGGGGTTTATTAAACCAGATCTACTTCTAATAAATATATTCATTAGCATTATTGTTCTGTCGACTGGGGTTTCAGTTGTGTGAGGCAAAAACAAACAAACTGAGACTGTTCTATTTAGGTATTTAGATGTAAAATGACTGATTATTCAGACTGTCAAACATGATATGACTGAACTGAAGATGAACATAAAATAGGCCTCTGTTTTTGAGTGCAATACCAAAGAAAAACGAATAAAAAATTGTATTAATGGAAAATAAAACCTTTTCTATGTAACTTACAAATGACATATTTATTAACTTTTTGCATTTTTATTGAGTTTAACTTTGAGTCAACAAGATATTAACATTATTTTCACAGTTAGATGTAACTGAAAGGGGATTAGGTCAAATTGATTTAGTCAGGCGCCGATTAATGCACTCAGCCAAAGCTTTTATTAATCAACAATTTATTTACTACAAAACCTAAGAAAAAGATGTGTCTGACTTAATACAGTGCATTCAGCAGTTGTAAAACTTATAATGGCTTTGCTTTGTCTGTAGACTCATCCTGAGCCCCTCTGTGCCGTCTATGTATTTGCTCATTATGGGGCTGTGGTTGACAACAAACAAATTCCTGCAAGGCATTCAAAGCATTCCATTAGAAATAACTCCATACTTTTGCTACCTAAACCTTTTACAAAAAAACTTTAGTACCTTGGTTCATTTAACTGGGAATCAGACACTTTATCCACAATGTTTGTTTTAAAACTGTAGCTCAGACAGAACTGGAGCTGAATATGACTGATGTAGGCAGCCCAAAGTCACCTACAGATTGCAAGCCGGGGAACTCTTCTCACACACACTGTTTTGGAGGAAAACTGTTTTAACGTCTGTCCACAAGTTTAGGACAAAGTCAGTTAAATATATAGATGTCAGCATATTGTTGTATTCAGTGTCACTGAATATGTTAAATAGCCCCCACAATAAACCTATACAGACTTCAGTACTTTAGTTATTTTTAGTCGTAGATCATTTATTGGGACAAATTTAGTTCACTTTGTTTTCATTCTGCTTTTTCTGGAAAACATTCTAGTTAGTCTCTCCCAATTTTCAACAAACGGTACACAAGCATGAACCGATGCTATTTAAACGACCACACATTGGGTTTGTGTTTACAATAAAAAGATGTCAGCAAATACAGTAATAATAAGAAGAAAGCATACCTTTCAGGGTTTTACTTGTTTGGAGAAAGACATTAACTGAATTTATTGAGATCTAATCTTATATGTACAAAAACTGTAAAAAGGACCAAAATTGTCATATCAATCAAATAATTGCAAAATAAATTTGATCAATTAATTTCTTTTGATATTATTTAAATTGAGTTAAAGTTTTGCTTCCTGTTTCTTTAAGTGCATGTCTAAATTGATTTCTTGCAAGGGAAAAACATATATCGCTATGGAGTGTTTCAACTCCCCTAAAATATACCTAGCAATAATCTTACTAAAACTTTCCTTTACACGTATTGTAATTTTTAAAGTGTAATGAAACAATAAATGTTACCTTTTTGGTAATTGGCACATTTATAATATGATCTTACATACTTATGAAGAGAGAGGATTTAGTTTACAAGGGGTTTAAAAAATATATTTTTTAACTTGGCTTTTTTCAGTCTTTGAGCACTAATTTGGGTTGGGAGAAAAAACATATCTAATTTGAACAGATTAATGTTATAAAGATATCTTTCATTCCATTGGCTAAATGACCCTTCGGTTTCATTTGAATAAGTACAGCTATCTAGCATTTGTTAACGAGACAGCATGTTTCTGGAGTAAATCCTCTAATTTGATCAGCCTAATTGCAATGGATTTTGGAAATATAAAGATTGAATGCCAGAACTTTGTCAGTTAGTGCAAGAATGCTTTAGACGTAATCTAATAAAACGGCATAACAGAACCTTTGCAAAGCCACTTACCCAGTAAAAAGGCTTGCATATCCATTAAGCAAAAATTCCCTTAGACAGAAATAGATAGCAATTGATTGGGACTTCCTTGAAAATATGTGATCGCTACCCCCTAATCTGCGATTTGGTGAAGTCAGACGGTGGTCTCCGAATGCTGTTTTGTCACTGGTCTCACTTGTCATTTGATCCCGGATTAGGCGGACGCTTTTTCTTCTAGAGCCTAATAGGCCTCATCAAGAAGTCAATAATGCAGCCATTTAGAGTAAGAAAACCCCCGTCCATCCTGCGGGTCAGCATTATAAACAGTGTAATTCTCATTTTCGTTCACATTTTGTACGTTTGTTTTTGTTTTTATTGTTATTTAAAACAGTTTCTTTTGTAATGCACATCATTCTAAAAAGATTTTTTCCTGTGTCAGCAAACATTTTTAAAACATATGGTATACTTTTCTCAGCTGCAATGCAAAATGCACTTTGACGCTTATCTGCCTTTCTAACAGATATCCAACATGTCTGAAGAGGACCCCATCTCTGCAGCACAAAATATGTTAATGAGGTGCTTTGCTCAAAATCACTCTCTTGAAGGAATATCACCAGCTCAATTCTTGATCATTTTAGTCCCTTTCAGATCGAGCTTTTTAGAGGGCTCTGACACTTTTATGCAAATTAGCGGTTGCAGACCACCCACCCATATTGTTACATGGTTGTGGGTTTGCCACACATGAGAACAGCATGGAATTGGAATCTTTGGGTGTGGTCGAAGACATACCCCACATCACACATCATCCTGAACACTCCATCCCCATGCTGGAACATTGCAGTGGCAACATTCTGTGGGGGAACTTCATCAGGGACAGGAAAATTGGTCAGAGCTGTTGGGGAAATGGATGGAGCTAAATACATGGTAAACCTTGATGTTTCGAATAATTGTATTGATGCTAAGCTGGTAGAGAAAAATGATGTGCAGTTGCAATTGCAGTTAAAAGTGGTTTTACAAAATGTTTACTAATGTGAGGTAAATAAAGATCCAAGCCACACTTCTAAGATTTGTTTTGTGAATCCTCTTAAACCATCTATCCCTTTCCTCCCAATTCAAAATTTAGTGATCACTTATTTACACACAAAGACCTACAGTAATGGCAGGAGAGTAGCCACGCAAAGTGATCCGCTGCCATCTGGAGCGTCTTGAGGCTCCGCGTCTTGCCCAAGGACACATCGACAGGTGGACAGGCTGGAAACGCTAAAGCTTGCTGTAGATAACCTGTTCTCATACCTCAGCCAAATCTGCTGTCAGATGGCTTTGTTTTAGCCCACTGGATTGTTGCCCTCTGCCACAATGCTTCCAGTTTAACTTTATGAAACTTAATAACTAGCTTAAATATTTTACAGTACTTTTTAAACATTTTTATAAAATTATGTGAACAATATAGAAGTGACAAGTTTAGATATCTAAAGCTGTTTTTTTCACTGCTTCTAATACATGATCAAAGAGCTTAAACTGAAAGTCAGTGAAAAGTAAGACATGAATGTTTATTAGTGTCACTCTCTATGTTAAATGTGACAGTGGCAATGTTTGGATTCTTAAGAGATAATATTATTATAGTTATTATCATAAGCCTTGTTCCACATAACTTATGAGCATTTCCCTTTTAAAAGATACACATTTTAAAGAAAACAATAAATCAAATCAGAAAAAGAAGCTTTTGTGATTATATGCTCACACCAAGAAAATGACTACAATACCAAACACAGCAACTGTGGATAAATGCATAATGATGAACTTTAAATATTCTTGCTCACTATTATCCCAAAGTGATTTTAAAAAAATAAGGTGCCAATAAGAAAGTGAATCCCTACCTTTTCTCCACTGAAATGTTACAAGCCGTCATATAATGTTTTGTGTGTGGGTCCATGCGTGCGTGTTTGCGTTTTATGTGTGTGATTCACAGTGAGTGTTTTTAAACTTGCATTTTATCTGACCCTGAGGCTACTAGTATAAAAATGCAGACAGGGTTAGAAGGTCATTAAAATGATGGAGTTGCAGAGAGTAGCTTGGTCAAGGCCAAAGAGGGCTGAAAAGTTGAATTCCTCCCATATTTAGAAAAATCACGACAAGATCTGTCCTGTCCATGGACCCCTATTGTTTCTTAAAGGCACTGTTGCACTTTATGAAATCCATCAGGGATTACAAGTCTCATCGACTGAACTTGATGTTTTTATTGTTAACAACATATTTCAAGGAATTGAGAAATTAAGCAGACAGTGACAGCTGATTTGTTGGTTAACTCACAATATTAGATCACAATGGCCTAATTGTTCAGTTCCACACCACACTGTCCATGGTTCTAAACTGTCAACAAACAATTTTAAATATTAAGACCTTTTCTATAATAAATAGCGATGGTCTTCAAGAGAGTGAGTACAACGTTTTCCAGAATCTTTCCAGAGTAAATATTTCAATCAGATGTTAGTGGATGTTTTGCATTTCTTAGGTGACCAAGAAGTAGGACCTGATGCAAATCTCTTTGTGAAAATTGTTTCTTTAGCAACATGTCATGAACTGTAAATGAGGCTCTTTTTACACCTTTTTTGTGCTAATGTTTTGGTGAACGTGATCTAATTTTATGTTAGACTAATTTGTTTCAGGAATGAGCTGGCTTACTTACCATGCAGCTGGTGTAGTTAGCCATTATTGCAATTTCTTACTTGCAGTTTTACATTTATTTGCCTACGATGGTAAATCAGGCCCTTAGTAGGATTTCAAAGTCTATGACTGCACTTAATTTGATATATTTCCTCTTAAAACAAAAATAAAATTGATTTGAAGCTGCACTTTTAAAACAATGTTTACTTTTTGTTGGTTGGTTGCACATTGCAAGCTTATGTACGGCATAATGCATGGACAGAATGTTGGCAGCTTTCCATGATGCTGTTGACTTGTTAGATGACTTATTCATAGAGTTTGCTTTGATGGTTCGGAGGATCTCGTTTATTTGTTGCCATCACTTCTGTAGACACACCGGAGGCAAATTGTTAATGATATTTTTGGTTAAAGTCTATGTTATTTCACTTTGTCGTCCATTTGTTTTTAACACACAGCGGTCTCGCAAAAACCAGAGCGGGCTCTGATGTGAAGCATTGAAGTGCAACCTGGTTCTAAACTTCTTTTTTTTTTTCTCATTGATCAAACTGGCACGGGTAGAAAACAGAGGAGCATGTGAAAGTTAAACAAAGCACCGAACAAGCTCAAGGGCAGATTTCTCTTCCTCTTTCTCTCTCTTCCTATTCCGACCCCTTTTGTTTTTCACACCACGCCATCTCCTCCCAGTTCTCATCTCTTCCTGGTTAACTCTACGCACCCAGCTTGTTGGAATCTCTGGCAGATGATGGTGGGTGGAATAAGAACGAAGCCACAGGCAGGAACACTGCATGCACATCACAGGATAGTGACAAACAGAACGAAAGCTCATCAGACTCCCCCCCCCCCCCTCTCTTTGCAGCTCCATAGAGCATTAACACATTTCAGCTGATGCACAAATACTTGTTCTGGGGGGCAATACAGGAAGAGTTTATAATCTAAAAGTAAATCCGCATACTGCTGACTTGAGAAGAAGATAGTGGGAGTGTAGATCTGTAAGTGATGGATGATCACACATCCACAAAAACAAAGCCAATTTCGGAACTGAAAGCAACACAATTAGCTAAAAATATCACCAAGATCCTTTACTGAACAGTATAAAGCTGTTCAACGGTAAATCTATCGAACCAAACATGTTGTTTGTTTGAGATGTGTTAAGAGTTAAGTAAGTTGACTTAAGTAACACTTGAGATCAGTATAATGACCACCATGTCATGTCAACAGATTATCCCAACCTGAGCTATGGGTCTCTGCAGCTCCTTCAGAGTTATCATGGGCCTCTTAGCTGCTTCCCTGATGAATGTTATCCTTGCAGTGCCTGTCAGTTTAGGTGGATTGCCATGTCTTTGGGAGTTTGGAGTCCCATTCGCTTTCCATTTTCTCTGTGAGATGATCAAAGTTAGCAATTTTCTTTTATACCCTTACTCTGCTTTAAACCCCTGCTCAACTTTATTCCTGACCCATCTGCTGTGTTCATTGGTCTTCATGATGTTGTTTGTTTAATGGTCTCTAACTAACCTCTAAAGCCTTCATGGAACAGCTGTATCTATAGGAGGTTAAATTAAGCACAGGTTAACTCTGTTTACTAATTAGGGGACTTGGCAGCTGGTTATACTTGATTTTATGTAACATATTAAAGTCAAAGGGGTTAAATCCAAAAGTACTCTACTCTTTTCAGATTTTTTTTTCTAAAAAATATATATATCTTTTTCCTTCTACAATTATTTACTGCTTTGTGGTGGTCTATCCGATAAAATCACTTTGAATGTTAATGTGATTCATTGTCCAAATTACCATCAAACCCAGTGAAAAAGATGGACTGGATAATAAAAAAAATAAAAAATATAAATAAATAAATAAGGCAGTGGTTATTTAATAAAACTTTCATTTCTTTGCTGTAACATCTTTTAAATATAACACGCTGCCCAAAGACACCATGTCTTTTGTTTTGTTATAGCCCACTAAACAGACCATTTTGGCTCTTGTCGTATTGCAACTGGAGATTGTAGGAGAAAAAACTAGGTGTAAAAACCCTATTTTAAAGTGGATGTTTTTAAAAATGATGTGTCTGTGTAAACCGGGCATACATTCACCTACTGAATTAGTATTTGAGTAGTTTTGTTGGAATTTGTTGGTGATTCCATCTGTTTGGAAATATATCTGGAATAGTGTAGGCGTGGCCAAGGATTAGCATTGTGTTCTTAAGTTGCCATATATTTACTTAATTTATATTGTAAGATAATGTGTATCAATTCTTGTCTTTGTCAAGTCTACAGTAATGTTTCAAAGAATACATCTGAGCATTCTATCTTCCCTTGTTTTGATATCCTTCAGGCACATTTGTGGTTTTTGAGAAGTTTGATGAAAATATATTTTGGAATCAGTTGTTGCATCACATAAAAAAAACTATGAATGATCTTAATCAGGAAGCACCAATAACAGAAATGCCTAATGTTTTCTTGACTATCCTACATAATGATGGTAATAAGAAATGAAGCCAAAACAGCAGCACTACCTTGGAAACCATTGTGCACATTTTGGGATCAGTAAATGTTGGAATCTTTATAACACAAAAGTCTATGCACTTTTTCTGAGAACCTGTTTTGATGTAACTTTCTAGTATAATCTGTCATCAAAACATCTTTTAAGCGATGCTACATGGTCTTTAATCTGCTGATTTGAGAGACAAGCAAAAATATCATCTCTACATGTCGGTGCGCTTATCCACCATTAAAAACTGGAGGTGTCAGGATATTAAGCTGTATATATATATTTTTAATTCTAAAAATCTTCACATTTCTCCCTAATACTGACTGCTCAACGTACTTTGAGCACATTTTACATAGCAGATCAAAGGGCAGATTACCTCTTTTGCTCTCTGATATGGGACTCTTACATCTCTGAACTTGAGCAGGTTGATCCAACGCAAGGGAGCGCAGGCCCAGATCAAACGCCGTTCCACAGGGATCAGGAGGTTTGCTGGAGCACCAGCCACCACCCAACATCAAACACCAAAAGCAGACTCTCAAACATTCACACTCTGTGCAGGAGTTACAATCAGGATGTGCCAACAAGCTCGTACCCCCACTTTTAACTCAACTAATTTCCACCTTGAATAAACACTAAAACCATTGTACAGCTTAAAGCCTTACTTTAGAAATCATACAAATTTCAACAATGAAGATATATATATATATATATATATATATATATATATATATATATATATATATATATATATATATATATATATATATATATATATATATATATATATATATATATATATATATATATATGCATGTGTGTGTGTGCATGTTTGTGTGTATGATAAGTGAAAAGAAAGAATAGAGATTTGTTCTCAGGTTCCTTGAAGTAAGTTTTTTAAGTTTGGTCATCGTTAAGAAAACATAATTGTTTTTTTCCTCTATTATTCCTCTATATTGTTTGTTACATAGTATATGATCAAGTATGATCTCTGTGTGTTGCTAAATCTGAGTTTTAGACATTGGAATATTGAAAAAAAAGACAATTCTTATGAATGATTAATTTATTTTTTTTATGTCACCAGAGGCTGGTTTAAAGTTTTTCAAAGTAATTACACAGCTACACAGTTTCTTTGCCCTACAAAAATATGTCTTTGACCATTTTGGCATCTGGAACAAAACACTGTAGTCACTATAATCCTAAATAGGATCGTGGCGAAAATTATAGCAGGTGAAACAGAAATTGAACCACCTTATTAAGGCTTGGACCCCCCTAAAAATGAAAAAATAACCAACTAGGGGGTATGAAGCATTTAAGTCTTCCATATAGACGTCATGCATTTACATGAGGTTTATTAGAAATAAGTTTGAAAGCATCTAGTATTAGACATTTAGATCCGCTTAAAGCGGATTTGACCAACTCTGACAAAGCAGTTTCTTTAACCTCTCACTGCTTCCAGTTAAACGAGGGGAAAATAACGAAGCCCCTTGATGATGCACCTCAATCAGGTGATCCAAAATAAGCAGATAACATTAACTGAATTTACTTGTAGGTTTTGTCTTCAGAGTTTATTTTACTACAGCTTTATGAGTTTAGCAACTGAATATGTTTTAAGCAGTGTTTCCTCTCTAAAAGGTCAAAGCAGAACTCATGCCAGGTCCAAAATAGATTAATATCTTATCCAAAGCTTTCATATATCTAGATGCCAAAAAACTCAAACTATTTTATTTTTAACTGTGAACTTGTTAAGTCAACTTCCAGTCTCTGCCTATTTATTTATCTATTTTTTGTTTTAAAATTTCACTTGCTCCTTTCTATAGAAACGAGTAAATCATTAATACCCACTGGAACTGTATATGTGCTAAACAGTCATGACCAGACTTTTGACCTCTTTTAGTCTAATTTGTTGTTTTCTTGCTAAATTAATTTCTCTAAGTAATTAAATTCTTTATTTGACACCTTCCTACTGTTATTAGGATAAGTGGAACTTTAATGATATAATGAAGAACCATGTCTTTGTCCCGATTTCAGTATTCTCAAAAACATTTTGACAGATTAAATTTATTAGACCATGCGGAGCTCCTCTAAATGTTGTTTGTGCTCATTGGATGAAGTACATGGTGCAGGTCTGCCCTCATTGTATGATGAGGGTCCGTTTTTCTGGCAGTTTTGCTGCAGAATAGTTTGCAGGTGAATGATGTTCGGATTTTGCTCAATGAACTGCTGGGTAGAAAAAATGACTATTAGTGCTCTATTTCGATATCTGTAACAAACCCGAACATGTAAATTTCTGGATAATGATCCAACCTTATTTTAGTTATGCACAAACCAGTATTTTTTGGGTCTTCTTATAAATTCTGGGAAAAAAAGTACAGCCCCATGATTGTCGAGGGATAATTCACACCCTGATTCCAATGAATGAGATCCAATCAAGAAGTTCAAACATTATTCTTTGTGGTCAGACGTCACCTACAAACATAAATCTGATGTCATTTGGTGGCTAAAATGCTGACGACAGGCTTTACTACTGAGTTTTCTACAATGAAGTATGGTCACATTTCTGCTGATCTAAAGGCTCCTGTGGTGTTTATGTTCTTGTGTCTGTCTGAATTGTTAGCAAGGGGCCGTTTGAACTTTACAGGCAGCTACTCACATTTGCACTTTAATTAATTTTTTTCTTCACATCATTTATTCTTAATTTAGGTGGTAAGTTTGATTATGCTCCAGTCAGGATGTTTGATCCTAACTCTGATACTTAAATAAAATATTTGCAATGAATGTGCGATCAGTTAACACACATTTTGTCAGCATTATATTGCACTTTACTCACTCTCTCTACAGCATTTTTAACTTTAAATAGTTACAAATGTTTTGTTGACAGTCTCTAGTAATCAATAAGCTTTTCATTATGCTGACAATGTTTTTATGTGGAAAAGTTTACTGAGCACCTAGGCTAACGCTATATATTCTCTTTGTTTTAGTATGCCTTGATAATTCAGCTCATGGCGTATTTCAGTGTAGTTCAGGTTTAGCCAGTACCGACAAACTGTTCTTCTTCATAAACTGAGTACCTTTTTTTTTTATATTTCAAAATTTGTTGTCTAGACTTTTAAACTTTGTCCACACTTTCTGATGACTGGACATATCACCAATGTTGCAACTCAGTGACTTTTTTGCTATATATTGTGAGTAACCAGACCACTCTTAACAATCTTAGCAGCTTTTTGAGTGGTTTTGCAGACTTTTGGAGGTTGCGACATGAAACTATGCATTTTTGTCACCCTTCTCTGGTCAGAGCAGAAGATGTCATCTCATTTCCTCACATGCAGACTGAAAATGAACTGTGCAGGCATAAATCCCCTACTGGTTGGGATTTTGTTGTTGTTGTTGGGCATAAGGTTAATGCTAAACCAAACTCTAAAAAACATAAGAAAAAATTTTAATGAATAAGTAGAAAAATGAACAAACTTAAACAAAATAAATTCTAAGTAACTGCTCTATCTCTTTTGGGTAACTTTTTGCCAACACCAAGTCGAGATTAAGAAGGAAAGTTGGAATTCCAATATAAAAAAAAAAAACAACAGAAAAAAGTTGTAAACATATTTGTGATGTCTTTTTACTCCTTTTTATCTCTCTCACATTATTCCTCTCTCCTAAAATGACCATAACAATTATCCACACTGCCAATTATGCAAATTAGGGGATGTTAATTCAGCTACTTCTGCTTATTTAGGACAGCCAATACTAATTCTTAGTGAGGAGTTGACAACACTGCACAGCCCAAAGAGCAGGTCACATGACACAGAGAATTGAGAAGAAATCATCAAAGGGTAGAAAACATTTGGACAATTAAGGAAGACTCAGATTTATTTCATCAACAACAAAAGGTGGACGACTTAATACTGTTGTGCATGTCCTGAATTCAAGAATGATTTTTCACCATTTCTTTCTCCATCACTGCTGAAGTTTCCATAGACCTGTAGCGTTACTAAATAGCAGAATTTGATGGTGGGGTGGGAGGTCCTAAAGCTGTCCAGTGTTCTCCGTGCTGGTTTGTTGAGCTATCTTACTTTTCTACACCTTAGTTCAGCATTATATCATAAAACATGTATTTACGAGACTGTTGCCAAAAATTGTAGTGGTGATACTGATTACAATTAACCCACATTTTCCTAGCTTTTTTCTATTTATGATTCAATATCTTGTCCCAGCACTCTTTGTGAGCTTTAGCATCTCAGCTACTTAAAAAAAATTTCAGCTGTGGGCATCAAGGGCAGCTAATGCTTGTTCATTAGTGCAAAAACATTGAAGGCATGGATTGTTTGCTTGCATTGCAATTAAAATACAATACCTCCCAAATATTGCATCCAAGCATTCCTTTGTGGCTGCAGTATTGCACACATTGATACTGCAGAGACAATTGTGGAGCAATAACTTGTGCAGCACTATTTGGTACATAGATGCTTTGCATGTTTACAGGTTTAAATCCATGCTGCATTCATTTAGGACTGAATTAAAAGATACAGTGCATTTTTTAGGATGGAAACATGCAATTACACCTTTGTAGCACAATAGCATCATAGAAAGAAGAAAAAGAAAATGTGGAAATAAAGGGAACTGTCAGCTTTTAAAATGTTTTATACATTTGGATTGTTAGTTCTATTTGTGTTGAGTAAAGGGTTCTCCTAAAACTATAAATTTAGATTTTTGGATGAGCTGATCTTCCCTGCAGCATTCACTGTAATGTGTGAATCTATGAAATCTCAAGAATATATTAGCTTATCAGTGGTGTATATAAGAAACAATTGAATTCTGAGAGATTAAAAGATTGCACATTTTCAATAGTCGTGTTCCTATTTTCAGTTAAAAGATAGGATGTAAGGCATTTTATTTTCCATCTTGTCAAACTTTACTTTGAAGGGAGTGTTTGATTTGCTCTATCTGTCCCTTTTCTTTTTCACCTGGTTTCACTCTCCAGGGATTTTGAATTTCAAGCCTTTATCTTTGAATTCACAGCCGTGCCTTTTAGTGCTTCATAGCACCTTGCTGCTGTTGTCTGTCTCCAGAGATACTTCATACAGTAGCAATATTAATCATCCCCTCAAGACATGTTTCACAGGTGGGCTCTCAGATCACTGCAAGTGGCAGGTGATTCTGTCTTTGCATTTTAAATCAAATGATATGACATATTTCAATATTACAGCCATGATGTCTCTTATCACACATGTGACATTCCTCTCATTGAAGTTTGTTTAATGATCAAGCTGTACAGAAGTAAATGTAAGGGTGTTGGAGAAGGGGCAATGTGACTTTTTCATGTTTTTTTTTGTGTTTTGTTTTGTTTTTGAGCCTTGGTTCAGCAGTTGGTGTTTCACATTCAAGCTGCGTCTTATCCCTGCTGCCGGCGTCTGTGGCAGAGTGAAGCCTGAGGTGCCTCCTCGGAGGACCGTGCCCTCGTTACTCCTCAGCTTGACTTTGGGTTTCACAAAGCGAGCCCTTTGTTTACGCTGACAGGATGTGCTGGCTACTGACCTGGAAAAAGTGGTCAAGACGGGCTGTCTTGTAAGGAAGAGGGAGGCTGGTGATGTATGGGCTCCTCCTGGGACCTTTCATGGTACTGCTGTTGGAGACACCCAACAATCCCTCTCCCCGCTCGTCGTCTCCTCATTCTCTTCTTCTCATCCCTCTATCCGTCTCTGTTCCCGACTCTAGTTTGCGCTCTCAGTCTATCTAGTAAGCAGCGGTTTTGGATAAATCTCCCCCATGCCACGTTTCCCCCCTGCCTAGCCGCTGGGGTCATTCATCATTATTGTCAAGGGGGTAATGTGTGTGGGTGGGTGCAGAGATCTATGACTTCTTCATTTGAATGAACCTCATTAGATTGACTCTTCTTTGTAAAGGATCCCTTTAGAAAATAAGTCTGGCAGTTATTTAGGTGATTCTCATATGATAGCCAATGGAACATGACTTTTCAGCCAAGCATGTTTGCTCGAACGATTGAAGAGTCTCTGTGATGCAGTGTGCAGCTTATTTTTATTTTATTTTATTTTTTCCCTATTTTGCCTCAGCATGCCTACATTTACATAGCAATGGAGTGTAGGACCTTGAGGTTGACTTATGATGGCCACATATTGTCATTATGATGGAATCTATTTCCTTAAAGTGACTTTTGCTTATCTACAAATATGAATTTCTCTGCTTTACAGGTTAGGTCCCAGATTTCAATTAGCAGTCATTTATTCTTCTTAAATGTTTCTCTTTAAATAAGAAAAAAAAAATACTCATTGTGCGCATGTGCTGTATTTTAAGTTTACCTGTTTCTTGCTTATTGTAATGATTCTAGGTTTGCTTAGCAAAAAAATTAATAAAAAAAGGTCCAAATGTAATCCCAGCTTCATCAGTGAAGCACACAGAGGTTTGGTTTCCTTATTAGAGCGGATTCTTGTCAGGGTATCTTTAATCAGCCTATTCCCAAGGGATGATATTTTTAGCCACCTTTTTTGGAGGCTAAGACTTTACCCACGCAGAGCACTAATGAGATGGAGCACAAGTGTAGGCAAGCGTTAATTAAGGCTGGTATGCAAAGGAAGAAGGCAAAAGCAG
Organism: Valencia hispanica; assembly: GCA_963556495.2. Classification (NCBI taxonomy): domain Eukaryota; kingdom Metazoa; phylum Chordata; class Actinopteri; order Cyprinodontiformes; family Valenciidae; genus Valencia; species Valencia hispanica. The sequence continues at coordinate 19,734,852 of OY747704.1, read as the reverse complement.
CACGCCCATGGCATACATACATTAACTTTATCCCACCTCCTTCATGATTTTTTTTTCTCTCTCTCTTCTTGTTTTTTTTCCCCTCCTGTTTTTTTCACATAGGTTGCAAAAACAACAGATGGCTCCGACGCCGACCTGTGGAAGGACGGCTTATTCAAATCCAAGGTCACTCGCTACCTTTGCTTCTCCAGGAAAACTGTAAGCGTGCAAACTTCTCCCGTTCCTTATCCAGAAAAGCTTCTCAGTTTGCCGGCAGTTATTAGCGCAGCTCACTGCTAGTGGAATATCTTAATGCACTTTGATCGGTGAAAGTCCCACTTAAAAAAGGGCCCCGTGTTGGCAGCAGAGTTTTGAAGTTTTTACATATAATGGATTTGCATGCATATTTGAAATGAATATTACCATAGAGAGATACTTTTTCCTGTTTTATGCCCCCCTGGGGATATTATTTATGTTTATTCATGAAATAACAATGAGATGCATTTTAACTATTCCAATTTATTCAATCAACACTATCCCTGTGGAGAAAATTGTTGCCAGACTATGATTCTTGAGAGATGATGCATATACATTTGTGTTTAAAATAATAGGAGATCATTTAAGGAATTGAGTTAAGCTCAAAATCTTTACTACAGGTTTTATTTAGAAACACACAAAGGGATCGGGAGTATGGAACATTCTATTCCAAGTCCAAAGAAAAATGTATTGAATTGGTTATCACACTGTAAGAAGTTAGAAAAAAAGAATACTTTGTAGTGTGAAGCAGAGTTTGCAATTTTGTTTCCAAACTCAAATTATTTCTGTACAAATTGAAACATTTTTGGGTCTGTTTTTTTCTAATCAGCATTATTTAGTTGTATACCTACTGTTTCGGAGAACAGCTTCACATCTGTGCTGCATGTAATCAACCAACTTCTGGTGCCTGTCAATCTATACGTTTTTCTCTTCACCTTAAGATAGCTCATTTCTAAGTGTTTCGATGTATTAAAACAGGTCAACAATCTACAATAGTACAAAAACGTCCCCATATCATGATACCTAAACTACCATGCTTCACACTGTACTGTGACTTGAATTAAGTTTTTGGGGTTGTCTAAAAGAACTGTCTGCAACTCCTTGGCCTAAATACATAATTCTTGTTTCCATGATGTTACACCATGTGTCTTTAGTTCTTCCACACAAGTATTTTTTAATGATGCCTTGACTTCAAAAAAGGCCCCTACTTCTTATAGGTGACTGATTTTAGGGGTTTGTTACCTATGCATCTAAACAGCCATATTTACCCTCAGTCCAACTAAATAAAAGTAATTTACAGCTTCTAATGTTACATGACGTTTTGATAAAAGGCACTCATTTAAAAAATATATCTGCTTTGGAAACGTTGTTGTCTTTTTTTTTAAATAGCCCACCATTTTATTTCTATGTTAAGATTTTAAAATAAAGAAAACCATGAAACTTTTGCAAAAGGAGAATTAACACATGTTCTACTGTGGGATGTTGATTTTTGTGGAAAATCATGAAAAAAAAAACCCCAAATAGTTCTCAGCATGGTAACAAAAACTACAAAAGCACAGCAGCTCATTCCCCCCGCTTCAATGTTGTGATCTAATTGTAACTTTTTAAGATTCCTTTACCATGAAAACATATCATTTAGCAACTGGATTCCCACTGATATCATTATTAGTTCAGTAGTTAGTAGAAAATCACTTTTTCTTTAATGGCGGTTTTCTGATCACCCCCAAATTCTAATCACTCGTTCCTGGTTCCATTGTGTACATTTCCTGAAAAATTCATCAAAATCCGTCTATAAAATTTTGAGTTACTTTTTGAGGTGCTAACTAACAAATAAACAAACAAAACCCTGGCAAAAACAGCCTTCTCGGTGGAGGTAAAAAATAGATCTAAAATTATTACTGGTACTATTGTATTAGTAGTGCATTAGTATTAGTCTGATTCCATTTTAGAAATTCAATGCAATTATTCCATAGAAATGTTTTAAAATGGTTTAAACCTGCATTTGTTATTATATCTATAGTTGAAACCATTAGTTGGTTCCTTATCATTCTTATCCAAAGTTATTAAGAACTACAGTGGAAGGTCCAAAGAGCCACTTGTGGTTCCTGAGCCGCAGGTTGTAGACCTTTGCCATACATTATCGGTTGAGTCTTTGCCATTTTAAGCTATTCTTCAGTTTGTTGGATTAGTGGTCTCTGAATTTTTGGTTTCTATTTTAAAGCATTTGAGATCATTTTAGTTGACCAGCCTAAACTTTTCTGCTCGTATTTTTGTTTTCCTTCTGTATTGAACTTTGTAATCAAGTTACGCTGTTCTTCTGAAAAAAAAGTCTGATGCAGCCTACTTTACTTAGAGGAATGCATTATAACCAGCATATAAAATGTTTGCTGCCTTTGTACTGAAATAATAGCCACTTGTTTTTTCATAGAATGAATGGTGTCACTGTTTGGGCTCCACTCTGCTATTATTTTGAATATGTCGCTTTTAACAATTCAGTAACAGAATCAGTAGCATGCATGTCATGACTGTTTGGTGTGTTGGTTTTCTACTGTTCTACTGTTAAACCACCATATAGATGTATAACTTCTATCAAGTTGGACTGCTATTGTTTTAAATATAACTCTATAACTTATAAATGTGAATATTCTTTTTGGGGGGGCTGAGATTGTACTGCAAAAAGCAATTTCAGTGTAGTTAAGGCCATATATAGAATACCCAATTTGAGCAGCCATGACTCCTCTGTGTCTAAAATGATCTTTACATTACATTTCCACATAATGCGGTTGGGTCATTTTTGGACCCTTCGCTTGCCTGCAGTCAAGAGTTGATGTGTTTCTGCTTGGCTGTCAGCTGCTCTGTGGCCATAAATACACCTGCTTACAGCGCCAGAGCCACCATCCTGTCCAACCCCAGCTCATACTATTGGCTGTCTATTAATTAAGTTTCCCTGGCTTGCAGGTGGATAATGCAGACAGCATTGTAAACAAAACCTGAATTTTTGTTATTACTTTGCATCAGCTCAATTTTAGGACTTAATCAAGTCATATTTTTTCTGTATGTCCTCTAAAAGCCAGACGACTTGGCAGGCTGAACACAATTTGGCCCCCAGTTTAGTTTATAGCATGCAAATGGCCTTTCCCTAGTTCCTGCGTATTATCTTGAAATGTCCATCCACATTGTTTTAAAGACTTTGATGCAAATAAAACATGACAGAACCATCAACAAAGGCTATTTTGTCTGCCAGTCATTGGAACTCCGACTGTAATTGTCTATGACAAAAACAGATTCTGTAAAATTAGCCCCTGAATGATTCGGAGGAGGAGGTAAATAGTTTGTGATTTATCATACTCTAGGTTGAAGGTAGATAGCCTTCTTTTGTCAGGTTGTGATGGAAAAAAAATCTCCAGAAAAAAGGGGGAAAACAATAAAAAAAAGGCTTCATGCATTATAACATTCATCCATATTCCTCTTTACGTCAGTGTAAAAACTATGAATAAAAAATGCCTCTAATGGTAATGACAGTAGAGGAGCTGAGAGAGTGTTATCCATGCATTTTGGACGTATCAAGTCACGCCTGGCTCGCCCCACTCCTTGCTGCCGCTGTGTATTATTGCAATTTATTATGGCAAAAGTAAAAAAAAAGAAAATGTAATAGGAGGCAAGGAGGAGTCATGCTTGAAAATGTCAACTACACAGCCCCTGATTATTTTTAACTAGTTCAGTTCTGTTGATCAGAGGGCCCACTCTGTCTCCCATCATTGCACAACTTATATCCCTGAAAGGTTGAAAATGATTGGAAGTTCACAGATGCTCCTCTCAGACCAAGAAACACTTTTTTACAGAGCACTTATTAGGTATTTTGCCAACCATTTCCTTTAGGGACTTTATGAGGTTTTAGTACATCAATAATCTTATCTATATTTCATATTCTCTCTCAGACTCATTGCCTAATTGATGTCTTTTTTAAACAGGGAATTTGCATAAATGCAAATGTTTGTTGTTTCTTTTACTACCTGCCCTTTGTTTGTAGGAGCCGGAAGTTGTTGTGGATATGAAGCTGATTGACATCAAGGACCCGCTGCCAGAGTCCTTCACACCTGTGCAAGAAACATTAGGCAAAAGTAAATAAACAGTCAATACTAACCACAGGCATGCTCCTCTTCTTGTTTTTTTGTTGTTTTTTTCCCTCTCGACCAGCTTATGCGGGGGGTCCTAAGGGGCAACTTTGCTTGAGATAGTAAATGTTTTATGGGTGCAGGTTAGCCTAATTTATGGCAGACTGTGGGAATAAAATAAACATTTTGCCCCGGAGGTACAGGAAGGGAGAATCATGAGTCATTGTTTATCTCAGCTGGAGCTAGGCTTTTCTTTATGAGGGGCTTATTTATTTATGTATTTATTTGGGGAGAGGACCAGTAGATGGGGGTTATCTAATATTAATGAAATGCACTCCCCAATGCTTTAGTGTGTTTTGAGTGCCAAGTATCCCCCCCACCCCACCCCATCCCTGCCTTGAAAATGTAATAATATTTTGGTGTGTGGAGTGAGGACAGCTTGTTTATTATTTTTATTATCATTGCATTTACACAGCATTTCCTTGTGTTGCTGGGGAAATAAATGAGCAAGGTACAAATGCAATATAGGAAAGCATGGCAGTGCTTTTTCTTTTTTTTCTTTTCTTTTTTTGCCAGAATGAGGAAAAGAGATTATGTTTTCTTTGGGTGTGTTGTAATTTTATGTTTTATTACTTTACGTGAATCCATGTTTAATGTATACATGTGGCATTATGTATGAATTCCTATCCTGAATATCGAGTTTAAATCCCTGCCGTGCATTAAAGTTGATGGAGGATTCACTTGCGCCTGTCATTCTACCTAGAGAAATGATAAAAATGATAATAATGCATGTGTATTTTGTGGCTTTCCAGTGTCCAGTCAATTCCCTTAGAGCACAGCATGTCAGCCAGAAACATAGATAAGCCAATTTCCTATTCCTAGGTTATGCATAAGTAGAACTTTTATAAATTTGCAGAGCTTTGCAAAGTTATTAATTTAAAAAGAAAATCCTACATGTTACAACCACAAACCTTTATGTGTCTTGTTTTATGTGACAAATGCAAAGTTGTGCATAACTGAGAACCAAATAAGTAAAACAAGAGTCCACTTGTTTGTAATTTAATTGCAATATAAATCCAGCTGTTCTGAGACGACCCTTAATATTTTTTTAGAGCACATTGGTGTGTAAATGGCACCCTGAAGGCTCCCATCTAAACCTGTAGGTCCCAAGCTCTGAACATCTCACAGAACAACCAATTTCAGTCAATGTTCAAAATGTCTTTTAAAAAAAAGTTGGAAAGAGTATGGCACAACTTTAAATATACAAAAGTGTGGCTGCTCATTTAAAGTAACAGATCAAGTGCGGAGAGCATTAATAAGAGAAGCACCCATAGTTTCTTGGTAACTCTGGAGGAACTGCAGAGATCCACAGCTCACGTGGGAGAATCTGCTGATAGAACAAACCTGGCCTTTATGGGAGTCATTCTTAAAAGAAAACCATAAGAAGTCCTGTTTGCCCTTTGCCAGAAGCCTTGTGTGGAACATAGACTGTAGCAGGCACACGGATTATGCACAGTAAAACAGCCATAGCTACAATGGCGTGGCTTAGGTCAAAGCATATTCATGTATTAAAACGACCCAGTCAAAGTCCAGACAGGAATTCAATCAAGAATCTGTAGTTTTAAAATGGATGATTACAGACACGTACCGCCCAACATGACAGCTTTTTTGCTAAGAATAGGACAGATTTTCAATTTCTAGATCAGGGGGTTTCCAAAGTCAGTTCTCAAGGGCAGGTATCCTGCATGTTTTAGTTTTTTCCCTGATTCATCACATCTGAATCAATTCATCGTTCGTTAGCAGGCCTCTACAAAACTTTGTCATCCTGAAGAGGTAGTTGGACCATTTGAACCAGTTGTGTTGGAGCAGAGACACATCTAAAACTGGCTGGACACCGGGCCTAGGGGACTGGAGCTGGAGACCGCTGTTCTAGACGAACAGTGGATACCAGATGCTGGCAGAGACAAAAGCCTTTTGGACTTGTAGCTGTAATGCATGAAAAGGAGGTTCTAGAAGGTATTGACTCAGGAGGGTTGAAAACAAATACACATCTCACGTTTTAGTTATCTGTTAAAAGTTTTAACGTTCAAATATTCATCTCACTCCACTTCACAATTACACCAAAGTACTTTGTGTAATTCTGTGAATGTGAAATCCCAATAAAATACATTAAAGTTTGTTGGTTATAATGTAAAAAAAAATGTGTAAAAGTTGAAGGGGTTTGAATACTGTTCCGAGTTACTATGTACATATTATCTGTCCATCACTGAAGGTGTCTCTTGGCCTCTTGGATTTTTTTTTTTTATATCCAAGCTCAGAGGACACAGAAGTGAATATGCACTAGTTCCTTCCTGACACGCTCACATGTACATGACTTTACTCATCAGAGGAAGCTGCCATGAGGAAGAGGAGGCTGTGTGTGAAAATGAGCGCTCGTGAGGCTGCAGAGACAGCTGTATGTGACATCCAGATCACCGCCAAATCCAAGTACCAGCTTGTTAACTACACCTGTGTGGGGTGAGCTTAGAAATGAATGAAATCCGTCAGTAAATTTTCTTGCCTTTTTATGACCTGGTTTTTCTTTTCCCATTTGTGCAGCAGATCTATTATTAAGCTGGATAACTTCATACAAGCTTCTCTTCCTCATCTTCATATTTTCGCAGAGAGATAAACAATATGGGAATATGGTATCGCATGGGAGACGTACCTTGGCGTCAGTCATCCAAGCAAACCAGTAGTGCTCCTAAAACTGACACCCCACACAGCACAACAAGGTACCATCATCCTACGGGGTTTCTCTAACTTGTTGCTCAACCTTTCTATCTTGCTTTTTTTTTTTTTTTTTACTCTACATTTTCTGTACTCGTGAGCCTTTGTTCCACCTCTCCACCATATGTAACGGCAATGAAGACACGAGCAATTGATCACCACTGGGCAAGCTGCCTCTGAGGGTCGTGTCTAGACAACAAGGCGAGACATTTCTAACTAGACAGGATCCCCTGAAACAACAACAGGAGTTCAATGAGGGCTAAACTTCTGCTATTCGTGGGACGTCCCAGGAGGCAGAGGCAGGCCGCTCCTCCGACATGGTGACAGGAGCGCCGCATGTGCAGACAGAAAGGAGATGTGGCCCCGAGAGTTACTGACAGCTGCAGAGGAAGGGAGGAGAGCTCTGAGATCTCCTCCATGTGGAGCATGTGCTCGTGGCTTCCTCCGCCTCAGGCCTCGGAGCGAAAAGAGCGAACCTTTGTACTGTGTCCAGATCAAACAGCTCAATTATTCATCCCAGTCAAGAGCACGGGATTTCCACAGCAAATTGTAAATAAACAACTGAGACTCCTTCGCCACGTTGTTGCTTTGGTGAGAGCGGAGCTTGGCACAAAGCTATGAGGTGTTTGCCAAACTGGAAGCGAAGTGCACCCGCCATCCTGCGCTGGGCTGAGTAGAAGCCGCTTAAAAGCAGCACCATGCCAGAGCCAGGAGGCAAATTCAAAACAGAACTCCTGCTCGCGTGGCCGTGAACAATAAACGGACCGTTTTATGACGGAAAACTGAACCTTTTCGGTGAATCCACCACAATTTGGAAGTCGGATGATCAATAATCTTTGATGTGATGGAGTTAAGGTGGGAGCTCAGACCAGTGCCCCTTCACGTCTCTTCCCGGTAATCCTAAACTCTTTTGAAGCCCACTTTCAAGTTAGTGAGGCACAGAGGTTGGAATAAATTGCACCTCGAAGCGACTCACTCCCACCCACCACCTCCTGATGCCTGCTGAGATCACAGGGTGCCGTTTTTGTATTAACATTAAAATTCATTTCACAGAGAGAGAGTCTTCTTTTGAAAGTTTTTCCATCCGTAAAACACTGACACATAAGGACGGGACTGTGGGTGATTCATACCGTGGCACCTTTTTGACTATTTATTTCTGTGTAGTTACATACACTTCAGACAGCCATACACATAACTATAAATAGTTATGTTCTTTCTTTAAAGTCACCGATTAGAAAGTTTGACACAGCGATTTATAACCAGTTTTTCATCTCTCATGATTTCTGCAGCGCAGCTGTGCTTTTATTCATATTCACTAGAGGAGCAGTATCCACTCCATGCCTTCTTCTGGCTATCTGCAATTTTATGGCCTTAGGAGAGCAGCACCTCTTAAATTTAAGTGCTCTTTACAGTCACTGGAAAACATGTTTTAAATACAGTCAATAATGTGTAAATTTTTAATGACCCTTATAATTTTGAAAGCGCGCTGATCCCTCCTCTTCAAAATCTCCCATCGCCTCAGGCAGAAGGAGCCTGTTAGTGTTGTGTGCAAAACACAAATCTTGCTTTTTTTCATCTCCCCCCCCCCAGCAATGCAGAGCTGCAGTGTGTTGCATCATTACGGGATGCACAAGGTTGTTGCTTCAAGCCAAATATACGGTATTTAATTCAAACTGTTTCTGTATCGGTGGAGAAGAAGAGTGGTAATCAGACGATCAAAAATTTGTCATCAATAGTGTTAATTTTTGATTGTTTTGGCTTATTATCATGATTTATTTTGAAGACGCCTTATAACCTAAAAGGGTAAATCAGTCTCACAATGTATGAAGAATAACAGGCGCACCATTTTAGTGATTTAAAGTTTCAGTCAGCAGCATTGGACCTAATTTATGCTCTGTCAACCCATCACATTCGAGTTTTGTAAAGAATGCAAACATGAAGTAGATAACTAAAACTGCTGACTATTTTTATGGTTAATCTGCAGATGTTTCTATGTTAAACTGCTTTTTGTTTTGTTTCCTAAAGTTTGCCTCAAGCCATGTAGGTGACACAGCAAATGTGTAGAAGAAGTAACTCTGGGCCCAAAATTTAACTTGTCTTCAACCAAAATACTATGTATGGCAGAAGACACACACTGTACATCACCCTAAATGCATCATCCCCAGGGGACACATGGTAGTGGCAGCTCCATGCTGTGGGGAGGCACAGACAGGGAAGATGATGCAGCTAAATACAGAGCGACACAGGAAGAAACTCTTTTAGAGACTGGAATAGACTTGAAACAGGGTTAGAAGTTCAATATCCTTAAATGTGCAGGTCTATAATATAGTGGGTTATGAGTTAGAATGGCCCAATCAAAGTCAAGACCTAAATCATGTTGAGAATCTTTGGTAAGACCTGAATATGGATGTTAACAGACACTCCCCATCCAATGTGAATGAGCTTGATCTGCTTTCACCAAGACAAAGATATTGGCTTTCAGATGTGCAAAGCTGTAGGCAACTACCCCAGCTGTAACTGCAACAAAGGGTGGCTCTACAAAGTATTGACTAGTTCTAAAAACATAAAGAAATTGTAAAAAAAAACTAGCATAATTTTTCTTCAGTTTAGCAATTATGCATTGCTTTGTGTTGATCTATCCCAGAAAGTCTAATTATATCCTTCCATCCATCCATTATATGTACCCATTCATCCTATGCAGGGTTGCGCGAGGGGGTCGCCAGTCTAATTATATAATTCAAATAAACTATTAAAGAAACTAGAAAAAGTTGCATTTCTTGCGAAAATGCAGTGTGAATGCTGTAAACTGAATTTATTTGCAGAAAATGGCTGAAGTATTTGAAGTCAAATGTAGAAGACTTGCTGAAGTGTAATAAACAGAATCAGCACAAAAAAGAAAAATGTGCCAACCCTACCACAAAGAAAAACTGTCACAATTAGCTAAAATAAAAAGTTGAATATTATGAAAAGTATAAAGGTTATGAATACCAAAAGATATACCCGGAAAAAGCAGAATGAGCCGAATAGTTGAAAAGTTGAATGGGTAAAATAGCACAAGGTATGCAGAAGTAGTTGAAGTTCAAAAAATGTACGGAAGCGTATGGTAGCATGTTGCCAAACACAAATATGTTGCTTAACAATAATTCAATCCATTCAGTATAATAAAAATAAGGTTAAAGAGAAGTGTTAGCTAAAATTAGCTGCAATGCAAATGTTAGCTAAAATGCTAGTGGTAGTAAGGTAGCAAACATTTACATGGCACTAAACATTAACAAAATCTATTTAGCAAGTTAACCTTAGCTGTTAAGTCAAAATTAGCTTAAATTTTGATACTAACTGTAATACTAGTTTTAGCTTAACTACTAGTGGTTGTATGTTGGCAAACACTAACATAATCGTTACCATGAGCTTAATCCTTTCAGTATGTTAAAATCTTCCTCAAATGAAAATATTAGCAAACATTAGCTGAAATGCTAATGTTAGCTTAAATGCTAGAGATAGCATGTTGGTAAGTATCAATATGGTGGTTAACAGCAACTCATCCATTCCTTATGTTAATTTTGGTTGTTAAGTCAAAATTAGCTAAAATTCCATTGCTAGCTTGAAAGACTTGAATTGCTATGGTTAGTAAAAAAGCCATTGGTAGCATGTTGGCATACATGAACATATTGGTTAACAATAACAACCCATTCAGTTTGTTAAAATCAACCCAAAAACCAAATGATAGCTAAAATTAGCAGCAGATCAACAGCAGCAGGCAAGGCACTGACCCAGGGAGCCCAGAGGAGGGAGGGCTGGTACACCCACCTCCACCCAAGCACCACCTGGAGAGCACCAAGGCAGCCACAGCTGACCACCGCCCCCGAGGCAGAGGGCTCCCACAGAGGAAACACTGTAAGGAAAACTAAAATAAGTTAAAATATTAAAATTAAAACAATTATAAGATATGATCAAATAGAAATGTAAAGGAGATTAACAATAATTGACAAATAGCCAGCTAAAAGCTAAACTAAAAAGAATTAAATCAAATAAAACATGCAGAGGAATTAAACAGATTTAATAAATAATAATCAGTTGAAAGCTATGTTAAAAAACTAGTGTTGGCTTAAATGCTAGTGGTAGCATGTTGGCAAACTGTATCATGTTCGTTACCATAAACTTAATCCTTTCAGTGTGTTAAAATATTCTAAATAATTAAATGATTATCTAAAATCCCATTGTTAGCTTGAATGAGCAAAATTGCTATGGTTAGCACAAAAGCTATTTGTAGTATGTTGGCAACCATGAATACATTGGTTAACAATAGCTTAACTCATCAGTTTGTTCAAATCAACCCAAAAACCAAATAATAGCTAATGTTAGCTAAAATACTAATGTTAGCTATAATGCCACAGATAGCATGTTGGCAAACACTAAAATTTTCGTTGCCATGAACTTAATCCTTTCAGTATGTTAAAATCTTCCTAAAATACCAATATTAGTGAACATTAGCTAAAATGCTCATGTTAGCTTAAAAGCTAGAGATAGCATGTTGGTGTTTACTAACATGTTGGTTAACAGTAACTCAATCCATCCATTATGTTAATTTTAGCAGAAGTCAAAATTAGCTAAAATGTTATTGTTAGCTTAAATGAGCTACATTGCAATGGTTAGTAAAAAAACTATTGGTAGCATGTTGGCAAACATGGACATATTGGTTAACAATAATTCAAACCATTCAGTACATCAGAATCAACCCAAAAACCAAATGATAGCTAAAATTAGCTAAAATGCTAATGTTACCTAAAATGCTATTAGCTTACATGCCACAAATAGCATGTTGGCAAACACTAACATGTTGGTTAACAGTATCTCAATCCATTCAGTATGTTAACTTTAGCTATTAAGTCAAAATTAGCTAAAATGCTAATGTTAGCTTTAATGCTAGTATTAGTATAATGGATAACAATAGCAAGTTAATTAACAATATCTTATTCCATTTATAATGCCTACGATTGTCTAAACATACAAGTCTGTGTAACTGCCATTTAAAAGTAATCACTGCTTTCCAGGTATTGGAATAGTAAAATGGCCGCTGTTGCCTGCCTAGTACCTATGAGACTGTATTGATCATCATATTTTACAGAGTAATCAAAAGTCCTGGTGAACTGATTTGTATTAAATCTACAAGTTGTTTGAGATATCTTACAATAACCCTGAAATGTCAGTTTTACAGTGGAGGCCATAATGTATAGTAATTCTCTTTTCTACCACAAAAGGGAGCTCCACCTAAAGCCATGAAAAGGCCTTGCCATTTTTCGACCAATCACACGCAGGCTCTCACTGGGGGAGACAGTCTAAAGGCGCGTTCACACCGGTCAGCGCGTCCAGGCAGCAGGGCAGCTAGATTACATGCAAGTCTATGCTATCTACGCATCTGGTGGGCGCCAAACTGCCAAGCAGCAAGTCGAGCGCGTCGGTGCAGCTGGCATCAGCGCGTCCACGCGGCTGATGCCCGGACGCCCCGACGGTCCGTCGGGGCGTCTGCTGCTCAAGTTGGGAAAATTGAACTTTCGGGCAGCAGACGCGCGGCGTCAACCAATCAGAGCGACTCGTTGTACTGACGTATAAACTCCTTCCATGGGGGAATCGGCAAATTTTTTATTCAAGATGGAGGACAAACTGATCGTCGCTGTATGTAATGTCTGTGAATTGTATGACCCGTCTTCGTCTTTTTACAAAGACAGGAAGAGATCGGATCTGATTTGGAGGAAGATATCGGAGGATACTGGAGTGCCAGGTAAGCAGTTAAACATAGAAAAAAATATATTTTTTCTTTTAACTTTCTTGTTATGTTAGCTAACGCTACGCTAGCCAAAAGCGGTTAGGGCAACTACGGTACTAAATACGCATTACCAGTTTCCCATTGTGTATTTAGACGAGATCTGCAAAAAACGGTGGAAGACATTGAGGGACACATATATCAGGCAGAGCAGAAAGGAGAAAGAGAGAAGGAAGAGCGGAGCAGAAGGAGGGAAAGTGCAGAAATGGAAGTACCTCTCTGTCCTGTTCTTCCTCGAACCCTTCATCGCCCCCCGCGAAACATCGAGCAACATGGGGGTCGAGGAGGAGCAGGCGGAGGGGTATGACCACCCAGAGGAGCCAGAAAAAGAAGCAGCAGGGCGGTTAGAGGCAGAAGGTTGGTGATTTTGAGAAGAAAACCCAGACATAGTGGCACACAAACACACACAAAAACGTGCTCAGAAACATGAAAATAATTATTGTAAAGCTGAAACCTACATCATTTTGTTACTACAAAGTTTTGCTATTTATTATTAGTGCTAGCAGTAGAAGTAGTATTTGTGATCTTGGTATAAAGCATAATAAACAGGAGGGTCAATAATATTCCTTTCTGTCTTGACAGATCCAGCTAACATGGAGGCAGGTGACATGGCTGAACCAGAGTCCCCTGGCCCTTCCTTTTCTGCCTCTGACCAGCCTGGCCCTTCCTCTGCTGCTGCTTCTTTTTCTGACCAGCCTGGCCCTTCCTCTGCTCCAGCACCTGCAGGTGTGTAGTGCTGTTTGGAAAGGTTGGGAATGTAGGTTTTATTCAAAGATGTCAATCTGTTTCTTTGGGTTCCCAGACACTTGGCGAATTACTTTTTGTACTTTCTGAAATGTCTGTGTATACCCTGGAATTCACATTCAGCCTTTCATACAGACTTAAAATGTTGCTTATAATTTTATCTAATTTGTATATTTGTTCAACATAATTGTAAGCATTTTTAACACATTTTTCTACTGTGTTTTTTCACAGGCCCTCCAAGAAAATGAAGGCGGAGGCAGCAGGACTTGTCAGTGCCAACAGAGTTCCAGCAAAAGCTGCTTGATGCGCTCAAGGCCCGGCCTGAACCAGCTCCTGCTCCTCCTGCAGATGATGAAATGCACTTCCTTCTCTCTCTCTTCATCCTCTCCTGAAAAGGGTGTCACCTCTAGAAAGAGACATCCTAAAATTTGACATTCATAGAATAATTTTTGAAAGAATGAACAATTTGACCCATTTGGACAATACTCAGTAGTTTTACTGATCGGGCTGACACCTTTTTCAGGGGAGCAAGGAGACTCCTTTCTGTGTCACTCCTGTCTTCCACTGCACTTCCTCCAAATAAGGTCCTTTCTCTTCCTGTTCTTTATTTTATTGTTTGTTTATTATATGTATATATGTTGTATGTATTTTTTTTATATTAAATATTTGTATATGTAACATTTTGGTCAGCTACTTTCCTTAATTTAATTCTACTGCCCTATGTAATGCCATTTGGGTGAAAATATTGTTTTTAATAACAGCTAATAATTACCTTAATGAAATATACCTTTTTATTGACTATATAAAATACCACAGAAGTACAAAAGCAAGAACTATTTGAGTTTATTTGATTGATTTCACCATATCCATAGACGAGTTTGTGGGAGAAAGCAGAGCAGTCTGTCAGTCATTACCTGGAAACGAGAGGTACAGGTGAACAGGTCAAAAGTATATAGGTACAGAACAAACAATAAGCCATAAATGAAAGGGATTTGTGAATGTATATATGAATGTATAGAGAAAAGCAAATTACTAAAATATAATATAGTAAATATAGATGTGTAAATTTTCTGAAAGTTTTGCTCTTAATTTTTTTATTGGGTGGCTCTTAAAAGAGCCGTTTTGGGTCAGTCCTGTATGGACATGACTATTCTGCCGGCTGCCATGGCACTGCCCCCTCCTCACTGAAGTGGGCCATGAAAACTTCTCTGGTCTCCACTGCCTCTCTGGTTGCGTTGTTGGCTCCGATTCGCCCCACAGCTGGAAGTGGTCTTTCTCCATGAGCAGCAGCAGCTCCCCTCACTGCAGGTAGCTGGCCATCTCCAGAAACCCACATGAAGTTGTGGAGAACACACGTCGCCTTCACACACTTCTCCACAACTTCGGCGTTGACTTCCAGTCTGCGGTGAAACATTCTCCACTGTGCAGACCAGATCCCGAATGCATCTTCCACCACCAGCCGGGCCCGGGAGAGCCGGTAGTTAAAGACGCGCTGCTGAGGGGTTAGGCCACCACGTCCAGGAAAGGGGTATATATTGGGCAGGAGATGAGAAATGACAGTGGGGTGAGATAACTTACTTAACTGTTCACTAAATATACATTCACCTATGTTGTTACCTGTGGCTTTTATTTGGCTGCATGTTAATATAGGAAAAAGATTTTTTTTTATTTGCCTGTGTGTACTGTTTTAATCTATTGTTATGTGTGGCGGAAAAAAAGCTGGTACCAAATGCAAAAAAGGCATATTTGGTAAGTAGACAGTTTGGTTTTACAGTGACTCTTTAATATGCATAGTATAAGCACATGAGCATCAGATTAAACGTTTATACAAAAAAAAAACATTTTCAGAATCACAATGTACCCACTAACCGAAGACAGATGGTCAGGCGCTCTTCAGCAGGAATAGAGCGCCTGTAGTTGGTGTCCTGGTAGGTGATGCGAGCACCGATGCGGGTCAGGAGGTCATCAAAATGGGCGCGGGACAGACGAAAATAGCGCTGAAACCGAACCGAAGCAAATGGTGAAACTCTCCGAAGTCCGAACGCCTCTGAATAATGGGGTGTACCCACACACGTCGCAAACGACGACGACATCTGGCTTGTGTAGCTTCATTAATTAAATAAGCCCAAGCCACTCTCTCGACAAGATCCGCCATGTTGTAAACAACTAGCAACAGACAAATCCACGCCCGCACGCTGACGTAATGACGTGACGCGCTGATGCCCCGACGCGCCGACGCAGACCACAAGTGTGCAAGCAGCTGGGTTTTAATTTTAAAGCGTCGACTTTCGTCCGTTTGAGCGATTTGACGCCTGGACGCGCTGACCGGTGTGAACGCGGCTTAAGTGCAGGACCTCACTTATGTCTCCTAATTTTTCAGCTGTTTTAACAGGTAACGCAGCTTCCGAACTACTCTTAATAACTTAAGAACCGTAAGGCGTATCGACGTCACCAAGGTACCATTTTTATCAGAACGGATAGGGGAACGCTCTCAAACCACTCAATTTGTTGAAAATATAATATTACAGCCGTAAAATGATGTCGAATATGTTGATAAATTTGATGGAAACATTAATCTGTCCTTCCTTGGTCACAAACTACATCCTCTTACTCGGAAAATATAAGGCCTATCGAAATTATTCTTTCACCGTGAGTATCAGCAGGCTTTGATGAAGAATCATGGTTCGTCTAATGTGTGTACCTCAATCTGTCTAGGAGCAGTGATTTTGTAAAAATGAGCATGATTTTGGCATTTTTCAATCTGAGTCGTTTTAGCGAAGAGCAGATTTGTTACACTCGAACAAACACAACTTATGGAGAAACGGTAACAGGTATCAAAATAATTGTTGAATCATGAGCGTCAGGAAGGTCTGAAGTTATATTGGCACAAGGCTCATGTTTCTACGTCGCATCGTTTATGAGATATGACTTTACGAATATGAGTCAGAATCCAGCTGTCCTCTGAATTTTTGCTCAGTCCCAATGCATTTCAATGGTCCCTCCTGGGTGCGGCCACATTGCTTCGGGTCGATTTGCCAAAAAACTGTAACTGTCACATAAATTTTGGTGACATTTCCTGAATCAAAAATTGAAAACCTACGTTTTGATATATAATATGTGCAGAAAGAGTGAAATATGAGTGAGTGAGCGAAAGTTGTTTGTGGAAAATCAGGAATGTGGAAAAGTGTAATTCTGCTAGAGTGGGCCACTCTAGCTTAATTGCTTTGCGCCCATAGAAATGCATGTATTTTCAGAAATCTGATTATTTTGGGACCACAAATTTGAGGAAGGATTGTATGAAAACGGTACAAGTTAGGAAGAAGCCGAGACAAACGGTAATACCTGAAGAGTATGACTACATTTTAAGATTCGAATGGTATTTCTAAGTGGAAGTATGTGGAAGTAGTTAGTTTTGCAAAACAGATGAGATTTAGAGGAATTTTTGAGGTTTTCCATTCATTTCAATGGAAGCAAAAAAAGCAGAAAAAGTTGAATATTATAAAAAGTATAAAGCTTATGAATACCAAAAGATATAGGAGCAGAATAAGCTGAATAATTGAAAAGTTGAATGGTTAAAATAGCACAAAGTATGCAGAAGTAGTTAAAGTTCAAAAAACGTATGGAAGCAACCAGAAGAAGGTAAGAGGATCTCAAGAGTGAATGCCTACAGCATTCACACCAATTACTTCAAGGCACTGTTTACCTTGTGGTTTAAATCAAGCCTGCAATTCGGGAAAGTTACAATCATGGTAAGTGACGGTCTATTTTATGGCCAGCATAATACCCCTCCTATATTTTTTCACTGATTGGTTGAATAATCCAAAATAGGTCTTTAGATTAAATAGAGTTGCATTAAATTGAGACTAAACTCCCATTGTAGCTTTGCGCCAGGTACATACATGGCCTTCATCAGCATTGCGTCTGCTCTGTCAGGGCTTTGTGTTCTGCTCGACACCTGTAGCCTTTTTGCTGTGGCGCTGCTGCAGAAACTGTTGACCAGTTATAATCAAATAGTGATAAAGTGATTTTTCTTTGAACTACGTAAAAATTGGGTTTATTCTTTCAAGATATACATACCTTTCATAGTGAGTTTTTTAGGGTGTAGCTTTTTAGTTACAAAAAAACCATCAGCATCCAGCTGGTGAAATTAAAAGACAAATCCTTTATTTTGCTTCATTTTAACATGGTGCTGCTAACATGCTTTAAGTGTGATCACCAGAAGATGTGAAATGTTTAGCTTTGTTTTTTCTTCACCAAGAACTGATTCCCTGACAGTTACCTTAGACTGCACATAATGTAGCTGCATGGTCGTTTGAGCAGCGATGCACCCATCATGCTGCCTGTGTCCATGCGCCTACCTGTTAACAGAGGAACCAAAATTAAAATCATGACATTTCACACACGCCACCCCCACACACCACACGGCTGATGTGAAGCTGGCCTGAGGGCGGAGGCCTGTGGAGCTGAGTTTAGCCCTTGTGTTAAGAGTCTCTTTATCAAGTCGGTACACGGCATTTTAAGCAGTGACGGTGTTTTGTTTTGATTCATTGCCTCAGCTAGATGTCAACCACTTTAGCTTGTTCTCTGTCAAGACAGCCCGTATCAGCCACTCCCCGACTCTATAATGTAAAGACGCTGCGCCATCCGGTCAGTGTTTTTAATGTATCCTGTAAAGTATCTCCCTCCTTCCTCCTCCTGACCGGCGCTGCCATTTGTTCTCCTGATAAAACTGTCATTGCTGAGGCTGATATCTGACCTCTACACTGACTGCTGGCATAAATTAGCCTTGTCCTAATATTGCAATTTCTTTCACTTCACTCAGAATCAAGGTTTTTGACATTTCTCTTAGAATAATAGGCTATTGTACACACGGGCACTTTTTAAATCAAACTGTACGGTGATAAAAATGTCAAGGCCAGTTTTTTTTCCTTCTTTCTCTCTCTCTTTCTCTCTCTCTCTCTCTCTCTCTCTCTCTCTCTCTCTCTCTCTCACTCTCTCTTTGCGTAGCTTGCTTCTTCAGGTGAAGAGTGTCATCAGTGTCAGAATTGGCATTCATATCAATACTTCTAGAATTGCAGTCTTCTACCTGTCACCCTCGTTGGTGGGGCTCTGCAGGAGTATTGTATCAGCTTTCATTGCACGCTGGTTAACCAAGACTTGCCAGCACAAGAGAAAGAGAGAGAGAGAGAGACTGTGACTGACTGTCACCGTGTCACAAGCCAGATCTTCTGTCTGAAGTGCTGAGGAACAATCCTTTCCAGCTCAATCTCACTCATTACTTTGTGTTCAAAAAAGTTGCAAAAAGTAGCAGAGATCAAGCAAACGGATGTGCGGCGATGCCAGAAATGATTGAATGATCAAGTGAGATCAGATGGGGGCTTCCAAAATTCAGAGGGATCCTCTCTTCAGCACCTGACACTGAGCTTAAAGGAGGATAATGATGGGTGAGAATGCAGCTCCCACAAAGCAACAGTGCTGGCACACTGGGGAAGATGTGGAGATGTTGTCACAGGAAAGGCTGGATGTGTGTCAAAACAAGAGCTTCCAGCTCTCTGTAATGCAGCACTGGCTCTTCACTCGGTGAAATTACTCCCATTCTTACCTCCCCTCTGACTACTGCTCGCCTGTCCCTACGGTTTCTCAGACTTTCTCTTTTCCTTCTTGTTTTATCCTTTAATGCATGTAACTCCTTTCTTTTTCCTGTGTTAAACAAAGATGAATTCTGTACAAAGCAAATCTGTATAAATTAGAGTTCATGTCTTCAAAGTGATCCTTTGTGTTGTGGTTTGCTTTTACTATGCTAATTTGATTTTAACCTGGGCAGATTTCATGGGAACATATTACTTTTGATCCACGCTGTAATTGCGTGAATATTTTAGGCCTTGTTCCCAGTTTTGCCATAATTTGATGAGGAACTTCGCCGTAATTGAATATTCAAATTAGGAGTATGTGTCAATATGGCCCTCCTTGCCTGGAATGAGGATTAATTGTTTTCAAAACTCCAGTGGCCGACATAATGTGGGCCCAAACACTGCTGTTGATTAGCAAATGCTCTGCCATGTTTTTGTTTTAAGAATTAGTTGTCTAATTGATTTGCCATATGCTACCTTCTCAAATGCACCTAAAATTGTATTTAGAAATCAGCAATTTGGATTGAGACTTGTTTTTTTGGGGGGGTTTTTTGGTTTGCAGACAGATGGGAAAGCCATCCCAGGAGGTTGCCTTTACACTATAAATTTTTTTGGAGGCTTTTAAATGTTGAGCATTGAAATAATTTGCTTAGAATCAAGCACATCAGTTTAAACTTAAAACAACGTTTTTTTAATTTAACTGAAGTTCAACATAATTCTCATTAATTGTCTCCAGCAGAGACTGGGTTGTAGTGTTCAATTAAATTCCATTGAGTTCAATTCAGTTCAGTTCAAAAATGCTTGGTTTGCATCAACAAATAAATAAGTGTTGTCGCAACTCATACTATCCAAGTAAATTCAAAGCATAATTGTGGATGGGGATACTGAGGGCAGGAAGGATCTCCAGTAGAAGTCAGTCTTGCAACAAATCTGAAGAGACCTCTGACTGAAGATTGTTGCTGTATAACATAGTCATGACTGTGATGACATGCTAACAGCTCAGTATCCAGGCAGCAGAGACAATATTCGAAATGAACATACAGTGGCTTGCAAAAGTATTCGGCCCCCTTGAACTTTTCCACATTTTGTCACATTACAGCCACAAACATGAATCAATTTTATTGGAATTCCACGTGAAAGACCAAAACAAAGTGGTGTTCACGTGAGAAGTGGAACGAAAATCATACATGATTCCAAACATTTTTTACAAATAAATAACTGAAAAGTGGGGTGTGCGTAATTATTCAGCCCCCTTTGGTCTGAGTGCAGTCAGAGACCCATAGACATTGCCTGATGAGTGCTAATGACTAAATAGAGTGCACCTCTGTGTAATCTAATGTCAGTACAAATACAGCTGCCCTGTGACGGCCTCAGAGGTTGTCTAAGAGAATGTTGGGAGCAACAACACCATGAAGTCCAAAGAACACACCAGACAGGTCAGGGATAAAGTTACTGAGAAATTTAAAGCAGGCTTAGGCTACAAAAAGATTTCCCAAGCCTTGAACATCCCACGGAGCACTGTTCAAGCGATCATTCAGAAATGGAAGGAGTACGGCACAACTGTAAACCTACCAAGACAAGGCCGTCCACCTAAACTTACAGGCCGAACAAGGAGAGCGCTGATCAGAAATGCAGCCAAGAGGCCCATGGTGACTCTGGACGAGCTGCAGAGATCTACAGCTCAGGTGGGGGAATCTGTCCATAGGACAACTATTAGTCGTGCACTCCACAAAGTTGGCCTTTATGGAAGAGTGGCAAGAAGAAAGCCATTGTTAAAAGAAAACCATAAGAAGTCCCGTTTGCAGTTTGCCACAAGCCATGTGGGGGACACAGCAAACATGTGGAAGAAGGTGCCATGGTAAGATGAGACCAAAATGCAAAACGCTATGTGTGGCGGAAAACTAACACTGCACATCACTCTGAACACACCATCCCCACTGTCAAATATGGTGGTGGCAGCATCATGCTCTGGGGGGGCTTCTCTTCAGCAGGGACAGGGAAGCTGGTCAGAGTTGATGGGAAGATGGATGGAGCCAAATACAGGGCAATCTTGGAAGAAAACCTCTTGGAGTCTACAAAAGACTTGAGACTGGGGCGGAGGTTCACCTTCCAACAGGACAAAGACCCTAAACATAAAGCCAGGGCAACAATGGAATGGTTTAAAACAAAACCTATCCATGTGTTAGAATGGCCCAGTCAAAGTCCAGATCTAAATCCAATCGAGAATCTGTGGCAAGATCTGAAAACTGCTGTTCACAAATGCTGTCCATCTAATCTGACTGAGCTGGAGCTGTTTTGCAAAGAAGAATGGGCAAGAATTTATGTCTCTAGATGTGCAAAGCTGGTAGAGACATACCCTAAAAGACTGGCAGCTGGAAATGCAGCAAAAGGTGATTCTACAAAGTATTGACTCAGGGAGTTGAATAATTACGCACACCCCACTTTTCAGTTATTTATTTGTAAAAAATGTTTGGAATCATTTATGATTTTCGTTCCACTTCTCACGTCTACACCACTTTGTATTGGTCGTTCACGTGGAATTCCAATAAAATTGATTCACGTTTGTGGCTGTAATGTGACAAAATGTGGAAAAGTTCAAGGGGGCTGAATACTTTTGCAAGCCACTGTATCTTGGATGATACCATCAGTTGGCAGGTACTGCTAATCCAGCTCATTTGCTTTTGCCTCTCCTCTTTAAATCTGTGTCTGGTTGTATAGTTAGAAAGCCAGACAGAGAGACGTTGGATTTGGTGATATGATCTTTGGCCCTTATGATCAGTGGAAGAGATGATTTGAACTTCCAACTCCTATGGGATTTGAGGTTGCACTTCAGGTATTGTTTGAGCTTTTAAGATGCTAATCAACTGCTCCAGTTGTGAAAACAATCTATTGTTGCCAGGGTTGCACATCATAACAACAACAATGGATGAATATGTCATCTTATTAAAATTTAAGGACTCCTAAGTATTTTGATGGAAAACTTTTCTGTTTTGAAACAAAAGTATTAGTTTATATCCTGCCTTGACTAATTTAGCTTTAGCATTAAGTCCAACTCAAACTTGCTAGAAAGGTAAGCTTCCTGAGCCTGAGGCAGTTGTTGCCAATAAACACATGTTTAAATACCAAATTAGTTGAATAGATTTTAAACATTTTATATAATTTCCATAACTTTTTATACCTTAGACTACTTTAGCGACAGGGAAAATGCTGAAGTCAAACTTGCTAGCAAGCTAACCTACTTAACACTTTGCACTGGTTGTCATGGAAAGGGCTTAAATGCCAAACTGGTAGAATATTCTGAAAAGCGTTATTATCAATATTTCATTAGTATGTTATACATTACAAAGCAAAACCAAAGGAGCAAAGTGGTTTTAACTACTTAGAAGTAAAAAGTGGAAGTGGATCCCTACCTATACGTGGTTCAGTAATCAGAGATATTCATCTGTTCACAGAGTTTTCTGTGAAATGTGACTCCAAATAAACCCTTGAGAAATCCGTCTATCTGCTGATTTTGTTTTTCTTAGAGCACACACTGCTGTGGTCCCTAACTCCCCCTGAATACCAGGGGTGCACTGTAAAAAAAAAGTAATGTGTATTTAACATTGTAAAACTTACTTTTGGCTGTTAAACTTGCATATTTTCAGCTTAGAAATATTGATTCAAAATTAAATGTAATTGATTGGCTAAAGTCTAACTATTTGTTTTTTCAGTGTAAGAAAGCTTTCCCTTTGCTCATTATTGTGTTTCACCTTTCTATATACACAAATGAATAACAAGTTTTATAGCCATTTTCTTTGTTTCTTTGTTTATTCTGAGTATTAGTATGACAACAACAACGTGCAGCACAAGCCCTAAAAGACATTTCAACCATCTGGCTCTACTTTATCTACCCATGCGATGCCTTTGTGCTTTGAAAGATGTGTACCTTTTTTTCTCCAGCAATGGGATCAACCTTTGCGAGGTAAAAGAAGTCTGCGCTGAATGTGGCAGTTGTTCCCCTCAAGATTGATGCCAACCTTTTAAAAATTCACCATTGGCTCGGATTTAACATGGCCAAATGCTGATGTAAATGAGGTGGAGAAAAGTCGACCCTTTCACTGCAAATAAATCTGAGTTGCAGGCTTCATCTCATAAATACCACAGCCTGTCACAATTCTTGTTTTATTGCTGTTGATGGAAATTATTGCATTTATTTATCTCGTCCGGAGAGATAAAGCTCGGAAAGTCACAACTCAAGGTGTGGCGCCCTCAGAATATGCAGATCCGGGTGGTGGTTTAAATTTAGTGAATGTTTTAGTTTTACACCCCCCTTCAAGCAAAGAGGGATAATGTTTCCCTGAAAATGGACTAAGTACAGAACAAGATACTTCATCATTTGTAGCCTCATATATGTCTTCTCCCTGATTCAGTTTCATAATTGTTAAAATTCAGGACAGAGTTCCTTGTTTAATATCAACTCGCATATCTGTTCAATCCACCTTTTAAATACAATTTCCAACTTCTCTGCATTATAATTTCATGTATTCTGCAAACCCATCCTGGAAATAGATTAACCTCCAAAGCATGTGATGTTAAGCAGCTCTCTCTCAAAGCCGTGATTTTTTTTTCCCTGCTTGCTGCGGATTTATCGATCCATGGGGGTGAGTCACAGGGTGTAATTCATGATAGCTTGATTGATGAGGATTTCAATCTTATATGGTTTGTTAACTTCAACTGCGCACAAAGTGCATTCTGTGCTGTTTTCTGTAATACAAGGCCATGAAAAGAAAGAGGAGGAAAAAAGAAAAAAAACGTGTCTTCTCTTTGAATAATGGAATCTCTCAGTTCCTCAGAATTAACAAGATCTCGCTCCAAAGGTCTGTTCAAGCCCCTGGGCAGCCGAGGCACTGTTGAACTTCCACCATATTTCTCCACTCTGAATTCACTTTAATTCAATGCTCGTTTTGCTGTTAGACATGTTCAGAAAGTACTTGTGTTCAGAGAGAAATTTGATTTATGAATAGATTTATTTAAAAATGTCTGAGATACATCTCATGAAATAAGTCATTTGATAGGCAGACTTTGTTTTTATTTTGTATCTTTTCGACATTTAGTAGTTTTTTGGTATGCTTTAATTCACTTTATGAACACTCTTGTTTTGCCCTTCCAGCAGGACTGCCATCAGCAGACCACAATACCAGAAACAGAACAGTGGCATCTACAATTTGTCAGGTAAAAGATCACACAAATTGATCCAGAGCCGTTTGGATTTTTTTCAAAGTATCTCTTCTGGTTTCACATAAATTAATTGCGCAAAATGTTTTAGGTGTCAATTTGGGTTTGGGATTAAGTTCAGAAATACAGTGATCAGCTGTAAAGCTCCTAACATTTTCAGCAGATTCTGATTTCTCTTGTATAAATATGATATAAGAACAGCATTTTATATTTTTTCTAGCTATTTTGCCATGAGTTCTAAATGATTGTTTACATTGTGAATAGAGGTTTATGTCACACTGTGTGTATGGGAGAGCAGTCTGCAAAATAATTTTCTATAATTGCTAAACAATGACATAATAATAGGGATGACATATTAAAAACTATCCTTCTCAGTTTACATTAGTGATCAGCACTAGGTAACAGCAGTGCCCTACAGGCTGTAGATCCTTAAATCCAAGATTTCCTAAAAGCCACCAACATTTCCAAATCCAGAATGATCTCTGACAGACAGGTTGAAAACTCAAAATGATAAAAACAGCGCAACATTGTTGTGATATGTTCAACCTTCCTGTTAAAGTATTCATTCATTCATTCAATCTGCTGAAAGGCTCTCTATTGCATCATGATTAAGACACAGAAATGTTTTAATATGTCGTAGAAAATACAGTCGACTGTTAAAAGATGACTGTTTCTCTGTGCTTTCTTTGGATTGTGTTTTCAAACATCCCACTGATGCTGAAAATAGCTAACTTTTAGCATTCTTCAATCGTTACTTGTACAACAGGATCACATTGTCACGTTTCAAACTGCCCTATCACCAGTAAGGGTTCTTTAAGCTGAAAATCAGTCAAAAGGGAATTTAAAAACTGAAAGTGAGCCCTCCTCGTATTTGATATACAAATGTTTTATAAGGAGCTTCTCAGAGATGGACACTGTACAGAGCTTTGCTTAACTCAGAGAACGTGACTTCCCAGAGGAGCTCGGCATTAACAGCTGTCAAAGTTGATCCATCACATACCAAATTTGCACGTGTACCTCTTGTGCACTAGATACTCCTTTTGTCTTTGTAGAGGTGAAATTCCAGTCCTAACACCAGCAATATGCCCCACGACTAAAACCGAAAAAAAGTACATTTGTTAGAAAACAGCGCTTTGTTCTGACAGCCTCAGCGCCACAAAACCAGAGTGGGCTGAGACGCTGGAGGCTTTAAGTGTGTGTGAGCTGCGGTGGATGAATGTGGCAGGCATTTTTTATTTTTTTTTATCTAGCTGGAGAGAGACACCATGTGGTGAGGATGCCTCCTGCTGCTCCGGCAGAGACGCACGCTTGTAATGGCAATGATATACCCAGCCTGATTAACACAAGTCTGTTTTTAAGTAGCTACTGTAATCAAATGTTTGGCATATAATACAGCTTTATAAAAAGGAGGATTTATTCCAAAATAAACCAGAAAAGAGGGAGTTTCTACATGACATCATTTAGTTTGTGAGTTAGCCCTGACACATAGTACTCAGAAGAAGCAGACATTATCACGCTGCCGAACATTTTGTGGCATTTGGTGTGGAATCCATCCACTGGGACAGGGTTTGAGTGACAATGAAGATCATGCACATACTCCTCAGTGTGCTGCCAGCACTTATCATTTATCTGCAGAGAAACTGTCCTCTGCAGGTGCACAGGCTCCCCCTTTCTCCCCCTCGTGAATGGAGCAGTAAAAAAAAAAAAAATACAATACAATAAGCACCACAATAAGTTTTTTTTGTGTGTTTTTCTTTTTTTCATTTGGTATTTTTTAGACTGTTCTCATGAGCAACGCAGCATCACCGTGATTGTGAAAGAACACAACTTCCCTTAATCACCAACGTGATAGCCTGCAGACCACGTGTAAGGTCGTAGCCGACAGCCTGTTTGTGTTAATTGTTAGTCTAATAGAGTTGGTGTGTGTTAGTGCGTGTGTATGCCTAGGTGTGTATGCGTGTGTGTGTGTGTGTGTGTCTGTGTGTGGTGTGTCAGTGCATGTATATGCCCAAGTGTGCATGCGTGCGTGTATGTGTGTGTGTGTGTGTGTGTGTGTGTGGGGAGGGGGGAGGGGGGTCTGACAGCTGGCCAGGTTTGAGTTGGTCTAAAAACCATGTGCGCTCTGTCAGGGTTGTACAGGCGCCTTCTTTAGGATTGATGAATTGCCTGCTTTTTTGATTAAACCCTCCGTCACTTCCCAACAAAACAAAAACCCCAACACACACGCACTCGCACACAAAAGAAAGGGTTAAAAAGGAAAAGAGGAGTTGAGAGGAGCGGTAACATGTCTGGGAAATCTGTCATCTGCAGTCACATCATGTTCAGATGTGATGTGAAGAAGCTTTGACATTTATTACCCGAATATTAAAAACTAATTCACATTTATTTTGAAGCCCTCCATCACTTGACAGTTCAGGCTCATTTGAAAAGTTATCAAGTGTTCATAGCAGCACTCACCCCCCCCACCCACCTCTCTCCCAACCTTTTTGCTTTCCTTCACCGGCATTGCTTTGATCCATGCCAACTCCCTTAGCCAATTAGGTCTATTATTCATGCTTTGACAGTAAATCGCGATATTTTGAAAGAGATTGTTTGTGCATTAAAGAACTCTGTCTTTGAGTTTAAAAAAATGCAAATGTATTAGTTGAAAACTCCCACATCAAACTTATGTATGCATGTTGGATTGCAACTTGCCTTTATGACCAGCTTAGCGACATATAGCATTCGGCAGTCGTCCACCTGATAAAAAGTTAAATCTAATAAAAAAGTAATACATTTGCATATCTATAGCGTTAATCAAAAATAAACACTGACATTGGCCCTGATCTAACATAATATGGAGAGCAATTATTTCCCTATCCATTAGAGGAACTTCAATTAACAGACACTAGACAGACCATCCTTCAGAGGAGGAAAAAAAAATATGGAGGCTCAAAATTAACTTGGGTTTGCAAAATATCTTGGCAGGGTGACAGTGATTTTTGATTTTCAGGAAACAATATTAGAATTCTTATTAAACTATGTGCATCTGCTTTTAATTTGCTGCAAATAATTGGAAAATGCAATGGAGCTTTCCAATTAAAGCTCCACTTTATACTGTTTAATAATACCCTCATAATATTATAGCTTATAAAATGACAGGTGAGTTGGTGTATGAATAAAACATAAAGCCCTGTAATAAGAGACAGGGAAAAAAACCCAGAGACAGTTGTTGGGGGGCTTTTAAATGCTCCACATAATTTGCATATATTAATCTCCTCTTTTCAGCCTTATCAAGTATTCCACTGTATTTGAAGTTAAAATAGTAATGACAGGCAGGGGTACGCTTCGTTTTTCCAAGGATTTATTACTTGTATAATTCTGGATCTTTAATAAGCCAATATGACTGATCCTCTGAGTTCTGTGGAATTTGGTTAATTGTTCCAGATGGTGCTCGCTGATTATGCAAAATTACTTTCTTTCTCCTCTTTCTTTTTTTTTTCCTCTCCCCCCAACTACACGATTTCTTGATTGACTAACATGAAGAAAAAAGATTATTTTTGGCGCAGCACTTTCATTAAGAGGGTTCTCATCAGGTTTCAAACAAAAGTTCCATCTTATCTCCCCAGTGTAGTTCTAGGCAAGTCTGTGCGGAGGAAGGAGATCAGGCAGCTCTTATCTCCAACCATGATGAATCTCAACTGCTTCTGCACGGCTGCTGCGGCTCGGGTTATATTTTAGAGTAACACAATTCTTTAGGCTGAAAGATTAAAAAAACATGACCCCTGAATGGTGACAAAAGTTATTATCAGTGTATACCGTCCTCTTCGCATCCCGTTCTCCCAGTTTTTTACATGAGAGATTGATGAAATTACTAAGCTGTTTGTTCCGTCTCCCTTTTTTGCACTCCGACTCTGTCCACGACTCACTAACATTCTGTTTTGCATCAGCTAAACTGAGCTGAATGAATCATTTATGGAAGTGTTACGGGGGAGGCTCGGGCAGATTTACTGCCACGCTTTTACTTTAGATGGAAAGGGATTTCTATGAAACCGATCTTGATGTTTGAAGCTATGCCAAAGCTTGCATCAAGACATGAAAGGAATGCTCTTAAAACCCATGTTTTGCTTCTTAATTTCACTGGTCAGCAAAAGGGAAACTAGGGGGAATGTGTTGTAGGGAGAGAGCAGTATTTACACGTAATGCATTTGCGCACACATACTAAAACAATCCCCTAGATAAGAAATAATATAACGCATTGCTAAATTTAATTCTAATAAATCTGTAGCTAATAAATTAGTGTGTTTAAATTTGCTGTAATCCTGCCGTTGAGCTCTATGTGCTTCTTTCCATCATGACATAGCAGATTAGCTTCAGTGATTCAGAGTTGGATACTGCTGAGCATGTAAGCATAACTATACACCCTAAACACTATATATATATATATATATATATATAGAGAGAGAGAGAGAGAGAGAGAGAGAGAGAGAGAGAGAGAGAGAGAGAGAGAGAGAGAGAGAGAGAGAGAGAGAGAGAGAGAGAGAGAGAGAGAGAGAGAGAGAGAGAGATTTAAAGAATTTATTTACAAATGATATGGTGGAAATAAGTATTTGGTCACCTACAAACAAGCAAGATTTCTACAGAGCTGTAACTTATTCTGCAAGAGGCTCCCCTGTCCTCCACTCCATACCTGTATTAATGGCACCTGTTTTAACTCATTATCAGTAAAGAACACCTGTCCACAACCTCAAACAGTCACACTCAGAGAGAGGTCTGTCATTTTCATCATTGGTACACTTCAACTGTGAGAGACAGAATGTGGATATTAAAATCCATTGCATGATTTTTTAAAGAGTTTATTTGTATAATGTGTCAGAAAAAAAATATTTAGCACCTATGAACAAGCAAGAATTCTGGCCCTCACATACCTGTTATTCCTTCTTTAAGAAGCTCTTCTATCCTCCATTTGTTACCTGTATTAATGGCACCTGTTTAAACTCGTTTTCTGTGTAAAAGACACTTGTCCACACCTTTAAACAGTCACACTCCAACCTCCACCATGGCCAAGACCAGAAAGCTGTCCAAGGACAACAGGGACAAGATAATACACCTGCACAAGACTGGGATGAGCCAATCTATAACAGGAAAGCAGCTCAGTGAGAAAAAATCACCTGTTGGAGCAATTATTAGAAAATGGAATAAATACAGATCACTGACAATCTTCTTCGACCTGCGGCTCCATGCAAGATCTCACCTTGTTGGGTACACATTATCTTGAGAGCGGTGATGAAGCAGCCCAGAACTACCTGGAGAGAACTTGGACCACATTAACAAAGGTTATTATTAGTAACACACTATGTTGTAATGGATTAAAATCCTCCAAAGGTCTTACGCTAAAATCAACACATGTTTAGGGCCGTCTAAAGTTTGCCAGAGACCATTTGTATGATCCAGAGGAGGATTGGGAGAATGTCATGTGGTCAGATGAGACCAAAATAGAACTCTTTGGTATAAACGCCACTCGCCATGTTTGGAGGCGGACTAATGCTGAGTTACATCCCAAGAACACAACACCCTCTGTAAGGCATAGGGGGGGAAACATTATGCTTTGGGGTTGTTTTCTGCAAAAGGGACAGGACGACTGATCCATATTAAGGTAAAGATGAATGGGCCCATGTATCGTGAGTTTTTGGGCAAAAACCTCCATCACGCCTAATTTACACCAAGTGTGGAACGGATGCGGTCCGGATGCTGTACAGCTTCCGCAAGGACAAAAAAACATTGAATCCAATTAGAGCACACAAACCGCAGTCGGTGTGAATGGCAGTCCGTACGGAGGCCGTACAGAAACCGGACAGCATCTGTTCCGCACTCAGTGTGAATGAGGTGTCAGTGAGAGCATTGAAAATTAAAGGCGGCTGGATCTTCCAGCATGACAATGATACACAAACAAACCGCCCAGTCAATGAAGGAATGGCTACGTAAAAAGCATTTCAAGGTTCTTGAGTGGCCTAGCCAGTCTCCAGACTTCAATCCAATAGAGAATCTGTGGAGGGAGTTGAAAGTCAGTGTTGCCCAGCAACAGCCCCATAACATCAGAGCTCTTGAGAAGATCTGCATGGAAGAAAATACCAGCTACAGTTTGTAGAAACCTGTTGAAGACCTACAGGAAACGTTTGACCTCTGTCATTGCCAGCTAGGGTTACATTACAAAGTATTGAGGTGAAATTTTATTATTGACCAAATACCATTATACAAATACATTCTTTAAAAGTCATACCGAGTGATTTCCTGGATCAATTATTTTTACATTCTGTCTCTCACAGTTGAAGTGTATCTATGATGAAAATTACAGACTTCTCATCTTTTTAAATGGGACAACTTGAGGAATCAGTGGCTGCCAAATACTTTTTTGCCCCTATGTATCTGGGAGAAAAAACACCAAGTCATTGAGGTCAAAGTGCCTCCTTGCCATCACCCTAATCTTAAGCTCCCTCTACAGATTTTCTATCAAATCCAAGTCGGGACAATGGCTCGACTACTCCAAGACCAACATGTTGGTGAAACTCAAGGATTTTTCAAATAAATCTGCCAGGGGTATTTTGCGGTTAAGTTGCATGTATGTTTAGTTTGAGAAGTTTCAAGCAGGTATTGTGAAGCTCTTACACACAGACATGTAAAGATTTTTGGTGGGAAATGCAACATGCAAATTCTAATTCAAAATTCAAAACTACTTTATTGATCCCAGAGGGAAATTAAGTGTTGGTATAGCTCATATAATTAATTCTTTAAGGAGTTGTAGATGATGATGGCTGTGGGCAGGAAGGATTTCCTGTAGCGGTCTGTATTGCAGCGAAACTGAAGAAGCCTCCGACTGAAGACGCTCTGTTGTTGTATGACTGTCTCATGAAGAGGATGCTCAGGGTTGTCCATAATTTTTTTGATTTTATGAAGAATCCTTCTTTGCATTATCATCTCCAGATGTTCCACAGTTGTCCCAAAAACAGAACCAGCCTTCTTCATCAGGTTGTTTAGCCTATTTAAGTCCCTGGCTCTGATGCTGCTACCCCAACAGATGACGGCTGAAGAGATTACAGTCTCCACAACAGACTTGTAGAAGATCTCCAGCATCTTGCTGCAAACCTTGAAGGACCTAAGCTTCCTCAAGAAGTACAGTCTGCTCTGTCCCTTCTTGTAGACGGTTTCACTGTTGCGCCTCCAGTCCAGTCTGTTGTCAAGGTGAACTCCGAGGTATTTATACTCCTCAACCACCTCCACTTCTTCTCCCATGATGAAAACAGTGTTTGACTTATCCCTGTTTCTTCTGAAATCTACAATCATCTCCTTTGTTTTAATCACATTCAAGGTGAGACAATTGTTTCAACACCATGTCACGAAGCGGTCCACTAGCTCTCTGTATTCAGCTTCTTGTCCATCTCTGATACACCCGACAATTGCAGAGTCATCTGAGTATTTCTGCAGATGACAGGTCTCTGATTTGTATTGGAAGTCTGAGGTGTACAGAGTGAAAAGGAATGGTGAGAGTACTGTCCCCTGTGGTGCTCCTGTGCTGCTGACCACCTGGTTTGACACACAATTCTTCAGTCTCACAAATTGTGGTCTATTGGTCAGGTAGTCATTGATCCAGGCGATTGTTGAGGGCTCCACCTGTGTCTTCAGGAGTTTCTGACAAAGCAAATCAGGCTGAATTGTGTTAAATGCACTGGAGAAATCAAAGAACATGATCCTCACTGTGCTGCCTGATTTGTCCAGATGACAGTGGGTTGGTTGAAGTAGGTGGATGATGGCATCTTCAACTCCAACTCCACAGCGATAAGCAAACTGCAGTGGTTCCTGATACGTTCTTGTTTGCTTACTCAGGGGTGCCAACAGGAGTCTCTCCAGGACCTTCATGATGTGGGATGTCAGGGCAACGGGTCTATAGTCATTGATGACTGATGGGTGAGTTCTTTTGGGTACTGGAACAAGGCAGGATGTCTTCCACAACACTGGAACATTCTCCCGAGTTAGGCTAAGGTTGAAGATGTGCTGCAGAATCCCACAGAGCTGCTCTGCACAGGCCTTCAGGACTCTGGGGCTGACACCATCTGGACCTGCAGCCTTGTTCCGGTTCAGTTTCTCCAGCTGCCTCTTCACCTGACTTTTGGAGACAGACAAGTGGGAGGGAGTGGCAAAGGGGGTAGCAGCATTTCCTGACTTGGTTGAAGTCAAACTTGTGGAATTAGAAGAGTCCATGGCTGAGGTGAAGGATAAAACATCCGAGGTGTAACAGGAAACCTGTTGATCAGAGGAGAGTGGGATGTCTGTTTGGCTGGGAACAGGATAGGGGGATGCTGAGCTAGTTCCTGAACTGAACCTGTTAAAGAATATGTTCAGTTCATTGGCTCTGTCCAGACTTCCATCTATCCAATCCTTCCTGTCCTTAAAACCTGTGATCTTTCTCATTCCTGACCAGACATCTCTGATATTGTTCCTCTGTAGTTTGTTCTCCAGCTTCTTCCTGTATGCCTCTTTGCTGTCTCTGATCTTGACCTTAAGTTGCTTCTGTATACTCCTCAGTAATTCCCTGTCTCCCTCCCTGAAGGCTCTTTTTTTCTTGTTTCGCAGTTCCTTCAGGTCACTGGTGATCCAGAGTTTTTTTTATTAGGGAAGCATCTCACTGTTCTGGTGGGGATGATCTTGTCCACACAGAAGTTTATATAGTCAGTCACACACTCAGTCATGGCATTGATGTCCTCTCCATGTGCTTGGCAAAGAGTCATCCAGTCTGTGGTTGCAAAACAACCCTGCAGGGTTTCTTCAGCTTCCTGTGACCATTTTCTCACAGTTTGTTTTCTCACAGGTTGCCTCTGAACAAGGGGTTTATATTCTGAACAGAGAAAAACAAGATTGTGATCTGATTGTTCCAGAGGAGGTCTTGGTTTGGACATGTATGAATCCTTTACATTTGCATAAAACAAATCCAAGATCCTGTTTTCTCTTGTAGAGCAGCTGACAAACTGTTGAAATGTTGGAAGTGTAGTAGAGAGCGAGGCATGATTAAAATAGTAAGTGTCTTAGAACTCTGTTTTAAAAGTTTATAAGCAGGTATTTTAAAGCTGTTACCCTGTGAGAAATAAGAATATGTTGATTCATGACAGCAGAAAGACTTTGTCATAATTTCATTGGAATATGAAATGGAATAGGTTCACTCGCCACAAGTTTTTTTTTTTACACAGTTTTTCTAATGACTCCAGACATTATTGTTGCATATTCAAAAACCAAAAAGGAAATCCAATAAAATGTGACGAGAGTCAATTGCATTAAAATACAGCTTAAAATAATGACTTTTATTCATTTCATATGTCAGGCTGGACGATCCAAGTTCGGCAGCCAAACACAATCAATCCCAGCATGATGGCGCCATTAAGGTTTTAAGGATCAATCCTGTGTAAATCCTAATGGATTTTTTGACTGGAGCCTTGAAGCCCCGAGGCAGTTCTGGACCTTTATTACAGTCAAATAAGGGACTTTAAATGACTTTGCATTTGGCCAGACTGGACTATGGACTCTCATCCCTCATTGCTTTCTATCCCTCCCTGAGATAGAAGCAGTGCTCCATTAGTTTCAGTGTCCAGACGTGGACGGCCTCAATGGATGGGCCTGTCATGGCTCTCTCATTTGCCCCCATGTACAGCGGGGTTTGTTATCACACATCTAATTAGAACTTGATAAAAAATATTTCACAAAAATCCAGTCATTAAATATAGTTTAAGGAGATTTATGGTCAAATATGCCTTAAAGATCTTTTAATGGCTCTGCTGACTTGTTAAGTTTGTAATTAATGGTCTTCTAATACAAAGTGTGGTGTGATTTAGAAAGCACAATGAGATTCTGGGAATGAAGTCGTTTTGGAAAAGGGCATCTGGGGCTCCCAGAAGCCATATTAAATAGTTCTGCTTAGACTGCTTTGCTTAGAACCATAAAGTCTGCTTTGAAAAGTTCAAACACACCAGTGTTTTTACAAAGATGAGGCCATTTTAATGCTGTGGTGCACCGAATGCTGCATAATTATAAAGCAGCAGCACCAGCAGGAGAAGTCTCCGCTTCTTCTGTAATACCGCATGCATTTTTAAAGTCCAAAGCGTAACAGTTTAATTTGAATAATGGAATATATCTCTTTTTTTAAATCCTCTTTTTCTGACAGTAAAACTAAGAAGCAGATATATACGTATTAAACTGTAAATGCATTATACTAGAAACAGTCTCTTTTTTTCATCAGGAGAGTAATGGTATCCTTATTAGCATAATTAATGACAAATGGCAGTTCAGCATTGGTGAATTGGTTCTGGGGGATGATAAATTGGTGGATGCCCAGGTTAGTGGCTGCCAAGGAGGCCTCTTTGGCTGTCATCCCTCCTGCTTCCGCTCTGGCGCAGTTCATTACTCACCATGTGAGATGCCACATTACATTGCCCGGTACTGTGAGCATGGAGAACTTAATAAACGCCACCCACAACCACGTAGGGCCTGCTGCTTTACCCACAGTCCAGAGGGCAGGTCTCTCTGTGAGGGCTCAGATTTGTGAGGAGCAAGGCTTCATGGGAACCATCTCCTGCAGCTCCACTGATCAAAACAGATCACACGTCAGTCACTACTTCAGGGGAGTTGAAACCATATGACCCAGTCGTCTGAGCTGCTGAGTGTTTCTTGTTAGGATTTCTTGGGGCTCGCCACATCCCTCCCATCATCACGGGTTAGTTTGCCCACAGAACCGCTAATTAAGAGGGGATTTGTGTAATTGTGCCTTCTGCTGCGTCCCATCCGGCACATGCAATTTACTGCCAGTCCTCTGCCAGCTTTTACACTTGTCCAGAGAGGCGTACGCCATTTATACACACATTCTGCTGCACACTTACCAGCAGCCACAGCTGGGGATCAACGCCAGTGGCATGCCAGTGTCTTAAAATACTCTGAGCTGCTGATTAAAGTCTGATTGTCAACTTTATTTTGAGAGCGCTCTCAGTAGCAAGCTAGCAGACAGGGTCCTCCTGACATTTCTCAAAGGTTAGTGTTTTAAATGGCTAAAATAGGTGCTGTATGTACAGTAGTTTACAAATCCTTTATACTTTTTCACATTTTGGCATATTACAACCACAAACATCAATGTCCTTTATTGGGATTTTATATGGTGGACATCAGATAGTAGTTCAAATCAGAAAGTCTGGCATGCTTTTGTCTTTCAAACATCATAGGTAATAATTCTGACTATACTGACAATTTGGGGATTGCCAATATCAGTTAAATTATATCAATATCACCATAAATCATAATTTTACTATGATTATTGTTTTACTGCCATAACAATAAACAATACAATAACTTCCCATTTCTAAACTAGCAACTGAGTTTTTTGTTGTTGTTTTTTGGGTTGTTTTTGTTTTTTGTTTTTGCAATTCTCATTTCAGTCTGATTCTCGGAATAGCTCTTCAAGTCAGGCCACAAATTGTCAATAGAATTTTGGTTTAGTCTTTGACCGGTCCATTCTAACATATGAATATGCTTTGATCTGAATCCATCTCTTGTAGCTCTGACTGAATGCTTTGGGTTATTGTCCTGCCAGAAATTGAGCTCTTAAAACCAGTCTCAAGTTTGTTGTAGCCTTTAAAAGGATTGCTCTTCATTTAGCTCCATTCAACTTCCCATCAACTCTGACCCGTTTTATTGCCCATGCTTAAGAAACGTATCCCCACAGAATGATGCTGCCACCCATTTTCATCTTGGGGGTGATGTATTAAGAGTGATGGGGCTTAGGTTTTCTGCCACACATAGCTTTTCCATTTGTAGTTTTCATATGGCTTTTATTCAATAATGCAGGTTTATGGAGTGCATGTGCAACTCCTCCAGATTTGCCACGCCCCTCCTCTCTGCTCAACCAGGCTGTCAGTTTAGGTTGACAGGAGTGTCTTGGTGGGTTTGCCGTTGCACCTTACTCTTTTCATTCCTAGATGATAGATTTAACAGTACTCTGTGAGCATACCTATGAGGGCTTGACCAAACATCTGCAGTTATACTGAGATTAAATGCAGTAGTGGATTGAGCTGCATTAATTTTTGCGACTCATGAAGGGGCTTGATTTTATTTAGGGAATTCAGAGTAAATTACAAATGCATATCATACTTTATTTGTGCAAAACCATGTTGTTTTCCTTCCACTTTAAATAAATACATTTTGAATAAAATGCAATAAAGTTTGAGATTTTAAAGAGGAATAAAGTGACAAAGCTAAAATGGGGATGAATGTTTTTTTGGGTTTTTTTCAAGCAACTTGGCATCAGAACTGTCCAGCACACAGCTGGGAGCTGACTTTTGGCTGAAACTCGCCATCACATTTTAACCACTGCTTCTAACAGATGTAAACATGAGTGAGTCATTTAACATGCATGTTTTAATTTTTTTGCATCTGTCTTGTAACCTATGCTTGTAACACAAAAATAGATTTATTTTCTTTGCACTGTATGTTCGTTCTAAATTTGGATAACAAAATACCTGTCCCATGCAATTTTAAAATGTTCTGTGAACTGGACAAAGACTAAGCTTATTTAAAATAATGTTGCTTCTTGGCACAATTTCTTATGTTTCCCTTCAACTTTGTTTCTTCATAAATCAGAAACATCTAGCAGTCTCATCCTGTACTTTTTAACCATAAACAGATTCTTTCTCTCTGTCATTTGAATTGGAACTCTGAGCATCCGCAAGCCTTTTAAACATGTTTACATTTTTGCACATTCAGATAAAATAAAATGAATATTTTAACATAAACCCAGTTGCTGTCAGGAGAGTTGCAACAGAATATTCCACACACACTGCAGTGAGGCTGAGGAAATAAGCTGCACATCCAGAAGAGACAAATAAAAATAGATTCGGCACCCTTTTTTTTGCACATAATCTGTTTCAGTATTAGTGTTTTGTGCTTTTTAGAATGTTAATTGACTTCCCAGTAAACATTTAAATAATTCATAATTTACACTTCTGCTCTTGCAATTTTTCCTTTTTTTTCTCTTTACTCATCTGTCTTACGGGTTTAAAAAAGTAGGGGAAAGATAAAAGAAAAAGAATGAGTTTCACAGAGCCATAGTCATTAAAAGAATCTGAAAATAGCAACTCGCTATCATCTGTTCTCATAGCACGGGTCAGGAGCTCTGACACCTCCAAAATTCCTCCTGTCAGGGTAGGGGGCCATTTGTATTCTCTCTCATTAGGCAATTTGACTAATGACCTGCCGCGGCTGCAGAGCTACTGAGGGACCCAGAGCTTCGTGCCCTCTCCCTTGCAGCCGCCTGAACACACACCCTCTATTGGAATGGCACAGATGGCATGCCCGGGCGACAAAATAAACTACAATATGTCTCCGAGATGCTGTCAGGCCTGGGCACCATTTCTCATGTCAGAGCGGGGCTAAGGGCTGTGAGTGGGCATAGGGGTCCTCCTCCTCCAGCTCTCTGTTCATCTACTCACCATTATCTACAGTGGTGACAGAGAGTCGGGTCTGCAACTAGAATAGCACTTCTGTGGTCTGCATGAAGAATAAGGCTCAAATTGAACGTCACATCGACACTGAAGAGATTGCAATGCCTAGCCTCACTGCATGCGGAGGGAAGGGATTATTCAGGTGTTTGGAATGTGAAATGCAGCAGCTTCCAGATGAAGCTCGGAGCTATTTGGAGCAGTGGCTGTATTATTTTTATGCTGCTGAACAATAGAACTGCATGGAAAAGATGTTAATTTCTGCTCGCACATCTCCCTCACATAATTCAGGCGCTAGACAGATTCACCCATGTAATCACACCAGACGGAGATCAATGCAGTTCTGCTGGATTAGTGAAGTGTAAAATAAAAGTTCATCAACATTCCTAAAGTGCTACTCCTGAGTGGTGGCTCAGGTAATATGGGGTGTGCTCGATCAGCCACGCATATTTTTCCATCAGTCAGCGCTGCGGTTTGTGTATTTGTGTGCGAGCACTCGTGGCGAGCGCGGTCGTGTCTGTTGGAGGTGTGGGAATGCGATGTATAGTGATGCTGAGGTCCTGGGTGACAGTGCATCCAACAATGGAAGAGTGAGGGATTAGTGCTCAGCCCAGCATACGAGGGAGCCCTTCCCGCCCTGAAACAGCCATTCATCTGTGCCCAGGGGCTGGAGATGACAATGCAGCCATTGCTCATTGCACCTGACGGAGCCATTAATAAGGCAATGATCCACACGGGGCCTGTGCTGACTTCGTTCTTTACACTACAATCACTCAAGCCACAGGGTCCTCCTTACTTAACACCACTACCGTGCTCACAGCCATCATCATCACTACCATCATCACAGTCACTGTACCAAAAGTCCTGCCAGATGTTTTCCTATTGACTCCAAATGCCAAACAAGTGCCCAGTTTCCCACACTGCAATACGTTTATGAGTTAATGGAGTGTAGCATGGCCACTTGGGTGGGTGGAACATGCTTCATACTGGGATTTCTACTCAGAAGATTGGATTTACATTATTTTTGCCCTTTGCACCCTCAGATTGCTCTGTAGTACAGCATCCATTCCTTACCGCCAAGTCATCTGCTGCGCCTCTCCATTTGTCTGGATGTAAGATATGCTCTGTAGTATAGATGGTGGAGGAATACAAAGTAAGATCTGGTTTTAAATGTAATCCTTGAGCAATAAAGAAACTCTCTGGCCTTCGGCTTTCCGCATCCATCTGTCCGTGCCGTGTAGATCCATCAGCAGGCACAATCTCTGCTTCCCATTGCTGGTTATTGATTTAAATGTATTCTCCCTCCCTACTTCTGCCCTGGTGTTGGTCCTGGCAGCAACAAAGTAGTATTCACTTATAGTTTTAAGGTTTGAACAGCTGTTGTGCATGGCTTCGTGCTGTGAATAGGCACACATTAAAAGGTGATGTAGTAAAATGTAGTAAAATCATGGGTTTTGAAAAGTTTTAAACTCTCTATTCATTTTTTAGCTCCTGCTTTGGGCTTGGTTTAGGTATTAAGGTTATCTGTTGCACTGCCTTGCAGGCTGTATTATTTGATTATCATAAATTCAAGTACAAAATGCCCATTTTCCTTGAAGATTAAAAGATTTGATCATAGATTTGTACCCAATTTCGGGTCTCCGGTTTTTGTAAAGCATCAAACTGTCAGCATGTATTTCCCTTAAAAAAAAGTACTTTCAGCATAAATAAAAGT
This sequence comes from Valencia hispanica, assembly GCA_963556495.2. Lineage (NCBI taxonomy): Eukaryota > Metazoa > Chordata > Actinopteri > Cyprinodontiformes > Valenciidae > Valencia > Valencia hispanica. The sequence continues at coordinate 19,695,325 of OY747704.1, read as the reverse complement.
CTTTCTAGGCTTTCATTGTTTATGTCTAAGTTAGAGGTGATGTCTCACTGTGTGTGTCAGAGGAGTCACTGTAAAACAGGGTTTTGCTTATTTAAAGCAAAGTCTGTGATATAGAGAAGATATTTTAAGACTTTAGCATCTTATATTAGCAATTAGCACAGTTAACACAGTTAGTATTAGTAATTATAAGTCTCCGTCTCCTTGTATATTCTCTAAAAATGTAGACCCTTTAACTCTGAAATCTCCCAGACCCATCATATTGCATTACAAACAGAGGTTGAAAAATCAAAACAGTTAAAAACTTATTTTATAGTTATTTTATTGGTTTTCAGTACAATGGTTTGTGGCTGTTTTGTCAGTAAAAGGAGCTTAGCAAATAAACATTGCCTATTAACTTGATGTAATATGTTCAAGTTCAATGTTATCTGCCGATGTCAGCCCTTGGTAAATTTCCCCCTTGGCAAATTTAACTAAACATCCCCAAGGTAGCTATGACTTGATATCCTGTGGCAGACGGCTCCTCTTTGACCTGAAAACATCAGGTATTGGGGAAAGTCCAAAGTACAAAATGAAGGAGTGAAATGTTGTAACAGTCTGAATGAACAGCTGACATGCCCTAGTAGAAAATACAGTTTCCTTTAATTAGCTTCTCGCAGCTTTTGTGGTTCTTCAGACTTTTATTTTAAACACTTCACTAATACTGAAAATAGTTAACTGTTAAGTCTTCTTACTGAACAGTTTGCAATTGATCGGTCAGGAAAGTAGCTGAGTAGAACATAGCAAAGTGCTGTCACAAGTGGGCCCCCCTACTTTATTCGAGCTCAAGACCAACAAAAGTGACCCAAAGGAGACACTTTAATACATTATTTTTAAGTCTGGCCTGAGATTTAACCTGATGGTACATTTAAAAGCCCACGACAGCAACCCAGTTATCGGCATCTTCACGCATAGACCTGTGAGTCATTTTCAGTCTGGAAGGATGAACGTCTCCTGATCTGACTGTAGCTGGGAGGGTTTCCTGTTCATGGACTGGGCCACCCGAGACAGCTTTGGGACAGAGGCCCACGGCAGCTCCCACTGTCAGTTGAGAAGACTAAGAATGATACATGCTTTCTTGTCAGCCTTCAAAAGTCTCCAATAATACAAGAAAAAGTTGCTAAATTTGTCACATTTTAGAAAAAGCTATTATAGGAGTGTGATCACTTGCTGAATGCAGCAACAACATCGCTAAGTTGGCGACACTGCATACACTAATAGTTTTCTCACTGTTGAGTGTTATTATTGGGTATGTAAGAATCAGAAAACAAAGATTGGTCTTTGGAGCTTCCCATCACTCGATCAGTGATTAGCTGAAAATTGCCCCCCTTGTGCTCCAGTAACATGTGACGACAAATGCCTGTAGTTTGAAGTAAAACTTGTTGAATTCAAATTTTGTATTGTCTGGACTTATTACAGTATTCTTCAAAGTGTTAATTTTCAAATATGAACTAAAAACACAGCAAACATTTAACCTGTTATTTAATATTTTAGTAATTCATCAAAGCTTGCTCACATTAGCATTTAGCTCAAAGCACCTCTGTGTTCAGCATGAGGCAATGAGTAAAAAAGCCAAGAAAGTGAAAAAGCTTCCTTTTTGCCTGCAGGGTGAAGGCCACGCTTTGATCACAAAGATCACATTGTGTTCCAATTGTGTCTGAGTGGCTGCCAAACCAAGTATCTGTGTAATAACCGAGTCACAGAAGTCTCGATGTGAGGAAAATGTTATCATGGCGAAACTTTTAAATATTGCTCTGAACAGGAAAGGCCAGCATGATCGCCAGCTCCCAGACGGTGACTCACAACCTTGGCTTACATTTATGAGTTTCTTTTCCCAGGCCAGCACTGTGACCTGACTGTGGGTTAAAGAGAAGCAGTTTGAAGCTCAGCCCCATGATAGTTGGAGCTGTGGTCGGAGCCAGCGCCGCCAAGTTTTGTCACTCCAGAATTGGGAGTTTTACAAAGAAGTCGAGCAGCTGCAGTTTCTCCCTTCAGCGTGGAAACGAGAGGCTTTGTGTCTCCTGTCACCCCGTGTTAATTTGGGCCCTAATGTATTTTATAAACAAAGGGCTGATCTCTAGCCTGACAGTCGTGACACCTTGATTCCAGTGCAGGATGCATGGAGGACGGGGTTACACCATTAATAATCAACTGGCAGCCATCACACCATTTTAACCACGATCATTATGATAAAGGGCATACACTTAATTACAGGCCTGCTTAATTATAGCTCTGTTGAAGCTCGTTTGTTTGGTCAAATGCTAATTATACCACCACGCTCCTGGCAAGTCCTCATTTCAATCCACTTTTTGCTGGCTGAACAGTGCGCCTTATTTTCATGCAAATTTGATATCTCGTGAGTGTTTTGTCTCCCTTCTATACGCTTTTCTGTGCCTACAGTGCGAACGCGTCTTTGTTTCAGAGGTGAACATCTCGCAGACAAGACAGAATCAGGAATAATCAAGAGTAATTAAACTGGAAGAGGGCTGGGAAAAGGGCTGGGTTGGAGGAGAGAGTGGAGGTGCTCATACACAGTGAATAAAAAAAACAACCCTTTCATCTTCTCTCAGTAGACGGAAGGCAGGGAGCCATTGGGGCGGCTGGGGATGGTGATGGCTTTGCTGTTTTGTAATCCTGCGTTTAGACTTCAGAAAGTAGTCGCATTCAAGACTAAAGATTAAAATGTTCTTTTGGTTTAAAGTTTAACTTTGTTTGTTTTTTTTCTCTTCTCTTCTCTGCAGCTCTTGATGATGTGCCATTTATGGTGTCAGAGAAGTTTTATGAGAAACGTCAAGAGGTAAAAAAAAAATTTAAATGATTATTACAATTATTTCCTGACCGTAAATGCCACATGAGGGTGATAATGAGTTAATTTCTAGTTCTTTTCTTCAGGTGAAGACTATTTATCTTTCCTTTCCTTCATGTACCTTTCTTTTCCTTTCTTTCACACTGAGAGATGAATGCGTGCAGTCAGGCAGAGCTGGCTCAATGCAGTCCATTTGGCTGGCTGGCAGTGGTTGTCACTACAGCACCGTTTGTATTGACATGGAGCTGGAAAGGATTAAAGTTTTTAAGCATGCCTACTTAGCCTTGAGCCTAACCGCCATGTTTCTTCTGTTTTTTTCCCCCTTCTTCTTCTTCCTCTCCCTCCTTCTCCTCCCTGCTTTTGATTTCAGATGCAGCAAGTCAATTTAATGGGCATTACGATCAAATCCCTGGCAGAGATCGAGGAGGAAGTGAGTAGAGGCTGCAACGCTCGACTGCCTCTGACGCCGCTGGCCCAGAATGCAAAGCAAACGGTCTTGGTTTGTAATTAAGTGTCTGAGACAGTGAGGCCCTGTTGGCTCCACTAAGCCCCAATTGAATAAGAGCATGGCCATGCTAGGCAGCTTTCTCTCCTAAAAGTGTTGCCTCTCGTTCCAAGAACTGTTGACTTTTATTCCCCAATTCTTGCCTCCAACAACTCAATCATGCATCTCAAACAGTTATGTGCATCTTAAAGGGACAGTTCAGGGTTTAAAAAAAAAAACAAGCAACAATTTCTGTTAAAATTTTATAAGCAGTATATATAATAACTCTTGATTTATTCTTATAGTATAAATCCTTTTTAGTTGATCCAGGAGGACAACTAGTTAAAGAAGGGTTGATACCAAAGAGAACATATACTGTGTTCAACCAGCTCCAGTCTCCAGGATTGGAAAAATAATATTTGATGATAAATTCTAAAAATGATTTTTGCTATTTTTCTAGATAATAACACAGATCATTGCTATTGAACTTTAAATGTGACGTAATGACAAAGGAAACTTTACTTCCTTGTAAAAAATTATCCTTCTGAAAAACAATTTTCAAAAACAAAATAATTAGAAAATCATAGAAGATCTGTACAATGCTAGGAATTTGGATTGTGACCTTATTGAATCCAACCTCTTCTGTGATCTTTAGGATCTTGGACACCATCATCATCAGGTGTGGGCATGTAATCCGCTTAGACACCACCCCACAGGCTAAATATATTAGTAGTGTGCAAAGTGTTTATTCATAACTGCTCAAATTGGGACCCATAAATATTGCACCTCAAACAGTCCTGTGCAGTATAATTAATGCACACCGATAAGATGATAATGCCATACAGTATTGTGTAGCCCCATTTAGAAGTCAGTGTTTTTGTATAAACTCTACATTCCTTATCACGCTCTTTTTAGCATGAGCTGACATTATCGCACATAATGGCGCTTTTGCAGCTACCCAAGCGGAGAAACCACAGAGGTCCTTCGAAATACAAAGCTCTTCAAAGTAAAGGTCACATAATCAGACTTGCATGCAAAATTATCAGTTTATACATGTTTACATTTTTTTTCTAATTACCACAGTCGGGACATCCCAAGGGCTAAATGTGGACAATGGGGATAAATGAAGCCCATGTGTGATTTAATCAGTCATCAAGTTTGCATTAGATGGTTATTTACACAGGTGAGGATTATTTGCACATGGTGTTTGGATGTGGTGCGCCACCAATGATCTTGTACAAAATGTATTGAGAAGAATAAGATCAGAGCAACTACCTGACAGAAAGGTACGTTTGTGTAAAAATCAGTTTAAAAAATCAATAGATGTACGTTTTTTACATCGCTTTACTTTTATATCAGATAGTTACACTGACCTGAAATAGTTTACATGTTTTGCTCTCAGTGTGTTTCACACAGGTACAGATCACAGGTCGATCACTGGTGGCGCACCGACTCCTATGTTGTTACTTGTGTAAATAATCATTGTCTCTTCTATAAATAATCACCCAATGCTAATGTAACTTAGGTCAGCTGTTAGCATTAGCATGTGGGACTAAGCAAAGACACCAAGAAAGTTGTCTAGAGCCGGTAAGATATTAGGTGCTTATAATATTTCATCAGAGCCTCGCTTTAAAATCCTGAACTAATCTTTTGAACAGCTTTTAGTTTGAAATTCTGCATGTTTAACTTTTTAATCTTTCAGTTTGCCCCATAGTCGAAAAGAAAGTGACATTGTACTGTAGAGCAAATAAAAAGAACTACAAAGTTCTCCCCATTTCTGATGAAATACTGTAGCCTACAGGCATCTGTAGGAAGAAAATCATCTGTGCGCAGCTCCCTCTTTTTACAGCTCAAGTGTTTGTGAAAGCGAGAGACAGAAAGATTGTGCATGTCTTTGTGCGCATCGATGTGTGTGCCTGTGCATGTGTGTGTGTGTGTGTGTGTGTGTGTGTGCTCTAAAGAGAGTGACAACCCCCCTTCTCTCTCATTAGCACGGTATCTTGGTATCAGAACTGCCAGGAAGTGACAGACCACTGTAAAAGAACAGGTGCTGTTGGGTTTGAGATGTGTTACAGAGCAAACACTCCCTCATCAAACCGGGTGTCTGTTCTGCACTCTGCCTCTGTCTTCTGTCACACACTATCCAAATCACACAGAGTCGCCATCTTGTCATATGGTCATCTGAATGAAGCTCATTGCCGGCGCAGGTATTAACGCCATCTACATGTGCATGTGTGTGTCTTCAGGCTGGAGACAGGCTGACTACTCATCCTATATATTCTTGTCTTTTATTCCTTCTTCCTCCACTCTTGCTTCCTCTCCTCCACCTCCTCCTCGCTCCTTTTCTTCCCTGAGAGCGTGATTAGCAGGAGGACACATGGTGAGCTGAGCTGGGGAGGAGAAGGGAAGGGCATGAGAAATCATTAATTACAACCACGCTGGAGCTGATGAAGTAAATGTGAGATAGTGTAACACACAGGATTTAGTGAAGTGGACGACAGCACAAGATTAATGGCGGGGCCAGGCTGATGAGGATAAGTCACTGCTTAGCTTGATAATTAGTTTCCAAGTGGAAACATCCCTCACCATTGTGTTATTTTTACTTCTCTCCTCTTATTATTATAGCCCGATGAGATTCATGGCACAAGCAGGGGGAAGTGGAGTCAGTGATTTACCTGCAAACCCTTCTCCTTTTGTTTTCTTTGTCACCCTTTTAGTGTAATTTCTAAGAATAAAAAAAAAATGCAGCTGCTGCTTTCCAGTTGTTAGCAGGCATCTTCTTCCTCTGCTGTCCAGAAGAGGTCACTCTTACTCGTCCTACCTTCCCCCCCCTCCCTTTTTTCTCCTACCTCGACATTCTAATTGCTTTCTTTTCTCAAACTTGTTCGAGAAACACAGAAAGAGAAGAAAGAGATGTACCTTCTCAAATCCTCCATATGCACATGTAATTGAGGTAAACTGTTGTAATCAGAGCCACAGTTGTAGATAAGACCATTCCCTAACAGGCATCACTTAAGCCATGTCTCAGGCGATGTTGGTTCCAGCAATTAGGCATTCTTTTCATTTCCCAAATGACTCGCAAAAACTTCCGGATATTATAATTGCTTTTAGCCACGCATATCTAATTTGTGTCTTTTTAAGTGTTAATTAGTAAGCGAATTAAAGTGACATCTTTATGTAGTTTGCTCTGCTGAAAAATGTTGTTGGCGGCAGCTTAATGATTTTTCGAGCGAGTATAGCAGAGTGGAAAGAAGTGTGTGTGTGTGTGTGTGTGTGTGTGTGTGTGTGTGTTTGTGTGTGCACATGACGGGGTTTTCATTAGCACCTATGTATGATCGGTTTTTAGTAATTGGAGGGAGTTATCTGTGTATGTGTGTGTATGTGTGTTTTGGGGGTGTGAATGAATGGAAGGACAGTAGTGTACAGGAGTGTGTGAGAGGGAGAGCTCCAAATAGAGGTGGAATTAATGAAGACAACATGTCACATATTTTTGGCAGTGGAGCAGGGACAGGAAATGAAGCTCGGCTCGTCTGGGTGACTGCCGCCCATGTTCGAGTGTGTCACTGTCCTGTCAGGCTGTGTGTAAAACTGGCAGACATTGATACATGCTCTCCCTGATAACACCCCATTCCCCCATCCATCATCCCCACACACACACACACACACACACACACACACACACACACACACACACACACACACACACACACACACACACACACACACACACACTGGTATATTTATTTACTGTTCCAGATGTTGAGACAGATTTGTGTGTGAGTGGAGGGAGCTGAATTCTTTCACAAATAATAGGCTTCTGATATGTGACAGGTTTGGGTAACTTGCAGCTTCACCACAAGTAGATGAAGGTGCATCCCCCACCACCACCACCACCACCATCACTCGTCCCATCGATAGCGCATAGTTTCAAAATTTCAGGTATTGTAGCTCGCTTTCTTTGAGTGGGACTGTTGGAAACTTCTTCCAGTGATCATACAGCATCACCTAGTGCTTCGTAACAGTAATACAACTGTTGGACTTGGTGAAAGGAGCTCTGCTTTTGTCTTTAAACTCACAAGAGGACGATTCATGCTTCCGAGTAGTTCTAATAGTTCAGCTTCAGTCTTTTACAGTTGTGCTGTTTTCAGTCTAACAGCAAAAAACAAAACAAAAGAAAAATGTTTTTTGTTCTGATTATTTAAGATTTTGGAAAGCTTTCTGTTTATTATCTGTCCATTGAACTTGTAGGAATGCATTAGATTAAGTTTTGTAATCAACAATGGGAACTTGTAACATTTTGGGAACTATTCAATTTCAATTTCAATTCAGTTTATTTATATAGCGCCAATTCATTACCGATGTCATCTCAAGGCACTTAACAAGAAGTAATTTCAATACATTTATACAAACATTCCAATCAGTTAAAAAGTTTCCTTTTTAAGGAATCCCAGCAGATTGCGTCAGTCATTGGCGTGAGGTTTGGGCCCCGTTGATGCAGACTTTCCAACCACAGCAATCCTTCAGCAATCCCTCATACTGAGCAAGCATGTAGCGACGGTGGAGAGGAAAAACTCCCCTTTAACAGGAAGAAACCTCCAACTGAACCAGGCTCAGTAGGAGTGGCCATCTGCCACGACCGTCTGGGGGTTTGAGAAGACAGAGCAGAAACACAGAAGGAACAGAAGATCTGATATAAGAGAACTTTCTATGTTACAGAAAGTAAAAAGTTGATAACATGACACAGTGGATGTTCAGCCACTGGGAGCATCATCCCAGTCGATGCCCCCCGTCCAACAGGGCATTGCAGCCAAGCAGGATACCAGACCAGGTATATCTTCTATGGGGAGAAAAACACTGAGAGAAAACAGAGTTAACAGTCGAAATAACAGAATGTACTGTAATACAACTGGAGAGTAGTAGGAGAAAAGGTAGTAGCAGAGTGAAGAAAATTGGTATTACAGGGTAATACTTCATGGTTTAACTCAGTGAACACTACATGTTTTCTTCAGCAAGTTGTTGACAGGTGATTTGATTATATTTGAGAAATAGGTGGCTGGAATAGTTCGACTGATGATTGAACTGTATGTTAAAATGAGGAGTCAAATGATTATTTAGCTTGGTCCATGCATATTTTGGAAACTGCATGTTCTCATCAGAAAACATTTACAACAATGAAAACAAGTGGAATGAAAAGGTAAAACATTCAATTGAAATTAAAGCAGTTTTTCTGGTCACAAACACATGAGCAGTTTTTTTGTAACTAAAATAATTAAAGCAAACTCACCAGCGATAAGAAATGAAAACCTTGCAGTTCTAGTATTCCCAGAGGCTATTTCTACGTTCATCTAATTAAGTGACTGTAGGAGGCGCTGTTGCAAAACATCTCAAGATTTACGAGAACGTGGAAAACAAGCATTTATTTGAAATTCAGATGAGTTTGGATAAGTATAAAAATACTGGCAGAAATAATCTACCCTGCCATACATGGGCACTGATATCACAGAGCACAGCGTAACTTTTTTTTTTTTTTTTACCGTAGGTTGAAGTGTGAAGAGTATTATTATTATTATTATTATTATTATTATTATTATAAATATGAAAAGAATATCAAACCAAAATCAAATTTCTCCTCATCCATTTCTTGCCAATACAAAAAGCTACTTATATTAACTTAATAATTTATACTTTAAAACAAAATTCAAATAATTGCTTTTTGTGTTTGTTTTGTTTTAATATTTTTTGGGGTGTTGTTATTGCCGCTTTCTGATGACATAATTCATTCAGCAAACCCTGCACGGAACCCACTCTGTCATTTTCTGGCACTGAGTCTCTGTCAGAACCACAAAGCAATCTGCTGATGCATTGGTTAATCTTTGTCTTCTTTATTCAGTTTGTGTCCAAAATATTTATAATCAAAGTCCCAGAACATAATTTAGCAACTTGCTACAAAAAAATTAAAATAAAAAAATCAACGCATTGAACGCCAACTTCTATGTAGAACTGTCTTGTCTATGTTCTACCACAAGGTGCCAGTAGTTCTTCACACTCTTCATAAATCCATTCTCTGACCACTCTCTTGCTGCAGACTCCCAGCTTCTGTTTAGATTGATGCAATTGAATCAGCCTTTTTTGATTAGTGGCTGAATGGTTTTGGCTACAAATCAGCTAAATTATGTAAGAATTTGTGTTTCTTTGGGCTCTACATTCATCAGTAGGCTTACTAAAAGTCTGTTCTAGTTCTTTTTTTTACTCTGTTTTCATTTGTCAGACTGTAAATCCATCTTTTCTTCTCCTCGTAGTTTCACTACAACTTCGGCACAGAGCTGAGTATTGTTCCTTAACCTCCCACCTGGCTCTCCCTCCAAGAATCGCAGCAACCAGAACAACTACATGGACAAGAAGGATCACTTAGGAAAAAAATAAGGATTTATTGGTTTAAATGTTGCTGATTTTTTCATTTTATTTAAATAAATTAGTTTCTAAAATGTACTTGAGCATGTACTTTGCTCATAAATCTTTTTGCAAATTTTGTAAACTTCTAGAAAGTTCCTTTTTAAACTTTGTTTCTTAGATAGTTTCACAGGATGTGATTTAAACAGTCTTGTGCCCATAAATAAAACCAATTCACTTTCCCAAATTGAATGTTTCTTAAATCTATGTTAGCTATGACTCACTTTTCACTCATCAGGGTTACATATCATTGCTGATGCCTTGGAGGATGCGGAGAATGCACAAACGGGTCCATCTGACGCTCATTTTCCAGAAGAAGCATCTTTCCGTCAGGAAGTTGATCATGAGCAGCACGCGGCAAGAAAGAGCCGAGCTTTGAGACGTGGAGCATTTACCCCAGACACCCACACACACGTCAACAGTTGCTCCTTTACTGACTCAGCTCTTTAAAAGCACGACTTACATGAAGTTTTAGCTGTGGAGAATATTTATCTAGTCTGATGCATACCCCAAGTAATGTATTTTTAAAACTTAGACTTCAACGACTTGAATTGTTCTGCAGGTAATTAATTTTAGAATTTATCTAAAAACACAATGCCTTGGTATGTTTTTTTTTTCTTTTCTTTTTTTTTTAAAGATTCAAAAAAATTGCAGTCCAGTAATGAAGCTGTAGTTTAATACCGAAGCATGACCAGCATATTGCTGCTCATGTTTCATCTGCAGCTGAGTGGACTCAGAAAACCCTGGGCAGATTTATCAGGTGTAATTAGTATCAGACACCCATACACAGACTAACATCCCTGCTGTTAATTAGACTCTCATTCTGCTAAGTTTGTGAACTTATAGGTTTTGCCAACTGTGTGATTTTTTTTTTTTTATTCCTGACCAAAACTTCTAATGGGTTTTGCTATTCACAGGTGTTTAATGAAGCAGGCAGCAGATGACAGGCCTCCATGAGTGTTTGGTTTGTTGCTCTGCTCTGCTGCTAAAATCAGGGCGACTGAGGAATTCTCTGCAGAGGGAACAGCTTTCACGCTCCTTCGCGAAGGTGACACTCATGTCAGTGAAGCCCATGAGAACGTGACAGGCTTCAAAACAGCCTTCCTCCCCGCTGGTTCATAGACTGCATCTATACAGTGTGCCATATGCATACGGCATAACTGTGCAAAAAAAAAATATATATATTTTTAAGATGTGCAAATTAATGTGACATGAGTTTTTAAAGATCACATGAATATTTTAAACTTTTTTTTTATCATTCTGAGTGATATTACCCTAGATGCTCTGTTTGTTGCTAGTTTTTTTAAACATTGGTTTTTGTAACGTTATTTCATTATACACTATAAAAAAGAGATTTAGAGGGTATTAAATATTAGTAAGTAAAATAATTAAAATTATGCTTAACCATTTTAGCCTGTGAAGTCATTTTGACATATTGGTAATGAATCCAGCCTAAACAATTTATACATTTTATCTAAAGATGTTTGTTTTGTCAAGTATTTTTTTCAACTGTTGTGTGAGCTCTCCAGGCAACAATGAGGCTGATTTGTTCATATAGGTGGCATTAACAATAATTACATAAACTTCATAAAGGTTAAGAGCTTTCCCAAGATTTGTGGTTGAAAAGAAAAAAATATGCAACTATTAAAGTTTGCAACCAGCTTTAGCTATTTCTTAGCAGCAATGCTAATGCTAAGGTGAAACTTGGTGACCAGACATTTTAACCCAATGGACTACACATCTTAGCTGTGGCTTTCAGGAAAAAAGGTTAACATTAAAATTTTTGGGACAGATTTAAAAAGTAAAGTTTCAAGTCTTAATCACAAACCAATTGTTTTTTGTTTGTTTTGTTGTTGTTGTTTTTTTTTTATGGATGAAAAATCAGGTGAGGACAACCATTGCTTGTTAGAATTTAACTCATTTAACTGAGTCTGAGTTTACAAAAAAAGTTTAATAATCGATTGAAGTGTCTTCTGGCTGTTAAACCTTTTTCTGAAAAATATTGATAGAAAAATCTACCTGAATAAAATGGATACACATTTCTACACCAGTTATATTGATTTAATTCCAACAGCTTGTTTTAATATTATCTATTTGTTTTTTTCTAAAAATTGGCAATAAATGAAAGTGCAATAAACTAATATTTATATTAGCTCCAAATGTGAATAAAAGAAAATAAAAAACATACTTCCTATTATGATGTTTTGGAAGACAAAGAAATATGTATATACTGGTCATATTCTTAAAATGGTTAGGTTATTTGTTTTAAATATGGCAAGCACATTTCTTTAGAGCTCAGTTTAAGCAGCAGCGTAACTGTTGCTATAGGCTGCTGTTAACTCTGCATGTCCGATGGAAGTGTTTACACGTAGTTAATGAACAGTTTGTTTCTAGGGCAAGAAAAAAAAAATCCAGTCTGCCACAAGACAGCTGTACCATGTGTACATAAAAAGGTTCATAATTAGCAAAAAAATCAATGAAAAAAGGTTTAAATGTGCCACATCTGATGTTTAAGCATGTTACACTTCGTTACAGTATTGTTAGTTCTCCAGGTCATTCTTTGGATACATCAAATATAATAAGTCTAGTATCTAATCATTTTCAGATTAGCATTTGTTTGTCACTTTAATTAGTGCATAAAAATCCTAAATTTCTATACTCAGTGTTGTCTTGACAAAAAACAGAAGAATTCTAAAATTGGACCTTTTGATGCTTTGCTACAATTTTTGTTGAATCTAGAAACAAAAAAATAACATCCAAACATGAATCATTTAAAAGTATAATTTTCAAACCAATTGGATGATTTACAAATCTAGAAACTTGGAAAACAATAGAAAATTGATTCAATGATGATGCCTTTCCCAGATCCTGAGTAGGGTTTGCTGCATTTCTTTATATGTTTTGACAACATGACTTAAAGATCATGTGTTGATTTTTATAAACAATCTCAGTGTGTTTTTAACAAGTTGCAAAAAATGTGGTGCCCTTTACTAATCAGACTAATCAGGGCACATGGTACATTTTACATGTGTGATTTTTAAAACAGCATATAATTTCCATCTGTTCACTGACTTTTTCACTCTTTTTCTAACTTGCACATAGTACCAAACTGCATTCCCCATATATTTCAAGAGCTGGGGTACTAAAATATCTAGAGGTGTTAAACAGACCTGCCTGCAATCTGAATGTGTCACTCACTGAAATAATGTGGTGCAGTAAGAAATGAAAAATACAGTAAAGAAATTGGCCAACAACTGCACTGCATTCAGAATAAAGCACTATATTGCTTGAGATTTTTCACATTTTGTTGATTTACAACAAAAAAACTTTAATGTACGTTGTTGGAATTTTATTAGATATTTTTTTTACAAATAAAATACAACCTAAAAAGTGTGGCATGCATTTGGATTTAGACCCTCATACTCGGATACCCCCCAAAAAACTTCAGAACAGCATATTGCCTTCAGAAGTCACCTAAACGTTCATGTTTTTAAGAGCAGGCTCAAGACCCACCTTTTTAGCCTAGCTTTTAACTGATTGTTATTTATTACTTTCTGTTTAATTGCTCTGCATGTTTTATATGATTATATTTTTATCAGTTTTACTATTTAATCTTAGCACATTAATTTACTTTTTTTTTTATACTTTCATTTATCTTAATCCCCGTTCCAGTGTTTCCTCTGTGGGAGCCCTCTGCCCCGGGAGCGGTGGTCGGCTGTAGCTGCCTGGGTGCTCTCCGGGTGGAGCTTGGGTGGAGGTGGGGGTCTTGGCCTTGCCTCCACTGGGTGCCCTGTGTCGGTGCCTCGGCTGCTGCTGTTAATCTACCGCTGCCGGGGCAGATGGCTCCTCTGATGGCGTTTCCTTGCATGGTTCATCTACATTCGGCCCAATGTCCTTTTTTACTTTTTCTTTTAACTGTGTGTGTGCATGGGAGATGGGTTGGGGGGAGGGGGGTATAACTGTGACCATGCTTTTAAATCTGTGGGGGAGGGAAGGGAATGTGGTTTTATGTGGGGTCATTTTAATCTGTAAAGCACTTTGTGATGCAACTTCTTGTATGAAAAGCGCTTTATAAATAAAGTTTGATTTGATTTGATTTAATTGTAGAGAAGGCTTCAGGGGTCTGTTGGAAAACATTAGAAACATGACTATCAAAGAACACAGTAGAGCTGGGAGAACAAGCTGTAGATAAGTTTTAAGCAGGATTAAGTAATAAAACAAAATCTCAAAGTATTAATATCTGACAGAGCACTATTCAAGCTGTCATTCAGAAAAGGAAATGGTATGGCACAGCTTAAACCTACCAAGAAGGTCATCTGTTTTTTGGCTTGAAAGCAAAACTCTAAACTAACACAGCACATCACCCTTAACATACAGTACTCTCCATGAAGCATGGTGGTGGCAGCCTCATGCTGTGGAATACCTTTCTTCAGACAGCTCGACAAGGTTCAAGAGAACATGGATTGAGCTAAATATGGGTCAGTATTAGGGGAAAAAAAACTGTTAGAGGTTGCAAAAGACATGATACTGGGGTGGAGGTTCACCTTCCAGCATGACAATGACCGCAAACATGCAGACAGAGTTACAATAGATTAGTTTAAATCAAAACAAAACATATGCATGTGTTAGAATGGCCCAGTCAAAGTCCAGACCTAAATCAAATTGAGAATTTGGGGCAAATCTTGAAAATGTGTTTTTACAGCTTGCAGTATTTTACGAACAAAAATTTGGAAAATTTCTGGTCTCTAGATCAGGGTTTCAAAACTCCTACCTTTACCAGTTCGTGTCACACAGCTTTTAGATGTGTCCCTGCTCAAATACAGCTGAATCAAACGGATAAATGATCTCCTTGGTTGTTCAGTTAAGCTCCACACAGTGCTGCTGATGGCCCTATTATATAATTCAGGTGTTTAGAAACGAAGACAGTTCTAAACGTTGCTGCACACCGGTTTTCGAGGACCAGTGTTAGAAACCTTTGCTATACATGTGCAAAGCTGGTAGACATATACCCCAAAAGACCTGCAGTTATAATTGCAGCGAAAGGTGGTCTCCAAAAATACACTTCAAAACTTCAAATTGCCACATTTTTGTGCTTTTTCCCATTGCACTTATTTACAAAATAAGGTCATTGTATAAGGTCTTTCATATGTGCTAAATCAGTTTCTAGACATGTGGCCTCTTTTGCCCAGTCCCAACTTCAATCTGCCGGGTCTCTGCTGCTGAGTTGCCCACAAAAGGGTTTGCCTTTAAGTGATGTTGAACTGAGTGGAGCAGCACATCAAAGCCCCACCCTTATGTGAGTCCACCAGATGTCTGATGGTCATTTTTAAACTCACACCCCGGGCCCATGACATGTAGCCGTGTGTAAGCATGTAGACAGAGGTAGATGGGCCACTTGGAAATTGGAAAAGGAAGCCTGTATTTATGAGGTGGTTTGAGGTGCTGTGTTAAGACGGGCTTAGCCTGCCACTCTCCCTCTGACAGGCCTGTCCCCCCCACCCCCACCTTGAGCTGAGGTGACCAGAGACAGAGTGAGGTGAAGGAGTAAAGGCAGGAGGGTCTGTCTAAGACGGCACTCTCAGGCAGGTGATGCAACAAATCACTCTGCCAAAGAATGTAAGGCTCACTAGATAAATCATCCTATTCATGGAGAAGAGGGAAACCAATGTATTGTATTGTCTGGTGGGATTGCAACAAGTTTTCAGAGTAGCTGAAACTGGAAGGGAAAAGTTAGGAATGGTCACAATGTGACACACCTTTAATTTGACCACTTACCTCGGCTCTTTTCTGTTGCTTTTGCTCCCTGTTGATGTCATTAAGTGTTGGAGACCCTCACTGAGACTGAAAGCAAGAGGTTAGACGTGTGGTCTTCAACGTTCCTCCACCTTAACAAGCCCCTGGGCTGCAATCAGAGAGGAGCTGCACATCATACATGTCTTTCCATACTTCAGCTGGAGGTAAGATGAGTGATGTCCCAGAGCAGGGAACCCCCATTTCCTCCCCCTCCCCTCCCCCTGTGTCTCTTCCTCTTTCTCTCCCTCTCTGCGCCAAGGCGGCCAGCCCATGTGAGTCACATTACCGTAATCGTACAGGGATGGAGTTGGGTGTGAGGTGATCTCTCTCTTCAACCCCCCCCCCCCCCCCCCCACCCGCCTTCTCTCATTCTCTTGCAGATATTCGCCACATGTTGTGAAATGACCAGCCAACATCTTTTCTCTTTCCCTCTCTGCTCTCTCTCCCCTCTCTTCCCTCCAACACTGCCTGTGACACAGAAATCAATTAACTCCTTTCAAGTCAGATCAAAGACCCAATGCACCGACCAGGTCTTACTGGGACCTCTGGGACAATTAAGTCTCACTTTAGACAGCGATGGGGCTGGACAGATAAAGGCAGGCTGCTGCCACTGTTCGCCGATGTGTGGAGTTGTCGTAAACAACTGGGAAGTCCTTGAACAGACGTTCAAGGGACGATAACAAAAGGGAATATTTTGTTGCACAGTGATCCATTTTTGAATTGGATGTTTTGATGTCTTACCTATTTTGAAGAGTGGCTATTAGGCCTCTGTGTCAATGATGTGCACAAATGTGGAAGAAATGACTTTCCGCCCAGGACGACATGGCTTTTCAGGAAACACTTGTTCTATTTGTAAAAAGGCGAAAAAAAGAGCGTTTTCAATTCTTTCATGAACCAACTTGGGTTATGAGAAGCATAAAAAGTTCTCCATATCTTCTGGTGAAAACTGAACTAAATTATTCTACAGCGACTTCAGATACATTAAAACAGAGTGTGTGATATGTGAAACATGTGAAATCTATTCATTCATCTATATAGATTAATGTTGTTTTTAGCATCCTAATATTTCTGTCATGTTACATAGAAATAAATAACAGTACAAATGGTTAAAAAGACTTCAATTTATTGTACATAAAAAAGTTTGCATCATAAATAACTATAAATAGCAATGTTTCCTGTTAAAGAAAACAATCTTAGCAAGGTTATTCAAAGACTGAACTTTTTCATTTGAATTTATTTTAAGGTTTAAAGGTTTTTTCATATCTTTACAGGGGGTGCCCATAACTGAAATATTTTCACCAATGTAAGTATGAATCTCATTGTCTTTTGTGTCCTGGCCGTTGTGTTTCTGCTCATTTTACATGCGTTTTCAGCTGTTTCACAGCTGTGTTCTGACTGATGTTGTTTTCTGTTTGTTTGTTTTTCTTGCCAGTTTTAACTGAGTGTGAGTTTTTCTTTCTGTTTTGCAACCAGTGTGTTTAGTTTTAACAATCTCTGCATCTCCAGTTTGGTTTATGGTATTTTTTTCATTGTCTGTTCAAGTAATTACTGATATTCCTTCCTTTTTAGCAACTGTTAGTCTAATGTAATTTTTTTGATCTGCGTCTTTTAGTATTCCGTTGTCTTTGGCAATGCATTTGGCATTTATTGGGGCTAAGAAGAGATATCAATGCCCTAGGCCGGGGAGCCCATCTAGCTAATCTCTCCCTCGGTCCTGCTGTGGCACAAAGTGTGACATCAAACCAGTCGGACATGGGGGGAAGTGACTAAAGTTTTTGTCCACAGACAGGTGCACTGACCCTGTCCACCCTCAAAGGTGCCACTTGCATTTTATTGGACATTTATGGCCGGCTAGCATTTTTTACCCACCACCTGGATGCAATAAAGCTCTGGCTCCTGAGCCCTGGCTGCCCAGAGGATTTCCCAGCAGCTCCCGCGGGACCTCTGGCTAGTTAAGATGTTTATTAAGCTGAAAGTGGTCCAGTGGGAAAACAAGGCACTTCTGAGAGATTCAGGCCAGCAGTTTTCTTGTTAGACTGTGTACTCCCTGGAGGATTGGGTTTCTTTTTCTTTCAGAGCTCATAGGGAGGACAGGGTCAGTTCACGGGGTGCAGGGTTGACCAAGTGGTAACTAGGCACATGAACCCAGGAAGGCAAACATCTAGATAGCATCAAGGTCAGCGTGCTGTGATTCCCACAGTTCCAAAGCCCACAGAGATCAGCTAAAAGCTTTCACGTTAGCTCTGAAATGCATTTGGTTTGACGTTGGAATTTCTTCATCTAAATACTTAACTTTATACTTTGCATGGATTTATTACATGGATATATAATGTAAAGGTGATGTATATTCTTAGCAAGCATGCATTCTTTTTTTTCTATGCCATGTAAAACTGAAACATTTTTAAAAAACTGTCCATCTAGAGTACAGCGAGGCTATTTCTGCAAGCTATTTGATGGATCTTGACCTCGCTAAGCCCCTCTGGACCTCTAGTTTAAAACCCTGGTCTGTAGCCTCCAGCATCCTTCCCTGTAATAACTGAAGTCACTCCCTGTTTTGGTGAGTCTTTCACCCACACTTTGCTTTTAGGCAAAGTTCAACTAACTTCCTCTCCGCTCAGTCTGATAAATATCACTTTTGTTCTCGTTTAACTGTGAACTTTCAAACTGCAGAGGCCGCAGCGAGCACATTGTGTGCCGCACATGTTGCAAGCGATGGTTTTTTTAGTGCTCTCTGCCTAATGTTCAGGACAGATTAGAAATGCTCGCCTGTGACAGATGCTGTCTCCATCTTCACTACCAGATCCACCCAGCTGCAAAACATCTGGTGGATTTCTACCTTTTTCTCTGAAGTGCAGTCTGTTTTTGGCACACTCACAATCAAATATGTACGCTCGCACACAAAACACATCCAAGGCATTTAATTGAGACACGAAAGAAAAAAAAAAAAAGAAGAAGCACATTTACAGATGTGTGATCTGTTAAAACCCTGCTAGCCTGGGTGAGCAGATCGTCTGCATAGTTCTTTTTAAGTCGTTTCGGAAAATCATTTCTTTTATTGCATTGATTTCTGCATCAATGATTCATGAATGCATCAATGGTTTTGTTCTACTAAAATCTAATTTTTTTCAGAAGGTTGCATCTATCTGGTTTTTTTTGGAATATCTATCACTACTTAGGCCATAAAGTATGCAAACACATGCAGTTTATTCAGCCGACGGAGAAGCTTTCCTCTTCACAGGAAGGCCCATGCTTGTTGTTAATGGCATAGATCCTAAAATGATGCCCCGAGCATCCTGCAGTTTGAACTTTTTTTCTCTCAGAGGAAACATTATTTTTGCAGGACAAATCCACTGAAAAACATGAACATTTGACTAAAGAAGCTGCAAAACATACCTGAGCAGAGGTACTTTTGCTAATGACAACAATAGCCTTGTAGCAACAAACGCTCTCTACTAAACCCCAGGAAGACACTTATCAAAGTTTGTGAGGGAGCTGAAAAACTTTTCACAGTGCAAGGCACCATTTCTCTACCTGCTCCTCCACCTCCATACGTTATTCCTCAGAAAGTTGTGTTTGATGCCTCTGAATATTTCACATTTGTTTAACAATTAACTGAGTCTGCAGTAGAGAAGGGTAATTAGATCTGTTTATAAAATTATTTAAGATATTTAAAAGATCATGTGAATAAAGGAAAATATGTGTTATTATTATTATTATTATTATTATTATTATTATTATTATTATTATTATTATTATTACTATTATTATTATTATTATTTGAATAAAGTACACAATGCCAATGTGATTAATTATCACAGTGTTTGCATCTTGGGGGGAAAAAGTCATTGGGAAAAATATGACATAATGTTAAAAAAAAATTACCCATGTTTGTAATTTGGTTGTAGGGTGTGTTTTTTTTCTCGTTTTGTTTTTTGTTTTTGTAGTGAAGCCAATTATTTTAATAAGATAGAGAAATCCAGATTTGTAGTAATTGTATTTCATAAACATATATTCTAAAGACTTTCATTATTTTTGGTCAGAAAAGAATTTTGGACATTTCAAATATATTATATGTTTTTGAAATAGTTGTGTTGGTTTGTTTGATTGTTGTTAGCTTTCTTTGTTGTTTATGATTTTCTTGCTTTTGTTCTTGTTTATTTCTTCAATTGCTTTCAGGTTGAATGAACAGATAGTTTAAATATATTCTGGACAGGATAGATGAACAATTGTAGCACAAAAGCTATGCTGTAAACAAAAGTAATGAAAACAAATATTTAAATTCTAATTCAAATATGAAATTTTGAATATGGTAAATGCTTTAAACCCTTGCAAGTTTGCACATTGCCATAAACTATGTACAGAACTATTTTACAGTGCTTCTGTTACCTGAAAAAAGTGTTTAATTACACATGAATTACACGCTTTAGCTATGGGACATAAAATGAATGCCAAAAACAGTTTTTATACGTTCTGCCTGCATTAACAAATTCATTCGAACACAACCAGATAAACAACACGGCCAAAATGTAACATGTAGCCTAATAAATGCTACTATGTTTTGTAAGTAAGTTTTTTTTTTTTTTTACAGTTTTCCTCTATTCAATTAGGTGTAGTCTTTCATAACATTATTTATATTTAATACAAACATCATTATGCTTTTTGTAACGTGATACAGAATAAACAACGGGCATTGGATAATATTTGAGGGAAGACGTACATTCTGTGTACAGCAAGGAGGAAGCTCATGAAGTTGTACTGACCAGCTTTTCCCAGCAGGGGGTGATGTTGTTATTCAGAAACCTGTCACAGCACATGTGCAAATGTAATAGATCAGTCTTTTACAGTCAGGGGGAGACGGTGCATCAATCTGCATGGGTCAGGATTTTTAGGTTTGCTACTAGAGAAGAACTAACCAGAACAAGGAATAAAACAAGTTGTTTGCACCATGGAATAAT
The DNA here is from genome assembly GCA_963556495.2 of Valencia hispanica. Taxonomy (NCBI): domain Eukaryota; kingdom Metazoa; phylum Chordata; class Actinopteri; order Cyprinodontiformes; family Valenciidae; genus Valencia; species Valencia hispanica. The sequence goes on along the minus strand of OY747704.1, from coordinate 19,674,801 downwards.
GACTAAATAAATAACTAACTCAATAGGGATGATACCATTGAGGTGACACTGAAACAGAAATGTAGGAGGTTAATAGGAAATGCCAGACAATTGACCAAAAACAATTAGTTACAGATTTAGATTCTAACTACATTAACTGTTTTATTCTGAAACAAAGCTAAACATTTTGATTGGGATTTAACATGTTGGTTCAGGCAACAATTCAATCATTCACAGTGTGCACTGTCTGGGAGAGAACAGTAAGACTGTTCAATGTTTGCATTGATTTTATTAGAACTGAATATATACACTATCAACTAAGAAAAAAAATGTTAAGATCTATAATAGGAGTTACGGTGAAGAAAGTTTCCATAATGAAGCGAGCGAATTAAGGTACAGCGCTGTTGGTAAGGTCAAGTTAACCCTGAGGCAGCCATTGCTAATGAACGGCACACTGTAGCTGTGGTTGTCAAGGAAAGGTTAACATGTCAACTTGCTAGAACATATTTAAAAGGTTTATTACTATTTAAAGAACCTTTTACATCTTATCAAAACAATTTTAAAACAAATTTTAAACTGTTTTAACATGAAACCAGATCACCTTATGAGAGCAACATCAAAGGTACTCACTATTTTGCTATCAAGTAGGTCTTAGCAAAGGTGTGTTATAATAGAGGAGATTCTCTGCAGCCATTGTTCATATCTACAACTGTGAAACTTTATCCTTATCAATTATATGCATGATAACTTATCGAAGCTTGTAAGTTTAAAATATATGTCAAAGAACATGATCTGGGAGTGATGCTGTTAGCCTGTTGTTTATGAGTTGTTGATAGTAGATGTATAGAACTTCCATTTCACTTCTAAAATATGAATTAATTTCGATTTTATTTGTTGTGGCTAAAGTGTAAGTAAATGAAAAGAGGACTTCCTAAAACCTAATTAATATATTTTACTATTGGTTTTGTTGAAAAAGTAGATTTTAAAAGCTACTAGGAATAAAACTCATTTGTTCTTAAAATATTTGACCAGAAATAATGACTAAAATCTACCCTTATTAAAACTGAAAATTTTCACAACTTTATTGATTACGTTCCAATAGTTTGTAATAATTCAGTATATTAGAATCCTTCACTCGAAATTACATTTTCTTTACTTACAGATTGATTAATCTAATTATTGAGAGATGAGCTAATTTAATTGTGTTGCAGTCAGATTCAGCCTCAGTTTAATCATAAAGTGCCAATTCAAAGTTGAAATCTTCTAAGGACACCATATTGAGTTAAATTATTCATTCAGATCAATTCATTCCTCAGTTATATCTCAGTCTAAATCAGGTTCACGTTCAAATCCAAATCTACTTCAGTCTAACTTCAATTCAATAAAATGAGATTCTGAGGTAATTTTTAAGTCAACAGCGCAAAGCAAAGTTTGATTTTTTTAATTTAACAAATAGCAAAGAGGGAATTATTCACAGTTCACGTCAGTTTGTTTATCATCTTATATAAAAGCATATTCATTTAAATTACTAAATGAATTCCTTTAAATAGGCATTCCCAAACCTGGACATTTACAGCTGAGTCTTTATTGACTTCCTGATCTCATGAGGGGTTAAATAAAATAGGAAAACCTTTTTTTTTTTTTTTTTTGCATTTAAATATGATGGAATAAATGTTATGTGTCATTTTCTGTTGCATTTTTGCCATAAAACTTCACAAAAAAATTATATATATATACATACGTATACGTGTAGCTATGAATACGTATACATATAGTTATTTATACGTAAGCATATAGTTATGTATACGTATACATAACTGTGAAAGATAATATAGATAATATAGTAGTGATATATATAATAGTGAAAAATTATGATGCTGTCATATGAAAAGTGAACTATTTATAACATGCTATGGAAATGTAGAAAAACAGTTGCATATTTGGTTGTATTTATAATCAGGAGTACCATCACTGATTGTGACACTGCCCATAATTAAATCTAATCCTAATCAAGTCCCGGCTCAGTTTTGCACCAGGCTTTAACAAGCCGCAGCCCACAGCCACAGGTAAACAGATTTCAGAGTCACATTTCAAAGCTGGATGTCAGCTCGCTGTCACACAGGAGGCTGTCAGACCATTTGTCAGAAATTCAATAAATTTGTCAGAGGAGGGGATGGTAGGGGAAGAAAAAAAAAGAAGAGAAAATCTGAATCCAATAAATCATAACGTAAACAAATCTCGCCATGGGTTGACAGTGCTGTATTGTACCTCGGTCTAATCCTCCGAGAGCCGGGATTATCCCGCAGTATCATTTTTTTTGGCTGCCTCAGTAAAGATAAGAGCTGGGCTGAGGACTGATTGTACTGAAACCTGTCATCTGGGCACCCTTGTAAGTAAAAAAAAAAAAATCATTAAAATATTTCTAGATATGAAATTTTAAATCAAAACAATGCAAAAAAAAAAGTTGCATCCTATACAGGGGCCCTATAGGCCTAAAGGGGCCCCATGTTATCCTAGCAGCTCTGGCCCATTGTTGCCGGTGTAAACCATAATTTAAAGATCCTAATTTCAGAGTGAAAAAAAAAAAGAAATCGTCAGCTTCAGCAAAGTCAGATTAAACTACATCTGACTGGGTCGCAAATTGCCGACGTGTTAAGGCTTCAATAGGCCTCTGTGTTGATCCACGATGGTCAGCGGTTCCGTTGACATAACGAGAAAAGTGCTGCGCCCCTGCAAAGCCTTGGCAGCATGGAATGATTTTTAGGCGCTGATCCCTGAAAGCAAAGAGCACGCAGGGCTAAAAAAAAATAAAAAGAAGAAATAGTGCGCAACATCAATATTTTCCATCAACTTTTTAGAAATATCTGAAGGATAAGGAATAACAGCAGTGCACAGTTTTTATACGTTTAAGTAGCCAGATCTTCATCAGAGACCCTTATTAAAAGATCAAAGTGAGTAAACTATTAAAGTCCTGCAGCTCTGCAATTTAGGCAGCCATTAGGTATTTGCTTTGCTATAATGTCCCCCTTTGAAGACCTAAAGGGGTTCTTCCCATTTTCAACACGGCGTTTTATTTTTAAAATGCTTCTTGGTTTTATAAGGATTCTATTTAAAACGATGCAACTTCTCAGCTCAAGCAGCTGATCAGAAACAGCTTTCCAACATCAGATGCAACGCTGATCTCAGTCAACGCTTCAGATTTAATATCATCTGCATTCTGCACTGAAGTTATTTATTTACTTTCTAGTTTTGCAACCCACAGAGCTTCGGGGTTTAAGGCCTGCCTCTGGCGGGGATGCGTGTGTGTATGTATGTGTGTGGGAGTGTGTGTGTGTGTGTGTGTGTGTGTGTGTCTGGGTGTGAGTGTGTGTGTGTGTTATTCTGGAGCAGCACTTTGTAAACTGAATAAATGCAAAGAACACTTCCATAGTTTTAAAAATCACCATTTATTTTTGAATTACTCTCTTTTTTGATAATAATTGCAACTTAAATACGTTTCAAAACAATATATTAATCGGTTCTTTGTATTTATTGATGTGAAGAGCCATCATATTTCTTATTCAATTTTTTTTTATTAATAGTTTGACGACACGAGAAGTTTTAAACTTAAAATCTTAGCACTTGATGCACTTTCTAACTTTGTAACATTTTTAGGTCAGTTTGAAAGCAGTTATTTCACATTCGCACGCAGGAAATCTGTCTGCACTGATTTCCATTTTTAGTTTTTTAGTTTTTTACTTTCTAAAAGTGACATATTTTCACGTGAAACAATTCGAGTTCGCGTTGGATTCAATAAATCAACATCACTACAGTGTTATAAAAAAATCTGCAACTAAAATAAAAGCAGGGGCCTGCAAGAATCTGTGTCGTTCTGATGTTTTTTTTGTTTGTTTAAGTCGCTTGAATATAATGGTTTCTTACCTTTCCGATGGATGCAACAGTTCTGCTGACTTTAAAGTAAATTGGTTGCTTTCCATACTGCACACCTGCTGCTACAGTTTTTTTCCCTCTGTCCCATGAGGCGAGGGAGGGCTTGTCATGCAGGGCCTCATTAAAACACCGCAGGCTGAAAGTTGGCGGATTGATTTATTGAATGAATGTTTGATGCCCTCATTCACACAAGTGACCCCTCCGAAGACTGCTGTGTAGATGGAGGGCATGTAAGGGGGGGGGGGGGGGGGGATCATGTGTTCTTCAAAAAAAATCTATTGATTATGTTCTATTGATAGAGTTTAGCTCATAATGCTGCTTAGTGGTGAGATAATCCAATATAGTGTGAGACGGAGGTAATTGACCCCATGCTGATGGAGGTGCTGGAAACTATAAGTTGAGCCTCAGGAGGATATCTTCTTGGTTAATGAGTGTGCGTTTAGGTTACTATAACCAAATCAGAAATAGTGAAATAATCATTTCTGGTCTACTTTAAGAGATTTTTGTGATGGTTGATCGAAACAGGTTACTGAAATGTTTACCGCTGTTACGTTTCAGAGAAATGCAGTTCTCTCTTTGAGCAGCAGAGGGCGACGACAACGATCTCGTCCCTGCTTTCCAAATTGGAAGAGGTCATCACTTTGATGGAGCGGAAAGAGCAGCAAGCCAAGGCCTGTGAAATGGATATAGAATTGGTCACGCAGTATGAAAATTGATTGTTTTATCTTTTTAAAAAAATTTGTATTAATAACTAAATTATTTATATTTAGATCAAATTACTTATTTTAGTTTGGGTTACAAAAGTGTAAAAAAAAAGAAACATGTCACCCACCCATGTGGACAGACCTTAAAAAGAGAAAAAGGCCAATACCACTAAATAAATAAATAATATCTTCATAACAAAGCCTGCTACACAGTTTAGATACATTTACATCCAAGTTAGGACGTTTCTTGCGGCTGGTGCCAAACGCATGTCAAACTGGATGTGACTCCATGGTCCAGCGCTTAAGCAAACCAGATAGCCAAGCCGGAATGACACGCATCCGATCAAGATGCAGCAGGCGCAACACTGAAACATAATAATAGGTCAGGTAGAGGACCTCATCCTATCAAACGTGTCACTCTGATTCGGAGTAAACATAACGATATCTTCGAGTCAGACGAAATATCACACCTGAAAGGGATGCGCTTCTATCAACAACATGACACGTCTGGCCATATTATTATTATTATGACAATAACAATCATTGTATCATTGTTAGAAACTGTATATATATATATATATATATATATATATATATATATATATATATATATATATATATATATATATATATATATATATATATATATATATATTAAGAGTCCTCTAAAGACTAAAGAACGACATATATATATATATATATATATATATATATATATATATATATATATATATATATATATATATATATGTCGTTCTTTAGTCCTTCCCCTCTTAACTGATCAGCGTCAGGTCAATTCCATCAGCAAACCTTTCATTCTATGGAGGCCTCATTGCACAGTGGGGTGTTCCTCAACATCCACACTACAGGTTCTGCGTGAAGATCGTCCCTTCATGATCCAGGAATATATTCTTTATTAATCCTTTGAAGGGCAGATTGTTCACAGCCCCTTAGTCCATGTCCAGTCTAAGAGAGGAACAGCCGTGTGTACAAGAAGCTCATATTATTATTATTATTATTATTATTATTATTATTATTATTATTATTATTATTATTATTATTATTATTATTATTAATATTATTATTATTATTATTATTATTATTGGTGGTTCCCTGCATTGGTTGATCGAAGGATGGCCAGGCAAGGTGGCAGAGGCCACTTCAGTGCCTGACACAGCGCTGTTATCACCCCTGATCGCCAGGTGCATCAGCTGAAAGGGAGCAGCAGCTTCCACCAGAGACAATACACAAAAGAGTCTGTGGTGCTCCGAAACACACACACACATACACCCACACAACCAAGTTCGGAATTCTGTGCCCAAAATGAGGCCAAAATGCCCCCTTTCAATTTTTTAAATATATATTGCTTTGTTTATTTTTATTTGTTTCTCTTTTCTTCAGTATATCTCATTTTATTCTTGGTGCGTACATTTTGCAGATAGTCTGTTTCAATTATTATTATTATTATTATTATTATTATTATTATTATTATTATTATTATTATTATTATTATTATTATTATTATTATTATTATTATTATTATTATTATCGACTCATATATGTAATGTCGACTTAACCCTCTGTGCTGTTATTGGACTGTGAGGAGCCCTGCTCCAATAGAACTCCAATGGCAGTGAACGGAGGGAATGAAAGGGGGAAAAAAAGTGTAGCCATGCATGCAGGAGTGGGAGGATCTCTACTCGCTTCAATCTTGATCTCAGACTTTTGCAGCGACGGGGGCACAAGCAGCCAACCGTCTCTGTTACTTCCAAAGAGTTACTGCCGGGACATCTGCATATACGCGCTGTGCTATCTCTGGATTTGGTGTCAACTTTTACCCTTCCCTTTTTTAAGAAAAAATCTTTCCTCCTCTTTGGCGAGGCTGTCATTCGGTGAAGTCATTTCGTTGCGGCTCCCTCTTCATTTTTTTTTTTTTTTAACCCCCGTCGGCTTTGGGGAGGAGAAGATAAAGCTTCCTCGGTCCTCTAATCATAACAGGTGACTGTCCAGAGTTTTCCGTGTTTGTTCGCAGCTCTATCCTGACGCATCAGGGATTCACGCTTCCGGCTTAGGCTGCCTTATTGGCGAGCATCAGAAGAAAAAAAAAAGTCGCATTTTTTCCACACACCCCTCCTCCGTCTTCGCTTTATCTGTATCTTCGCGACGCACAAACTAGCCGTGCGTCGCACGGAGTTTCCAACAGGTTTTCCCAGACAGCTTTGAGCAGCCGGGACTTTTTTTCTTCTTTCTTTTTTCTTTTTTTTTTTTTTTCTTCCTTGCCAGCTCTCACGCATCTTCTTATGGATATCGCAACAGGTCTGGTGTCGCTGGAGCGCCTCTCCGCGGGAGAACGGTCCGAGACGCGCATCATGCTAGACGGCATAAAAATCGAAGATCACCCGCTGCGATCTGGACAAGCCACGCTGGGAGTCATGCTCGGTGAGTGCTGCGCTTTCTGACAGAAGCGAGCACAGATCTGCAGCCAGATGTGCAATATTTTATGCTATTATAACTATAGGTATATTTCGCATTAATCTTTTTTGTTTTTCCTTTTACATTTCACGATAATGTAAAAACGAGAAAATATGGGGGGGGGGGGGGGGGGGGGGTTGCAAACAAATGGAGGAAATAGTGGCAAGTGCAATTCTTATTTTAGTCATTTTAACTGTATGTTGGATTGGGAAGACTGCAATTATCCCAGGCCTCACTGAATAGAACAAAAACCAAAAAATTAGTTACCATATTGTATTTTAATTTTGAGCGCCTTATAATAATCAGCACTGTTTCCCGTAGCTTCACCAGCCATGATCAGGCGCTGCAGACCTTGATTCAGGCCTTCTCTCTGCTCCTCCAGGCTCCGAGTGTCACCACAGATCCGTGTGTGAGGGCTGCCAGCGTCCCATCTCCGACCGCTTCCTGATGAGGGTCAACGACTCCTCATGGCACGAAGAGTGTTTGCAGTGCACCGTGTGTCAACAGCCTCTCACCACCAGCTGTTACTTCAGAGAAAGGAAACTTTACTGCAAACACGACTACCAACAGTAAGCACAATGCCCGAGGAGATGGAAAGACATTTTTTTTTTTGGGGGGGGGGGGGGGGGGGGGTTTCTCTCTTTTTTTCTTTTTTCTCCTCCTCTTTTCATTTCTTTACGTTGTTATGTGGGTGTGCAGTGATTCTAAAGAAATTGGCTTTTGCTGGTCTGAAGGCCCTTCTGCAGGTCTCACAGCTCAGAAACGCATCTGAGAGGGCGGAAATGATTTTTGAAAATGAATATGATTTTTGCAATAACATAAAAAGAAAAAAGAAAAAAAACAGCAGCATTTTTAATTCGGAATTGGTAAAAAAAAAAAAAAAAAAAAGGTTGCTTCTAATTTCGCGATGGAGCAGTTATATAGGCTACATCTCACAGTAACCCCACGGTGTTTCCACACGCGCCTCTGCACCTACAGCGTGTAAAAGATGCAGCCTGATCCCGCTTGGGTCCGAGAACCTGGGGGCGTGAAGAGTCGGTTTTTATTCCGGTCCCTGATGCTGATTTTCGGGTTGAATCATGTGGCGTTTCCCCGTCAACCGCAGAACCATTTTTTATCGAATAGTAAGGATGGAAAACACTTTTAGGTCTCTGTGAGCCCCGCTCCACATTTATTTCCCCATCAGTCCATATTAGTTTTTCTCTGTAAATCATTTAGCGTTGACATGCCTTTAATATTACAATTTGCTTCCCAAATTCGATTATTGCAAACCTAATTTCATATCCTATTACTTTTATTTCATTTATACTATGTTATCACGTTTACACATTTATTCGTAAACATCTCATTTATTTTCATTTTTTTACACCTGTATATTTTTTATTATACATAAATGATTTTGATAAATGTCTTGTATTGTGATATTTTACCGGAGTTAAGGAATATAGCGTGCGAGTTGCGCCGAAAAGCAATTTGCCTATTTCACTACGTGGAATTTAAAGCCCATTTGTGCCTGTTCAGATTTGGGCATTTTGCGAATGTGCGAATAATGCACGCAAATATAGATTTTTGTTTTGAAAGCATCAAATTTGTTTTACTGTTAAAATGAAAAATATATATATAGGTATTATTAAATTTGCAGCACATTTATTATTATTATTATTATTATTATTATTATTATTATTATTATTATTATTATTATTATTATTATTATTATTATTATTATTATTATTATTATTATTATTAATGCCCAGATTTATGTCGGAATTTTAATCTAGCTATTTGACAATATTAGGTTAAATTAAAATAAGCAACATGATCATTGTTAGATGCACCAATAACAATAACAAAAAGCTTTCTGTGCTACCTTCTTATTTAGGCCTATCCCAGGAAGGGGTAATGAAACAAACTGAATTGTTATTTGCTATAAACAAAACATTTTTTTCAACATTTGTCATATGGCTGATGGAATTAGTAAAATGATTCAATTATCTCATTGACTGAAAGAAATGCAGAGCCTGTAAGTGTAGCAGGACCGCGCCTTGGCCTGTGATTACCCTGGGGTGCCCCAGTGTTTCTTGTCACATGAGCGCTTTTCATGCTTGTCACAGAATTTTCAGCTTTTTGTGTCCGGCCCTTTTAAGCAATTCTCCTTCGATTAACGGGACATTATGGCTCTCTGCTAGACACCTTGCAAAGCGACAAAAGAGTTACATCTATTGCCATGTGTGCCATTCACCCAGCTCCGAGAAAGCAGTGTAGTCGGCCGGTAACAATGGAAAAATTCATAGCAGTAACCAGGGGATACCAGACTCACGGAGTCACGGCCCAGAGGTGGCTGGAAGCTGAGACAGAAGGATCTCTTTCTCTCCTACTTGTTGCAGTGCTGTCCATTTGAAGTTTGGTCTTTTACCAAAAAAAAGGGTGTATACACATGCAAGGATAGAGCTTGAGCTGCTCTGGCTGCTAAATAATCATCCTTATACATTTGTTTGGTTTTCTTTTCCCTCTTATGCTCTTTAGTAACCACATTTGGAGTAAAATGGTCTGTATTTCTAGCAATTATTTCCCAGTTTGCTGTTCTGAATGGTATGGACATGTGTGGCAAGAGAGATCACCTCAGCCAAGCACGTCATTCAGGTCCCACACACTAATATTCATCGCATCTTTAAAATCTTCTCCCCTTTCTTTTAACCCCTCCCAGACATGAAAGAGCTCCCAGGTCGCTCTCTCACACCAGCACAAGTATATCATTTTTTTCCATGTTTATTTCATTTTCACTGATGCGATACTTAAAGATGTAATTGGCACCTTTTTGACTTTTATGACAGCCATTTAAGATGCATTTGTCAGCCCACAAACTGCTTTGGGCTGTGAAGAGAGCTCCAACCCCTTACAGAGGACTTCGTGCCTAATTACATTCCTACAGCAACTGATTCATGCCCCGTAATCAGTGCTCACTGGCTATAATAAATCAAGGCATTGGCAAGCGGGCCATTTTTTTTGGCACCTTTTTAACAGGTTTAGGTGCAGAAGGGGGAAAACAATTGTTTTCTGTATTATTAAAACTCCCACAAACCCAGTTCGAAAATACCTTTCTCCCTATATTGCTATAACAATGTAATAAGATTGGTTTGTATTACCCTTTTTCATATACATAGGCTTTTTCTGCCTGATAAAAAAAAAAAATGTTGTTTAAAAATGTATTTTCTGTCAAGAGCAAGATCCAACACGTCCGAAATGTACAGAAGTAGAAATATTCAGTTGAATACATGTCAAAAATATCGGCATTGAGAATTATAGAGCAGAATTTAGTGAGAAAATAAGAGGTTGGTCTGAAAGGCTAGTAGCTGAGCTGTCAGTGGGTTGACAGCCGTAGCCGTAGAGGAGGAACAAGCTCGAACGAGACGACCGGTATGTAAAAAGCAGAGAGGAATTACACCATTCCGGGAGAGTTTGTTGTGCCCTGGTGTTTGGGAGGTCAATTATACATCATTAGAAAGAGGGAGATCTTTTCCCCACAGGGATTTTTTTTTCCTCTAACCAAGCAGATGCTTTGAAGGGGGCCATGTAATAAGGCCTTTCGCTCGACCCGAGTGTTGGACAACACCCCTGTAATGGACTGCCTTGTTAGAAAGTGCCACAGGCTCTACCTGCAAAACATAATCTTTAGTAACTATATTTGAAACCGTGCCGACGTGCTTCGAGGGGGTCCTGTTGATTCATAGCAAAGTGTTTTTATTTAATTTTTAAGTTTGGTCGTATTGCAATGAGAACACATCTCAGTGTGGACGTTATTTCTATTTGTTAATCATTCAAAAAAAAAAAAAAAACAATCAACAAGAAGATTTTTCCTCAAGCTCTCATGCTGTAAGCAAAAAAAGAAAAAAGAAAAGAAATCCAGGTCACAGCAGAGAGAGCAGTAGGAAAACACAGCAGTGATGAAGCCATAAAAGCTGCGGCGCTCCCAGAACCTGTCTCACCACCCAGTGTTTTCTGCAGGATCCCCCGGTGTGCTGAGAGGTGCTTTTTCAGAACAGTTTGCAGTGCCCTCCTGTGAAATTGTTGTTTTTTAATTAGCCATGCTCAGGACCCTGCCGCAGAGCGTGTGTGTGTGCAGGATAGATGCTGACGGCTTGGTTTCTGTGTTGGCTCATCTAGTGTGTGTGTGTGTGTGTGTGTGTTTTACTCACTCCAGGACACTCCTGCGACGACCGGCGCTGTTGGAGCATTTATATGCAGGCTAAGAATAAAAAGGCAAAAAAAGGAGAACACAGGGATGTAGTCGGCGTTGTAGTTGTAAACCCAACTGAGGAGTTTTCCACTTAATTAAAGATGCTCCTCAACCCTGCCAAGTGTGGAGCTTCCTTTCCAAAAACATTTTCTCACGTTTAGCTGTACCCTTTTTTTTTCTACCTTTAAATCTTCCTTAAAAAAGGATAAAAAGGTGTCTTTAGCCCCTGTTCTCAGGCAAATAAATCAAGACCTCTGCAGAGAGAGAAATCTGATGTTGGAAACACAAAGGCAGATAATATTGCTTCGGCTTGCTGGGGTTTTTCTCTTAGTGCTCGGCGAGGAACGGGCTGAAGCTGGCCCCGTTCCTAAGTAAGGAAGTATTGGGTTTTATGTCAACACGGCTCAGCCTGTCCCAGCAGCACACTAGGATGCATCATCTGTCATCTCATGGTTTGCTAACCATGCACCCCTTCCCACATTAAGAGCCATTAAAGACCTGTTGGGGTGTGTTTATTTGCATCACTGCAACATCTTGGTTTCGGAGTTTTTAACATCTAAACCCCCCCCCACGTCCTCCTCCATCTGGCTCCCAAACTTTAAGGTAATAATGTTTCATTTTTTAAGTGCCTTGCAAAAGTATTCATACCCCTTGTGCTTGTTATCATTTTGTCATGTTACCACCACAGACTTCAATGTTCTGTTGCCCTCAGTAGTACCCAATTCATAATTGGAGTCCAGCTGTGAGCGATTTAATCTATTCTGTGAAGGCATCTGAGGTTTTGTTAGAGAACACCAGCGGACAAACAGCTTCAGGAAGACCAAGGAACAAAGCAGACAGGTCAGGGATAAAGTTGTAGAAAAGTTTAAAGCATGGTTCGTTATAAAACAATATTACACGCTTCGGAGTTCTTACAAAAGACTGTTCTGTCCGTCATCCACAAATAAAAGGTGTATGGGAGAAATGCAAAACTACCAAGACAAGTCAGTCCACCTTAACTGCCAGACCTGGCAAGGAGAGCATTAATCAGAGAAGCAGCCAAGAGACAGAATAACTGCGGAGATCCAGAGCTAATCCTTACACTGCACATCACCCTGAACACATCATTATGTTATGGTGTAACAAGGTGTTGGCAGCATCATGATGGGGGGGGGTAAGTTTTTCTTCAGCAGAGATGGAGAAGCTGGTGCAAGATTAAGGTAACGCGGATAGAGCTAAACACAATTTAATTCTAGAAGAGGCTGCAAAATACTTAATGATTAAGTGGACGGTCAACCAACGATACAACACAGAACACGCAGTCAGAGCTACAATGTAATATGGTTTGGGTCAAAGAATATGAATGAGTTAAAATGGCCCAGTCAAAGTTCAGACTTAAATCTGAAGGAGAATGTGTGTGAAGATTTGAAAATGAATGTTCACAGATGTCATCCATTCTGACTGAGCTGAGCTCTTTCGGTAAAGATAGAAAGATAGAAAAATGGGGAAGAAATTCAGTCTCTAGATATAACCATGCTCTGCTTAATGTTGGTCTGTCATATACAGTCTCAATAAAACCTTTTGTAATATCTGGTTGTGATTTGACAAATGTGGAAAATGGAATAAATGAATATATGTACAAAGTGCAGTTTGGGAACTCTTGTCCTACTTGAGAAAATGTTGCAGCAGCGGCTTTTCTTATAAGGCAATAGTCAGCAATGTTTTTGGATCTACAGTTTTTTTTGATGCCGTAAGTAGATTGCAGGGTAAGACGTTATCCATTAAAGGAGGTGATTTCATTAAGATGTCTCTTTGCACAGATACAGTAGTCCTGCTGTGTGTTATAGTGGTAATGATTGGGCACAGTGCGCATGGCTAGAGGTGCAGGGGGGGGGGTGTAAACAGAGTGTTTTGAAACTCAGAGCACTTTGCAGGACACTATGGGAAGCCACGGTAATGCCCATCACCACTTTAGAGGCCAGGCTGGTGGCTAGGGATGTGGAAAGAGGTCTCTGTGGCTTTATGTGGTAGTGGGGGAGCTGTTGTGCAGCGAAGGAGAATGATCTGCAGAGGGATCTGCCTGGTGTGCTCACATTACGCTGCATGATAGCAGAGGGGTGCAGAGGAACTCAAGCGTGCAATTTGTTGGTAGCCACAATTTAACCTCATCTCCTAAAGCCGGCTGTTAGGCAGCCAGTGGGACACGTCAGTCAATCGGGAACGCTGATCAGCAACGGCGGAGAGAATGAGACAGAGGGAGAAAGAAAAGCCCTCGGCTCGGCAAAGCTGAGATTTTTATTACTGGCTCCGAAATCCTTCAGGCCTTCAGGTTTATTTTCCCAGCATGACGACACTTCATAACAAAAAAAACAGGGCAACCACAAGCCATTAAATGCAATTTACAAATTAGATTTTTGGCTAAATCTGTGAAATCCTATAATAGTCTTTTTCAAAGCATCTAGTGGAGGAATACACATACTCAGCAAATGTTTTCAGTTTAGATTACATTCAAATCTGGATGTATTATTTTGCTGCTGTGGAATTATTCCATTCGGATATCATCCTAATTTATTCCTGCACGTTTACAGTTTTATCTGGCAATATCTCCGATCTGTTTGTCTCACTATGCCGTCTGGAATGAGCCCCCACTTGTTTCTTCGGTGCAGCCCGATCGAACGCGCATGAGAAATTGAGAAGTGGCCTCTGCTGCTGGCTCGCGGTGCGGCTCCTGGCCCCAACTGTGTATATGTGATCCCCCTTCTGGAATGTTTTTCCAACACGTAGGCTTTTCACACATACACAAGAGGGGACTGGCATGGTGGTGGCAAGTGCTGTGTTCAGACTGTTGTGTGCCCAAGGCTTACTCTCGCACTCACGCCACACATTCTAGCTCTGCATGCGAATGGGCAGAGCAGTATGTTTGTCTACATTCAGCCCAGGTTTTAGTGAGGGTGTGGGCACGCTTGTGTATGTATGTATGCACGCTTGCTTCCTCCTTTTCTTTGTCTCTAAATTGAGCTCTTTCCACCTCGTCGCATTGCAAGCAGGAAGATACGGCTCATCCTCGTTGCTGCTTGTCATATTTAGCTGCTGGCTTGCTGCATTTTTTGTTTTTTTTCCTCTTTTTTTTTGCACAAATACGTCATTTATTTAAAAAAAATCCTCTAATCTTCATCAAATCAGATTAGCCGCCAAATACCGGTATTCTTGGCAAAAGTGACTGACAGAGATTTGCACTTTTATCATTAAGTGTGACAGTAAGCCGGTCAGAGTTTGTCTTGAATAGAGGGTCTGACGGAAACGGGGGCTCCTAATCCTTTTATTTGTGTCAGGCCCAGAGAGAAACGAAAGAATGGGGCCCGGGGTGGGTTGGGGCTGCAGAATGTTGCGGCCCTTAGTCGCCTCTAGACCTGGCCTCCCCAGCCTAGTGGGCATGAGACTCGTCTTATGTGGTCCTTGCACTCTAACGGCCACAGTCGCTCATATTTTCTGTACCTAGAAGACAGTATATTTAAGTGTTTGCACACAGTTACAAAGAAACCTTCACTGGGTGCATATTTAGACAGTTTCTTTACATATTTAGGGATAAATGCACACATAGAGTCATTCCAGAGAGTGTACCTGCTCGCAGTCAGCAGCTATGGGTGTTGCAATAAGCAAGCGGCTCAGTCTAGGATGAGATTAATAAAATTTGGCACTTCCCTGGTCGAGGTCCAATGTGGGGCCTTTGTCTGCGGCTCACCATCGGGTTGTGGGGCTTCAGCCCCTTTTGTGCGTGCACCCCTCCTGGTAATCCAGCTCCAGCGGGAGTCCCCTGGGGCACTTTATTTACTCATTCAACTGTTTGGAAGTCTGTTAGTCTGCAGATCCGATGCAGTGAGACCAATGAGATTACTTTAACCCGCACTTGCAGATTCCCAGCCCGGCATCTCAGCTCTCCATGAGCTGGTGGAACTCAGCGGACGACAGAAGAAGGTCCACATCGGCTCGTCTCTCTCCCTGTCTGTCCCTGCCTGAAATCTTCTCTGTTTGGATGTTTCTTTCTTAAAGCAGTGAGCCTGCTCATCTTTAGGCATGGCCCAAAATGAGATTCTCACATTGGGATAACTTTTGAAAGCATCACGGTTTAGAGGTTTTAACACAAAAATTCTAATAAAAATATATAAGGTGATATAACTGATTTTAGAAGCAACAAGTATTTGTGTTGCTACAAAAATAATAAAACATATTTGTTATTACAGTTAAAATAATATTATTTCTAACATTTATGTATTCTCATTTTTAATTTTAATATGAAGCATACTGTGTAAACATCTAGAATTTTCTTGCTGTGTTCAAGTACTTGTTATGCAGAATATTACACTGGTTAATTAGAAGCGTTTCTGGTCAGATAACCAGCATGTAGTCGGCTGCCCAATAGACATGCAGCATACCCGCTCTTCCCAGCTCCTCAGTAAGGAAATTAGCTATTAGCTATCTTAAAAGTCCCTAAAAGTTGGTAAATTACATCACCACCTAATTTACATAATTTGCTATCTGCAAATAATAATAATAGAATTTGTTGTAGAGACGACTAATTCTACAGGAGATGTAAAAAGTGAATAGGAAATACCCTAAATATAAGTACACATTTCATTTTTTGTCGGTTCAGGTTTTATTTTACTCTGTTTTCTTTCAGTTTTATGTCTTTAACCCTTTACAGTACAACAACATTTTCTTTTATACAATCTAGTAATCTAAACAGACCTTGTACAAGCACAATTCTTTTGCAGTGTGGTTACAGAGGAAGGGGGGGGGGGTGTCATCTCCTGATCCTGCTGTAGCTGGGGGTGACTAGGCCACCTGTGATTGCTTTGGGATGTCAGAGTCTCTGAAAGTCTGCAGTAGCACCCTAGAAAAGATGCTAGAAGAGTCTGAATACCTGATTGATAAAGCAGGATGTAATTAAACTGTAACCTGTACTTGATACTTTCCAACAGTAATTCTAAAACAATGTTACCTTATACCGTTAAACAGAGGTTCCTTCAGTTTTCAAAACATGGCTGACTTTTTTTTTCACAACAAAAAATGTTTGGGTGTTTCTTGTGAATGAGGGAATGGTGTGTTAGCCCTCTTTCAGCCAGCTGACCAGCAGTGAGCAGCAACCATCGGAAGTGGGGCAGCTCTGCATATCTCTATCAAGCTGTCCAGCATTCATTCTGCCAGAAAATATGACAGAAAAACACGGAGCAGTTTTGAAACCGGTTTGATTACAACTCTTATTAAGGAAATAATACGTTCTTTAATGTCCTTTTATATTCAAGTGGAGTGTTTAACTTTGCATTGAGGGAATCTGGTGGCTTCCCTAATTTTTTTCACTTGCTACATCATAATTCAGCACTATGGCAAATGTGGTGTCAACATCTATGTTTTATTGCAAACAATGAAGTGGATTTGGTTATCCATCCATCAACATAAACCCAGAGCTATGTATTTGGGGCTTACCCCCATGTTAAACCACTGCAGGCTGTCAGCCTCTCTGAATTTACTCACCACCCCTTCCCCTTCGCTCGTCCTGGGAATATGTCTGGGATCAGCTGCCAGGACCGGCATCAGTGCAGAGGGAGCTCCCTAAACCCGCTGTTTAGAACCAGCTGCTGATTGGTGATGGCTGCCTTGGCAAGAAAAATAACCCTGTATGAAAACAGTGCAGATTGGATTTCTGTGCGTCTGACTCCCTCCTGTCCTCTCTGACCGGCCCCCCCACGGCAAGGCAGCGTGATTTGTGCATGAGGTCCCGTGACCCATGGAAGCTTCAAAAAGCAGTGAGGGGAAATATTTGGATGATCCTGGTGGGGGAGTGGAGACGTGGGAGAAGGGCAGAGACGACGGGGTCTTTGGTAAGAGCAGGGCCGTGCTGCGTAAGGCGAGGCAGATGTGGAGAATCTGCAGTGCAGCAGTGATGACAGGGAAGTGTGTGCGGAGATGACGGTCCTCTCTGGACTCCCAGCCCTCTCGCTCTGGTACCACCACCCCCGATGTCCCCTAGGAAACAGACGTCCCCCATCAGAGAGGTGAATAAGCTGCAGCAGCTGCAATAGTGGAGGTGTTTTTACATCAGGTACCATGGCACGATACTGATCGTCTGTACACCACCACCCCCCCACTCCCTCTGCTGCACACCCCCTCCGATCCCCTCTCCTCTCTCTTTACCTTTCCTCTGCAGGCTGGATATTAATATTTCCCAGAAAGCTGCAGCAATATGTCTTCTTGTGAAATTCCACGTCTCCTGAACGCTGCAAAACGATCTAGTGTCTATGAAGAGGATGGATAAGGGGATAAAATCTAAGACATTTTTTGTCTATATGTGATTTCATAGAGCTGTCTGAATAGAAAAATCTATATGGTTCCCTTGATAAGAAAAATGGGTTGCTGCAGGTGAAGGCCGAGCTGTTTGCTCAATTTATCAAGGTTTCCACGTCTAGCCTAAAGTATAGCTTCACTGGAAATCCTTTTGAACAAAAATCATTGATAATAAGCTGAGGTTTGATGCAAACTGAAGCTCCGATGGTAGAAAACAGAAAATTGTGGTATGAGGTAACTGTAATCAGTCTTGTTGCTGCCTCCTTCTGTGTGTGTGTGTGTGGGGGGGGGGGGTTAACTGACCCCACCTCCCCCTTTGGGAGCATCTCTGCTTGAAGACTGGCCCCGAAGGCGTAACCTTACTGTGGAGAGCGCTGTCCCAGCCTCGGGCCGGAGTTGCGCTCTGACACTGGAGCTATATCGCGGCGTTGGGATCCCAGCTGGAAGAACATCTCTGGCTCTACGCGGAGCCGTCTCTCAGCATGCAGCTGGGTTCACCGCTGGCCTCTGAGCCTTCAGCATTCATCACTCCACAGAGCTCTGGCTCAGGCGGCATTATTTACACAGTTTATGGTTCTTCAAGGGCTGTGTCCGAGCTATGGGTGTAACAAGATCCGATGACTTGGGATCTCGCGATAGTAAAACACAACAATATTTCTCGTCAACTTCCTCGTGTAAATTCACTGGATTTAGGTTTCTTCATTGCATCTCCAACTCTTACATAAACGTTTTACCTACACATTGCCATTTAGTCTCTTCTTTTTCCATTTTGTACTTGTAAAAAAGCAATCCCTTATCTACTCACCAAAGAAATTGTGTTTCAGTTTATTTTTTATTATATATATTTTTTTATGAATTATGAAAATATAGTTGTTATATTACACATTATTAATATTCGACTGTTAAGCTGTTCCTGTGTTGTGTTGACAGAGTTGGCTAAAAAGGGCTTGTTGTCAGACTGGCCAACAACACTTGGTTACAAAAGCGTTGAAGACCTTCAGCTTCACAGATTATTTTCAAGGTTAAATTAAAAGAGATGTTTCAGAGTTTTTGATGAATCTGGGGCTGCATCTCGCCTTCAAAATCTAGATCAGTGTTTCCCAGCCCTGGTCCTCAAGGCACACTGCTACCGTGCTTTAGCACACCTGATTCAGATGATCCCAGTGCAGCAAAAGCCAAGAAATCTGCCATCAATTGAAATCAGCCATGCTGAAGGAGGGAAACACCTAAAACATGCAGGGCAGTGTGCCACGAGGAGCAGGTTTGAAAAACCCTGACCCAGAGAGTATGCAATATATAGACTAGCAAATCTGAACCGAGATGTTCTACCCTGATTAGAATCTTTACTAGTTTGTGATTTGTAAAGCCTTTAATTATATAGAAAATTAGATTTTTTCAAAAAAATATAGCTAAAATCTGAGATGCTTTTATAAACCCAATATTTTGTATCATCTTATCCTGTGAAGGGGATGTTGTTACATCCCCCTGTCTGAACAAATATTGGAGAACTGCATTTTATAAGGTCATCTCACCAGTACAGTGTCGTGAAAAAGTGATTGCTCTCTAAAAGACTTCTTCTGTTTTTGACAAACTTTTAAATGCAATATGCTTTTTTCAAAGGATTATTACATTTATTAAGGTTAGGAAAGCTGTCCAAAACAACCTGTTTCAATGTGAAAAACATTATTTATCCATTTGTTAAATCAGGAATGAGTTCAGTTTCATTGTTTCAACACAGGTATGATTACAGCCAAATCTCTACAATCAGTAAATCATTTATTTAGGTCATCTGACCTAAATATATGTAATAACAGCATTCATCACAACAGCATTCATCATGAGAAACAAAGTTTATGGGATCTATCAGTTTGGACAGGGTTACAAAATGGCTTTGGGACTCCATGGAATCACAATGAAAGCAATTAACTACGTATAAAGAAAACATTGAGCAGTGGTGAACCTTCCCCAGGAGTGGCCATCATGGACTCTTCCAGGACATCACAAAATAACCCCGAACAACATCGACAGCACAGGTATTAGTTGAGGTTGGGATTCATGATTCATCAATTTAAAAAAAAAGCTTAGCAATTATTGCATCATTGGTTGAATTCCAAGGCAAAAACTATTGCTGACCAAAGCAAAACCAAAGGTCCATTTCACGTTTGTCAAGAAATATCTTGATGATCCCCAAGACCTTTGAGAAAATATTCTGCTTTTCTGAGATTTAGCATTAATTATTCTAGCACTGCACTTCAGAACAAAAAAAACATCATACAGACAGTCAAACATGAAGAGGTTAGTGTCATGGTTTGGGACCGCTTTGCTGCTTCAGGATCAGGATGACCTCCTGGAACTGTTGGAACCATGCATGCAGCTCTCTAGTAGAGAATTCTGACGACTGTCTGGCCATCGGTCTGTGACTGTAACCACATGCAAATTTGGATTATGCAGCTGGACAAAGATTCGAAGCACACCAGCTAGCTTACCTGTTTGGATTGAACCTACTCAAATTCTGATCAGGACACTCTGGTATTACTTTAAAGAGGAAGCTCACACTCTAAAAGCCTCTATTGTCTCTCAACCTCAATAATTCGGAATGATTGTGGACCACAATTTCCCCACGGTGATGTAAACCACTGATTGTCAGTTTTCACAAATGCTTGATGACATTTGTTGCCATGCCCATGGACAGTGGCACAACAAAGACAATTCGAGGACAATTTACTTTTTCACATATGGCAGGGTAGGTTCAGATAGCTTTTGCTACTTAAGAAATAAAATGATCATTTACAAACGTCTTTATGTGTTGACTCAGGTTATCTTTATCTGATATTTAAATTTGGTTTTCAATCTGAAACATTTAAGTGTGACAAAAAAAAAGAAAAGCTGAAGAAATCTGTAAGGGGGCAAATACTTTTTTACAGAACTGCACATCTGGTCTGTCTGAAAAGACTCATGCTTAATTTTTCTTGTAAAAACAAAATTAACTGTTTGGTTTTTTGTTGGACTCAGTATTTCCTCTCCACGTATTTCTTTCTTCTTTCTATATAACAGCGCTGGCGAATGTGTAGCTGCATATGTCCTGAAAGCCTGTTCTCATGTTGGCCGTGGGTCTGTCACTAAGCCAGGCATCGGACATTTTGCTGGCAGCCACTCTCTCTGTGTACTCTAAAGGCATAAACGTGGTGCGTGCCACCCAAACCACCAGCCGCCTCTGTCCCCTTCCTCCTCCCCCTTTTCTCTATCATCAGCCAAGCAGCCCTCTCCCGGCGCTCTCTGCTCTCCTTTTCCTGGGCCCCAGAAGCCAGGCTGTGGCCTATGGATGAGTGCTACATCCTGGCTGTCAGCACAGGGGTTAGCTTGGGATTGGCCTGTGGTGGAAGTGCAGTATCAGGCTCTGTCTGTCAGCTCCTCGTTCCACTTCCTACACACCCCTCAGAGCGGGCTGCAGTCGGTGACACAAACACACCCTAAGCTGCAACTGAGTCAGATCTTTGACTTAAGAAGAAAAAAAAAAAGAAAGGATAACCCGTTAGAATAGGCATATTCATGGCCCTGCCAATGAAAAGGGTCTGTTTAAATGTTGTGCTTTTAAACAGGCTGTGAAAGACTTGACAGACGGTTTACTATTTCACCCCGTATTTCATTTCGGGTGCTTTGAACTGCTGCGTTACGACTTCCGAGAAACCGCCACTCACACCAAGCCTGGATTTGCATACAGTCCCAGATCCTTAGCAACCATTGCTTTTTTAAAAGACAAGCTTTCATTTATCAGATTGATAAATGTTTACAAATGTCACATGTGGTAATCTGCAAATGTTGCCGGTTGTAGAGCTCCTGCCAAGATTATGATCTTTGTTCCCTTTGACATGGAGCCATACCTTTTGCTGCGTCTGTGAATCACGTCCGAACACAGGTACATAAACGCTCACTCACGCATGAACCCACATCTGCATGGCACATGATTTCAGACAGGCCCACATATGTCAGAGGATTTGCAACTATAATCAGATTAATTGGTCCATCTCTCCTTGGAAACATCACATACACACGTGAAGGCCTCTGGTAGCTTTCAGCTGAACGCCGCTTACACAAACCAGAAGGCAGGCAGCGGGCTAAGGTTGGAGGGGTCATGGCACGCTCTCTGGCGTCAGCATCTCTTTATGTTCAGAAATGTATCACGGCACTTACTGGCTCATTCTGCCCAGCAGTGACAGAACCTTTTATCTGCTTCTCTCGCTGGTTCCTATTTATTCAAGCTGTTAAATGTGATAAAAAGACATCTTTTCTCCAACATTGGGGTGGAGATTAGTGTTGCTTGGCAGAAGACTCAGCCTTTTTCAGAAATGGTGGCAGAACACACTTATCCTCTGTGGCGACTATTATACATCAACCATAATCCCTATTACCATTCTCCAAGCTTCATGCAGGTTCAGCGCCTGAGTACGCTGAGTGTTTTTCTTGTTGCCCACAAGTATGTCCATGTAAGGGACTATCTACACACACGCTGCCATTCATGATTTTATTATAGCTCTCGTTCTCACCGCAATTTATAAGAAATGTTCTCTCGCTCTTGTTTTTAGTCTTTGCAATCTCTCCTAAGGAGCATATTCTTCAGTTTGAGAGTGTTCCAGTAATTATTACTTTGTCTTGTGGGCAAATGCGAGTCATAATTTTAGTGGCAGACAACAGAGGCCTGGGATGTTGCCAACCAACATTAGCTCACAAGTCATTTGAACACTGTAAAATGACAAAATTTGTCTGTCTTGAGAAAGTAAGTAAAATTATTGATAAATCTCATTGTAATAAATGATCAACATAGTTTCAAGATCTTGTGAAACATATAGCATCAGTTTATAACAGATGTCATATTATGGCACTTTACAAGACAAACTGCTCTAATTTATAACATATTATATAAATAACGAATTTGGACCACACTCAAATCAAGGCAGTCTAATTTTATAGTCGGATTAAGAGAAAACTAAAGGCAGTAAAAGTCAATCTGGTAAAACTGTAATACAGCAGAATTTGATGAGCATCTGTATTTCCAATTCAGTTCAATAAAAAAAGAAAAACCTTATTAATCTCAAAGGGAAAGTAAATGTTGTTGTAACAAGCTGTAGATCCTGATGGCTGTGGGCAGGCATGATCTCCTGTAGCAATATGTTTTACAGTCAGTCTGAAGGAGCATCTGATTAAATATACTCTGCTGTTGTATAACACTCCCATGGAGAGGAGGCTCAGGGTAGTCCGTAATGTTCTTCATTTTATGAAGAATCCTTCTTGGCACAACAATCTCCAGTGGTTCCAAAGTAGTCCCCAGAACAGAACCAGCGTTATGTATGGGGTTGTTGACACTTTTTAAGTCCGTGGCTCTGATGCTGCTACCCCAACAGGTGGTGGCAGAAGACAGTGCACTTTCCACTACTTCAAATCTTGAAAGACCTAAGCTTCCTCAAGAAGTACAGTCTGCGCTGTCCCTTTTTTTTAGATGGCTTCACTGTTGAGTCTCCACTCCAGTTTGTTGTCAAGGTTTCTACAATCATCTCCTTTGATTTATTCACATTCAAGATGAGATGATTGATTTTTTTATGTATTATATGTAAAAAAAAAAAAATGAATTGAGGAAGTTCAGAACAGTACTTACAACAGCACCCCCGTGTGCTAGCTCGTAGCATCTAACAAGGTTTTTACTAGGAAACAATTACATTTCGCCAATTACTTAGCAGGTAAAATACTATTTCTGTCTTAAATAAACAAATTGTTCTATGGTGTGAACTAACTTCATCAACACAAACCACTAACATTGATATCATTTCAATATCTCACAATTTCTTATTTCATGCATGACATGGATCTGCATAATAAAGTACTGTAGCATTGACTCAAAATACCAATTTATAAAGCACTTTTTAGAAGACTTGGCCACCTTTTTTCCCGTTTTCCATGTTTCACTCATTTTTTAAATAGATGAAGTTGAGAGAGGACGATGACTAACTGTAAGGCACAGTAAACACAACTGTTTTAAGATTTGGAAGGATTACAGATACATTTTATAAGTTAAGTAAGAACACTGGAAAATAGCTTGAAACAGGTTTTTTTGGATTGTGACAGATGTAAGACACAAAACACAAATCTCATTTGAGCATTTTGAGCCATTGACAGTTAACTTTGATTGGTTTTAATCAAGTGTTAAACACTATTTCATGTTAGCATATTTAGAAAATCAGGGTTTTATGAATTGCTATGACTCAAAGACTGGAAGGTCTATCTCTAGGGGGGAGAAATATGATATTTAGACACACATGCATCGACTTGCACCCAACACTAATGGCTGATGTGAAGGTCTGTAAGAATTTTCATGCACATCATATATCTTATGCAGCATCAAGTATCAGCAGCACAAGGTTTAACAAATCATAAACGCAAACTTTTTGTCTGGTAAGTTTTCAACTTAACCTTCTCATCATTATTTGTTACTGTCTGACTGTTCTGTCTGCCTGCCCCCGCTTTATGTGGGAAACCCCACTTTGCTGGTGCTCTAGACGAGTAAAAAAGCCCATAAAACCCCATTTTTTGCAAATACAGCTTTACCCAGCTCTGTTTTTGTCACACATTTTGCTGCTAATAAACTCTGACACGCCCTAAACAACCAGCCTCTCAAAGACTACATCCAGTGTGGAGAAGTGGTTTTGGTGTCCAGGGGAAGCCTGCGGTTCTGGAGCCAGAGAAGGAGTCGTGCCCTGCCGTCCCACAGAGATGACAGGAAGATAAGAAAGAGAGGTGGCCTCTCTGCACAAAAACATCCCACCAGGAACTAACCTAACCAGGGGCAGAGATTGAGGACTTTCGGGACCACAGGCAAAAGTTATCCTTAGTGTAAGGAAATCCACAGAAGCAAAACAAATATATTTTTTCAGCAGATTTACAAATCCTTTATCGGGTGTGTCTGTATTCCCTCTACTGGCCTTCAGAATATGCTGCAAGATGATCTCTCAAAGTCAGAATATCCATATTGAGTTTATGCTTCCACAGCATGCTTCTGTATGTCAACTTTGGCTGCACAATACGACTTCTTCTAACCAACATCCACAGAAAGAGACGGAGAGGAAAAATCTTAAGTGCAAGCGACAGACTCTTGGCAGACGCAAGTCTATACAGCTACGACTTTAGACATATAGACTTATAGTTGTTGCAGTATTTGAGAATGCAAAGGAAAGTGGCTGTTTCTCCAAGACGAAGTGTAATGAGGAACAGTAGGGAGGCAGAAACAGCAAGAGATTTCTGGGATCAGCGACATTAAAAGAGATTTACACCCAGAGCTCTTAAAGAGTTTTCTTTTGCTGAACCGTTCTTCTTTTCCAGATATATTTTAAGGAAGTAATAAAGTGCACTGACAAGCATCCGCGGAGGCTTTGAAACGTCCTTCTGCCTGAGCTTTGTGTGATCATCTCTGCACAGGTCACCCTTTTTCTGTCTGGAAATCGGGTTCAGCTTTGTGTTGCTTCATATCAAAGAAATGTTTGGTAACTAACCCTAATACATCAAGCATTATGCTCCCCCTCAGGGTAAATCAGTTCAGCATTTATCTCTTTGTGCGAAAGGTGCTTTCCCTGTGTGGTTTAGGCCTACAGACTGTTTTTCTTGAAGGTTATGTTCTTTTGAAGCCGCCTACATGGTCCAGAATGAGGCCCTGCACAGTGTTAAGATGTCATACTCCCACTGTGCTGACCAACATGCTCTGTGGGCCTTGATGTGCCCATAACATTTAATGGGACTTTGGCAAATGCTAATGGAAATTCTTACTTTGCTTGGTAATCAAATTTCATTCCCTTCTCTATGGATGCTCTTTCTTTTTTTTTTTTTTACTATAATTATTCCTTTGATATTCTTAAGTATGAACTCATGGCTGAGAGAACAGACTGGAGAAAAGAAACATGTATTATCTGTTAATTATTAAGATTAAGGGTTGGATAAATAAACCAGAACAAAAGGGAACATTTGGCCTGAGTAAGGCATGGTTTCCCGCATTCTGCTACCCTAGAGCGAGGAGGTATGAAGTATTTTGTAGAGCGTCCCTCATGGCTGTAATGTTGTGGCCTATAGGTTGACAAGATACTGAAGAGGGAGGAGCAGTGGGTGGAAGTCACTGCGAGGCACGTAAGTATCTCAGTGTGGGATGAGGAATCATCTCAACCTTGCACAGGTTCAAGAAGAAACAGCCTGCTTTTGATTAGTCACCCTGGTCTGCAGTGATAAACAATTCCTGTGGTCTCCTGCTCAGAGAGAGGTCGTTGGCAAAGAGTCGGTGCTCACGGGTGGCTTGTGTGTTTGCATGTATGCTCAAACTTGTAGAGTTTGCGAGTGTGAATGGGAGCTTTTGTGCTGAGAGCACTTTCCAAAAATAAAACCTTTGATCTTCCACAACAGTTTGGGTGTGACAGCATGTCCAGCTGACGAGACAATGCTCGCTCTCTCTCTCTCTCTCTCTCTCTCTCTATATATATATATATATACATATATATATATATATATATATATATATACATATATATATATATATATATATATATATATATATATATATATATATATATATATATATATATATATATATATATATATATATATATATATATATATATATATATATATATATATATATATATATATATATATATATATATATATATATATATATCTTAAAAGTCAAAATGTCTTTATTGAGTAGAACTGAAGTCATTTTCCTATTTGTGTGCATAAACTTTGTCCAAAAAAAGCTGATTCTGATTCCTCTTGTTATTGACCTAAAAGTTTTAGAACTCACGAACTGTGTTTAAAAAAATCTTGGATTATGAGTGCATGATTTATTCCAAGAGTTTTGTGATGAAAACATTAAAAATAGTTGTGTTTTTTCACAAATTAAATAAAGGTTTCAGAAATATGTAATTGTCTTTGAAGGAATGCCTTTTAGGTTTTGTCTAATTTAAATTGTATGACTTTTGTCAGGTTCAGCTGTAGCCACTCTAAACGTGTTACGTTTTGAAAAGAGGTGCAAACTGCAGCGCAGACTCAAACAGAATTTGGGAACTATTCCATCTCTTTAGAGTTGCCTTTGATTAATTAATTTATAGCAAATGGAATGTCATAATAGTAGTATGTTTTAATGTTCCTTTATGTTTTTGTGATTATTCTTTTCTGTTTTTATTGTTTAATTTTTCCCCTATAATCATGTAAAGCGCCTTAAATTGCCCTGTTTCTTAAACTGCGCTATACAAATGCAATTGCTTTGCCTTGCCTTTAGCTTAGTGCTGATAGGAAGCTATGAAAAGTTGCCAACTTTAGTGTTGTTAGTTTGCGATAAATCAGTCATTCTCACAGTGCATCCAAATCATTCTTTTCTTGTCTGTCACTGTCAGCGGTTCTTTTTTGATCTAGACATGAAAGCAGACCAGATTCCTTTAAAATCACAAATGCCCGGTTTGTTTTGTGTCAGCAGACGCCAACTTTAGTATTGTTTGCCATTACTGGTTAACTGGTTAGAGTATCATTGCAATGCTTGCTTCCTTTCTTGCCTTCCAACTGTCACTGGTTCCTTTTTTGATTGTAGTTTTATTAGTTTTCTAATAAGGTGTTGTTTGGCAGTCTTATGTGAAGTCTTTATAATCACATGCTGGACAGCAGCACCTCAAGAACTTCCTTCTGTCTTGCTCTAAAAAATCTTTCAGATAATTCAAGGACTGTAAAGTAGGCACATAAGTTGGCTCTGGTTTGAAATTCTGATCCAGATAAAAATCTTTAGGGTGTTAGCGACTAATGGTTAGCCCATGGATCTGTAACCTTTATATTATATATATATATATATATATATATATATATATATACAGTGGCTTGCAAAAGTATTCGGCCCCCTTGAACTTTTCCACATTTTGTCACATTACAGCCACAAACATGAATCAATTTGATTGGAATTCCACGTGAAAGACCAAAACAAAATGGTGTACACGGGAGAAGTGGAATGAAAATCATACATGATTCCAAAAATGTTTACAAATAAATAACTGAAAAGTGGGGTGTGCGTAATTATTCAGCCCCCTGAGTCAATACTTTGTAGAACCACCTTTTGCTGCAATTCCAGCTGCCAGTCGTTTAGGGTATGTCTCTACCAGCTTTGCACATCTAGAGACTGAAATTCTTGCCCATCCTTCTTTGCAAAACAGCTCCAGCTCAGTCAGGTTAGATGGACAGCGTCTGTGAACAGCAGCTTAAAGATCTTGCCACAGATTCTCGATTGGATTTAGATCTGGACTTTGACTGGGCCATTCTAACACATGGATATGTTTTGTTTTAAACCATTCCATTGTTGCTCTGGCTTTATGTTTAGGGTCGTTGTCTTGTTGAAAGGTGAACCTCCGCCCCAGTCTCAAGTCTTTTGCAGACTCCAAGAGGTTTTCTTCCAAGATTGCCCTGTATTTGGCTCCATCCATCTTCCCATCAACTCTGACCAGCTTCCCTGTCCCTGCTGAAGAGAAGCACCCCCAGAGCATGATGCTGCCACCACCATATTTGACAGTGGGGATGGTGTGTTCAGAGTGATGTGCAGTGTTAGTTTTCCGCCACACATAGCGTTTTCCATTTTGGCCAAAAAGTTCCATTTTGGTCTCATCTGACCAGAGCACCTTCTTCCACATGTTTGCTGTGTCCCCCACATGGCTTATGGCAAACTGCAAACGGGACTTCTTATGGTTTTCTTTTAACAATAACTTTCTTCTTGCCACTCTTCCATAAAGGCCAACTTTGTGCAGTGCACGACTAATAGTTGTCCTATGGACAGATTCCCCCACCTGAGCTGTAGATCTCTGCAGCTCGTCCAGAGTCACCATGGGCCTCTTGGCTGCATTTCTGATCAGCGCTCTCCTTGTTCTGCCTGTGAGTTTAGGTGGTCAGCCTTGTCTTGGTAGGTTTACAGTTGTGCCATACTCCTTCCATTTCTGAAGGATCGCTTGAACAGCGCTCCGTGGGATGTTCAAGGCTTGGGAAATCTTTTTGTAGCCTAAGCCTGCTTTAAATTTCTCAATAACTTTATCCCTGACCTGTCTGGTGTGTTCTTTGGACTTCATGGTGTTGCTGCTCCCAACATTCTCTTAGACAACCTCTGAGGCCGTCACAGGGCAGGTGTATTTGTACTGACATTAGATTACACACAGGTGCACTCTATTTAGTCATCAGCACTCATCAGGCAATGTCTATGGACAACTGACTGCACTCAGACCAAAGGCGGCTGAATAATTACGCACACCCCACTTTTCCCTTATTTATTAGTAAAAAAAATTTGGAATCATTTATGGTTCTTGCACAAAATTGGAGAACAACTCAAGAACTGCTTCCTAGATACAAGGTATCAAATGTCAACAACTCCACATCATCTCCTAATATCTTTAATAATAGCTTAGAATAAACAGCAACCAGGTAGTGAGACTTCCGTTTGATGGGAAATATTGTGGTGCTTTGACAATGCAAGATGTTATGCAACAAGAGCTCTTCACACCCTTCCATTGTAATTCTGGATATAATTTTTTATTTCTACAAAAAATTGGGAATGCTAAAACACTGTGAATTAACCCTTTAGTTTAGCTTGAATAGAAAGCACTAAAGCAGATTACAACTTTAGCATTGTTACCAGCAAACAGTTAAACAGTCGCGTTATTCCCACAATATATCGTTATATCCTGTCTTCCAACTGTCATTGTTTGCGTTTTATAATTGGAACCAAAAATACGGTCAGGTCACACAAATACTTTTAAACAGGCAATGGCTTCTCCAGTGCTGATGATGTTGTCAACTCGTCCAAAGTATTTTTTTGCCAGCTCTTTCATACAACAGAACAACAACTCAAGAATTACTGCCTGTCCTATATAAAATGGATGTCAGACCTAGATACAAAGTGTGAAACTTAAAGCACTAGCATATACTTCATACTTCATATTCAAGGTGTGTTATAACAGAGTAAGACTGAGTCAGCAGCTAGATAGCACTTTGCTATACATGTATTATTACCTCCGCCAAGGAGGTTAAGTGTTTTGCCAGGGTTTATTTTTACCTCCGCCAGGAGGTGATGTTTTCATCTGTCTGTCTGTTTGTTTGTCTTACTGTCTGTTAGCAACAGAACTCAAAACGTTATGGACGTTTTTTCAGAACATGTCCGCAATGGGATCAGGAACAATTTAATAAATTATGGGGTTGACAGACATGAAACACGTATCCACCCACCGACCAGCTGTGTAACTTCCCCTCCTCTCCCATGTCAGAGAGCTCACAAGCGGCTCCCCACACGCAGGAACCACGAATCTTCGCTCTCCGCTGGAAGAGCACATCGACAGCACGAACCCAGCCGTGCGTTTCATTAAGAAACATTTTATTGGAAAAGTACCAAAAGGTAGAATTAGATAACAACATGGGGATGTGGGGGGAGTAGCCCTGGCATAGGTCTGTGCTCTCTGAGTGCTCTTCTAGTTTGTTTGGTTGTTTTTCTGTCTGTTTGCAACATAACTCAAAATGTTAGTGATGGATTTTGATGAAATTTTCAGGAAATGTTCACAGTGGGACCAGTGATTAGAATTTAGGGTTAGGACTGAGCTGCCTTGGAGGAGGTCTGTTTTCAAGCCAGAACATGAGGATTTCTTGTACGTTCATTTCAGAAAAAAACAGATCTTTTGATGCCAAATCTCTCAAACATTAAGAGTTCAAAACCATAACCTGAGGTTGATGAAGAGCCTCTAAAAGATTTCAGTCATGGCGTCTGTTTTCCTCCTTGCCCTCGCTCATAACTGGCAACTTTATCTGTTGCTCTGTATGTCCGCGCAGATGGCTGGCATTGAGCCGTGGGGCGGTAAAAACGTCTTCAGGAGGTAAGTGTTTATGGTGAGGATCCACAAGGTTAGCAGGATCAAAGCTCAGTTGAAGGGAAATCGAGCAAAGACACAGGCATGATAAACAAAACAGCCAGGTAGTCATACAGAGGGTTTTATGACTGCTACAAAACCAATTCAGGGGAAGGCACATTTGTGTAATGTTGTTTTTTACTGCAGTGAAAAAGTCCCAAACAGCAGGCGGGCTGAGTACAAAGAATAATACAAGCAAAAGGAAAAAGTAGAGCACCAAAAATGTCACACCCGAAATAAACAATGGATTCTTTTTTGGCTCCTAACATTACTGTATTTTTTACTCTTGTTCACTAACGAGACAGTGATTGGCTGAAAACTGTGTTTGACTTTTTCATGTTCAGTGAATTTCTTGATCTGTGGGTGGATGTGCTCAGCAGCCCCTCCATCTTATTTTAGCATCAGACAACAGCATTGTGTGACTCAGCTTGGGCCCTTTCTGGTGCCTGTCGGCGGGAAAAGGCTAATTGGGTTGACTGATTTATTTCGGTGTGTTCAGAAAGGCCCCCCCCTTTGAATTCCTCATGCTTACACACTTTGGTACCAGATTGCGCTGAAAGGTTAGATTTAATTATTAAACGTTTTTTACTCAAAGAGTTCAGTTATACATTTGTGTTGCTTTTTATATGGTCTCGTATTAAAAGCAGAGGCTCCCCTTTGAGCTTCCTTTGCATTGCTAGTTGACATGTTGGGTTAACGTTTGGTTTGAGGAGGGCTGTGGTGTACTACCCGGGCTCTGGAGTTCCCGCCCTGCCAAGTCATTTGCTCGCAGCTAGAGAGCTTTAAGTTGGAATTATTGCTGTGGAGATAAGTATGGAGATAAGCCAGTCCTTGCCTGCAAGATGTATGAGGTGTCTGGACATGGCGAGAGGTGCACCTGACCTGGAAATAAATGGTGTGAAGGTGCAAGTGCACCGCATAAGCCTCCTTACTCACCCTGCTCCTGTCTTGTACGTGCAACGCCCAAGATTACGGCACAGATATTAGGAACAGACGACTGCAGTTTTGGGACTTTATAAGATTTAATCGAGTGAAAGAAGATTATTTTGTGTGTTAGAGCTGTGAAGTTTTGGGATCAAAAGGGAGGTTCTATCCAATGCTTTCAAAATGTTTCAAAAAGCAAAAGTTGTTGGTGAAATTTAAAACCAACTGGAAAATGCAAAACAGCGCACTAACTGTTCAACAAGTGTCCCAAACACACCCTTTTGCTTCAGTTGTTATCATCTCGATTTTATTGACGGGAAGGAAAGAATAAACCATGTCAAAGAAAACATGAGCTGCAGTTGTTTTAGGCAGGAATTTGACATAGTGCTGCCCGAGACATGCTTGGAATGAATTATTTAAAGTTTGACAACCTTAATAACAATGGCATTACCATCTCTCGGATGCTGCAGGGTATTGCTGTATTTTTTGATTGGCATTAGACAGATCGCGTGGAGGGATGTTTTTCAAACAGAGGAGAAAATAATCAATTTCCAAATACAAAGTGAGTAGTTTAGCTGAGGCTAAAGATGGACCTTACTGCTACTTAAATAAGTCATCTTTCTTCAGATACATTTTAGACAATACATCAAATATTTTTTTACAAAAAAAAAGCTGATTCTTGTAGCTGTGTGGGAGAGACATTCCTGCTGCTTGGTATGTTAAATCGCCGCTTCAGGCATCGCAACGTCCCTCGGTCTTTGAAGTTTTCCTTTCGCCTTGCCTTCCCTCTATCAGGTGAACTTGTGGCCTCTCAGCAGTTGTATTTATTAGACAATTCCTCACATGTAAAGAAATTATAAAGCTGACATGTTACTGGCAGTCGCCGCTTTCACACATTGAGCGGAGGGCTTTGTTAAACACCCCAGCAAATTTGAGCTTTAAATTTAATGACACTTTACATGCTAGAGAAGCTTGCTCACTGGACTCTTGCCAAAAGAAGGTAACAGCTTTGATCTTACACTGACACTCACAGTGTAGCAGAGTACTAACAGGTTTTCTAACTGGTTTTCTACATTTACCTATGGTCGTGACTTTTTTTGTTTGCCTTGCCAAAACCTTAAAAGTCAGTTGTTCCCTTTGTGCATGCCACATTTACTCCTTTCTGCCATTATTGCTCTTTTTTTCCAACTTCCCCAATAAGAATCATCCTCAGCAAACGTCCAGAAAGGTCAGCCTCTGTTACGATTGAATTGAGCCGTGCCGGGTTTGACCTGGCGCACAAGGAGTTATAGGTGGTCGGTCAGCTTGTCAGTCAGGAAGGTTGGGTTTTTTAATCATTTCATCTTTGCTGGGGGGCCCTCCCGAGACCACTGCAACGTTTAGCAGTCTGCGGCTCAGAAACCCCGGGGCTCGTCTAAGCCTTGGCTGTATCCGAGCTGCCATTATTAGCTCTGCTCTCCAGAGCACACCGCTCATCTCTCCCATGAGAGAGCTGCTGAGAAATGAAGCATGCGGGCTGGGCACGGTAGCGGAGGGCCAATAGCCCGACATGGAACAGTAATTACTCCATTGATATTCCTCGCACAATAACACTGTCATCTCTCATTTGCATAACCCTGGCTCTGCTTGCAGCAGCAGATGAATGCATATGATCTCGTCAAGAGGCTGCAAGGGTTTTACGTGGTTTAGGATTTGAAGCCCCCCCCCACACCTGTTTTAAGGTTTCCAACTAATTGAACAAACTGATTGTGATTAAGTCTGCTGGATGAGAAAGCAACACATTTCTTACTGTCATTTTGTGTACAGTCTATGTGGTATTAAAATGTATGCAAAAAACAGGAATAGGAAGCTGTTGTCTGTCAGGGTTGCAACAGTGTTTGTCCATACGTGAGTCTGCCTCGGAGAATGAAAGTGTGTTGAGGGGGTGGGTGTCAGCGGATGTCATAGGGCCCTCTCTCAGTCCTTGGTTAATAGCCATTGGTCATAGGCTGTCTCCCCTTTATTTCTTTTGCTCTCCTGCTCTATTCTCCCAGGTCTCCCGCTAGAGCATCGCCCTCAGGCTCCGCATCATTTATTGCTGTCAGGAGTCACAGCAGAGAGGAAGGGGTGGGGGGGGTGCAGGGGGAGGAGGTGCAGGGGGAGGAGAGGAGAAAGGGAGAAGATGTGCGGAGAAAGAAGCCAGTGGAGGCAATGGGGAGAGGCAGGCATGCTCTACTGTCAAATCTCAGCCGTTGAATATTTAATGGAGCCTGGAGTGTTTATTTAGTTAGCCTGTCGATTTTTACCGCTCTGTCAATAGCGGCTCCCGTGTAGCCCTGCTGATGATCTTTAGTGTCTCTTCCCCCAGGAGAGGCCAGGCACTAAATGCAATTATGGATTTTCCTGCACCGCAATGTGTTTGATATTTTTACTGATCTAATTTGCAATCTGGTAGTTTATTGTTTGGCATTTTAGTGGCGCTCAAGTGGCGAGGCAAATTTGATTTCCCCTCATAATTCTTTATAACTTCATTAATGCTGTTAGCACATTGGCACAGATCTTAAATAAATCTGGAGAATCATCCCATGCATGAATGCATTCCTCATTTTATTGTCTCAGTGCCCCGCTTTTTTTTTTTTTGGTGCTTTTTTTTTTGTTGTTGTTGTTTTACTGATTCTGGTTCTAATTAAAAATCATCCTAGTGGTGTACTGTCTTTGTGAAATATGAAATCATAATCGGAATTGAATGGCTCCCTTCATAGAAACTTGTGTGTTGTGGGCAGAGTGGAGCAGAATCAAAACAGCTCGCTTTCAGTGGCATTTCAGCGTCTTCGGAGACAAATGAGGAGCATTAGCCGTGGAGCAGCAAAGGGAACAGAGGCGAAATAATGTGGCTGATTGCCTCCCAGAGTCTGTGCGGGCTCCGTGTGTTTCCGTACAGCCGTAGGATTTCCAGCCCCTATGACGAATGCGTTAGTTAGAGGGGCAGCATTAGCCGTAATGCTGTTAGCATGTAGCTGCGTGAGTGATGTGCTAGTTAGATGCCCAGCAGTAGAGCTAATGGTGTTAGCGTGTTGAGCCTTCAGAGGGATGCAATCGGTTAGGCCTTGATGGATGAGTGTCGTGCTGCAGAGGCCTGCGAGCCTCCTCCTTCGCCAGGCTGTCAGCTTCTTAAGTGGACGAGCACAATTAGCGCTGAAATCAGAGACTGCTTAATCTGATAGTTGGCTTAACATTCAGGAGGAAAAAAAGGCCTCATCTAGCTGCTGGTGAGTGAATGATGGCCACTTTAAAAAGCGAGTCTCAAAGCCCTGTAAGAGAGAAGCCGCTGATACGCATCTTTCTTATTCTAAAGTCCTGTAAATGTACAGAAAATACTGCGTCGCCCTGAAATTTGGTCTCCGATGGGAAAAATAGGAAGACACGGGAGAGTTTCAGGCACTTTTTCCTGCAACACAACTTCCACTTCAGATAAACATCTAAAAGGATCCATCATCCCCACGGTCCTTTGCCGCTGATTGAGTGACAGACAGACAGAAGCTGTCACAGAACGCAGAACAGACATTTCACTTTCAGGGTAATGAAAGGCGCACAGGCTCCACTCAAGCCCACTTTAGCATGCAACATATTCACACGTCACCTGAGTTTCCAAAACAAACACAAGGAGCATCAAAGGCAGAGGAGCGCTTTTTCTATGACCTACTTCACATCAACAAAACCTGTTCTCACTTGGCCCGCCGCTGTGTGCAGACACAAGGCTGTCATTATCAGTCTGATAATCAGCGAGAATATGATGAAAGTAACCACAAGTTAATTTGTTATGAATTTATTATACAATATCAGCTCTGCCCTGATTTGAAAAAAAAAAAAAATCTCACATCTGATTTGTTTATGTATTCTTTCATTTAAGTGCTGGGTTCATACAGCTGATTGTCGCTTTCATCCTACAAGTTCAACACATACAGAAAATATTGTTCTGCATCTGCACACTCATAATGGTCGATCAACAACCGGTTGATGTTAGTAAAGGTCACATATTCAAAGCAAAGAATAAAAAAAGAGACTTGTATGAAACATAATGGAATGAACAACAAAGCAGCAAAGAGCATGTTTACTTGTTTATTTATGATTAACTTTATTAGGTTTTCATTTGTATATACAATTTAATCAACAATACATAGATGCATTGTTGTGACCTGTAGAAATCCCTGCAGCTCCTACTGTCCTCTGTTTACAATTTCTTAGATGTAAGAAATTGATGTAAATAAATAAGTGAATAATCTAGCAAAAGCTAAATGGGGTAATACTGCAACATTCACCCTTGTCCTCTTGTGGCAGTTTTAAAAGAATAACAAACCTGTCCGGCCAATGTTTCGGCACACATGAGGCATGTTTCTGCTCAGGCCATGTATAAAATTCATCGTCCTTATCAGCCAAAATGAGTCGGGGAGCGAGGCTGAGGAGGATTTCTCTCGGAGCAGAAAATGTAATTTTTCTGCAATAGTTTATGATTCATTCCTCCACCTTTGACTAAATAATGAGGGATGACAATTAGAGCAGGCCATGGGAGTAGAAATCAAAGGGCTGAGATCCCCCTTGGCAGAGTCAGGCCTGTCTGACAGTGCTCCCAGCAAACAGGATCCAGATGTCGGGTCTGTGCCGCCATAGGCGGCTGCTGCCGCTGCTCCCGCCTCAGCCGCACAACAGTCTCTTTCTGCCAACTAGCAGCCAGCCAATCAGTCTCTCAACCTTCGTGCTTGCAAGCATAACAGGAGCCTCTCCTGGTGAGAGCCTGGGACAGAGGCCCCTACTCCAAAGAAAAGAACTCCAGCCCACGGATCTCACAGAGCTGAGGTCTGCATAGTATAGCCTCCTCATGCTGTGATTTATCTATGCATTGGTTTGTGTCTCTATCCCCTCTTTGTCTTCCCTCATTCGTTGACATATGTCTCTGTGCAAGGAAACGGCTGGCTGATGGAAACGAAGATATGAATGTTTAAATGAAAATAATACAGATGTCCATTGTCAATAAAACTGAATTTTTTGTCATCTGTAATTAAGCATTGTTTTTAACCGTTCTGTGAATGTATGACTTGAAAGTGTGTGTGTGGGTGAACAGGAGTAGGGAGAAAAGACAAGGGTCTGCTATTGTCACTCATTGCTTTGGCCAAATCAATGGCTCGATGTGGCAGAGAAAAGGCCAGCAGAGCGCTATTGATATGTTTAACAAATTAGCCCTGATGACGGCAGGTGTGATTGTGAGAGCAGATCCGGGGTCAGCTCGTCATATGGTGGCTAACAGACACGATATTGCTGCGTGTCCTGATCTCTCCATTCCCTCACAATGGCATTAGGGGCACCCCAGGGAAATAAAGAGTCCCACTCCCCTATCCCCAGTGCTCTTCAAATTAACTCCCCAGAAGGTTAAGCTCCCTGATTCATAATTATTCAAGCCCACCACTGCATCCACCAGCGGGCCCACTCCACATCCACTTC
Organism: Valencia hispanica; assembly: GCA_963556495.2. Classification (NCBI taxonomy): domain Eukaryota; kingdom Metazoa; phylum Chordata; class Actinopteri; order Cyprinodontiformes; family Valenciidae; genus Valencia; species Valencia hispanica. The sequence goes on along the minus strand of OY747704.1, from coordinate 19,637,818 downwards.
CCAGCCCCTCTCTTTTCACTCTCCCTGCCACTTCTCCTGAGTGGCACTTGGCTTTTTGTGGGAAAGCCCAGGAATTAGATTAACTAAGCCTGACCTGTGAATGCACAACCAGATGACGGGAGCGGGATTGGACTTGATCTCTGCCTGTCTAGCTGTCTCTCTATTCAATCTAGCTGTCTGTCTTTCATATAGTGTGTTATTGCTTGTGAGCGTCCCTATGGATGAGACATTTTCAGCCGCAGCTCTTCTGCAATTGCATATATGGGCCTCAGAGGAGCGACCAGTGTCAGGAGCACATTTTACTTGCATGGACAAGATTTGAATGATGGGAGGCTTGATTGGCCTTCGGTTCTCCCTTTGTGGTGCTTGTGACAGTCTGCATGCTGGTCTTCTCATTACATGAGTTCAGCATAGTAAACAAAACAGTGACACTAAAGGACAGCTAGAAGGCTAGGCTCTACACAAGCTGAAGCAATTCAACAAAACCTGCATTGTTGAAGTTCGATCTTCTCTGCGTCAACTATGCAGTACCTTACAAAAAAAACTCTCTACCCGTGAACTTTTTCACATTTTGTCACATTACAAACAGAAACGTCATTATTTTATGCGACTGATAAACACAATGTAGCTCATAATTATGAAGTGCAAGGAAAACTGTTTACAAAAGAATTTAAAAATCTAAAAAAAAAGTGTAGTATGTATGTCTCTGTTAATCTGATACCACAAACCTCAGTATAAATACAGCAGTTCTATGAAGGCCTGCAAGGTGTGTTAGAGAACAATAGTGAGCAAACAGCATCACAAAGACCAAGGAGCACAGCAGACAGGTGAGGGAGAAAGTGGTACGGAATTTTAGAGCAGTATGATGTTACAAAAAATATCTTAAGATCACTGAGTACCAACCAATTCATCCTTTGACAATAGAAAGACTATGACACAAAAATGTGTGACGAAAAAGTATCTCTGTTCACCACCCTTGACACAACAACATTATGGTAACACATGGTGGTGGTGGTGGTGGCAGCATCATGCTGTGGGAATGCTTTTCCTCCACAAACATAGCTAAACTGTTTAGAGCTAATAGAGAGCACAATCGTAGAAAAATAAACTGTTATAGGCTTGAGAAGTCTTTAGACTGGGGTACTTTGCAAAGAAGAATGAGCTCTAAATGTGCAAAGCTGGTAGAAGGAAACCCTAAAAGACCTGCAGCTGCAATTGTAGAAAACTTATTGACTGAACAGGGCTGAATGTCATTGCTATGCCACACATTTCAGATTTTCATTTGAAAAATATTCAATGTTTTTAAAGCATGTAATATTTCCGTTCCACTTCACAATTATGCACTTTTTTTTCTTGGTGTGTTGCATAAATTAGCAGGGGTGTAACGGAACAAAAAAAAATGCATTGTTACATATTTGGCTTTCAAAGTCACGGTTTGGTTTTGTGCATTTCAATCAAGTAAAGTAAATTAAAATATCAGTTTTTATTTTTTTAATTTGATAATTAGTGAACAAACTATCGATCGATACACCAATATAATTCAATATTTTATGTCACCATATTGTACCAATATTCAAAAGATATTTATGGATTTATTTATTTGTTTATTTATTTGTTTATTTATTTATTTAGAATTTGAATGGAACCATTAATGATGACAGTAATTTGTGTAGTTAAAAAAAAAATTTGACTGGTATTCTGTGACTGTTTTCACCTTCTTCGTTTCAGTGGACAGCTACAATGTAGCTGGGGGGATGCAGCATATTTTTGGGGGGGCCCAGTTTTTTATTTAACCCCTTAACCTTATTACCTCCCGTTGGCAGTGTGCCCTTTTTGACACTTTTTCTATGTAAATATTCATATTATACATAACTTAAAAAGATCATTGTCGCTCAGCAGGAGTTGTGGTTAAGTTGATTCAGAGACAAATGAGCAGGCGTCACCAAACAACCAGCTTTGTAAAAATAAGAGTTGCTTGTAAACCAGTTAATAACAACAGCAAACAGAAAACACAGCAACAAGCCCTGGTTCTTCCATTTTGATTCTCTTGTTATTTTTCTGCTTCTTTGCTGCTAAAACTGTAATGATACACTCAGAAAGAAAAATAATGTAATGTCCAACTCACCCTGAGCAAACAATCATTTTACATTCAGTTAATGTACTCCAATAAAGTACTTAGTCCACAAGTCTTCCTCAATCCAACTCTGCCGCTAAAAACTTTGTAAATTCCTTTCTTGCGTGTATTTCTCTGAATGTTTACGTCATGACTACCAGTTAGCATGCTGTTAATAGCGTGCTTCTTCTTCTTCTTGAAAATTATTCACAGACGGCAAACAACGAATTGGTGCGTTACTGCCATCAACTGGTAATAAGTGTGGACCAGAATGTCATTTAAGGATCACATCCATTCTGCATCCTTCTAAGGACCCGTCCTCCGCGGTCTACATAGGACAGGTCCTTCCTTGACCGGGGAGACTGGATGTTAGCTGCTGTGAATTTGGATGGTCTAGCCATTAGATACTGTCCCTTCCTCGGCTTATATCCTGTCGCCTAGTAACCGTGACGAAGCTAAACACAAGCTGGTAAAAATGAAGCTAAAAATCTTCCCGAGTTTTCTTATGATTATTATTTTTTTTATTCTAGAGGAGCTACAGCAGCTTTACCGTCGCCGGCATGCTTTCTAGCTATCTCTGGCTGAGAGGTAATCATATTTTATTTACTTTTACAGAATTGCAAGTGTCTTCTTTTACCGCATCAAAAACTCCCAATTAGTAACCTATCGCACCCTCTGTTGGTTGTCTTGGGCCAATATGAGGCATTGTAATCTGTTGTGGCGCCGGGCCTGCCAGTGGATCAACTAGATCTTTTAATAAAACTGGATGTGTTAAAGTATGAAACAGGTTGGAGTGTTTAGAATGTTGTGACTGTTTTTCTACATTTAAATTCAGTTTTAAAAATCACAATATATAGTCTTACTCATAGTATCGCAATATATCGTATCGCCCCTGTGTTGTGATACATATCGTATCACCAGATTCTTGCCGATACACATACACATCACTAAATGATTTTATTATGTAAAGCTTAGAAAAGTGGAAAGTATAGAACTGAATGGAGATGGAACTGAATGGAGTTGAACATTTTTCACTGAATAAAGTACTATAAGTAGGCAGAACAAATTCCTGGATTGATAATTATACAACAATATAACCACATGAAAGCTGATAGCGTTTTTGAATGAGACGGTGCCCATATTTGAGAATAAAATATATTTAAATTACTTTAGAGTTGTTTTGCTATTTCAACAACCTAGTGTCCCAGTTGTATCTGAATGCATCATGTGCAGCTGTTAGAAAAGTTCCCTCATCAATAGAGATTCCTCTGACTTGCATCTCATATGATGTAGGGGTTTTGGCAGACTGGATGTTACAGGTAACCAATAGACATCAGGTGATTTTTCTCCAGTACCAGTGATGTTTAAATTCATCTTAACATTGTTTCAGGTGAGTAATTCACTTAAGTGCAGAATCAGCAACATATATTTTTGCTTTTTAAAAGTGCATACACTAACATCGCATTCTGGACCTTTTTTTTTATCTCCTGTAGATGCATGAAAAACCCTAAAGTTTCCAAAATAGCAGAGTTTAGTTGGGATTCCTCTTTTTGTTTTGGTGTCACTTTTTGAAGTTGATCTACAAAGCGTTGTGCCTTGGTTCTGCAACAAAAGGGCTGTACCAGATATTGTCAGTATGAATACATGTACTGCTACACCCCCCCACCAATAAAATAAGATAAAATTAATAATGATGAAATAAATTCAGGTTTGTGGTTGTACCGAGATTTTTGCAAGACACTGTACTGCAGATGATAATTCAAGCCTTGCTTACATTCTTGAGTGTGAAACAAACTTTTGATTTTAAGCAAAGACATGGCTTCAGCCTTAATGGTTTCACCAGAGGGGTCTCTACATGCATTATCACCCATTAATAGTTGTCACAGTTCTCAATCAGTGTAGAGCTTCCGCCGAGGAGCCGCATGCCTTTTAAGCCAATTTGGCTCCTCGGGAGAAAAAGGTAATGTAATGAGGGACCTTTCCAACTTGGGGGGGCCCTGGTTCCTTTCTCCACAGTCACGTAATTAATCTCTAGATTCTACCCCTCATCATGTCCTGACAGATACGTTTGTATTTGGTGCATAATGGCGAAGACTTCTGGGCTTTCCCGCTTGTCTGTGTTTTGGAAAGCGGTTACAAAGCCCATTCCGATGAAGGCTACAGAGACTTACTTAGAAAACAACACTCCCTTTGGGCCCCATTAGGACACAAAGAGGAGCAAACACTTCTATAGCAGGTTCCCTAATAATATGTGTGCAATTTAGATAAAGTCTGGGTGTGAGATAAACTTTTTGTGAGTATTATAGTAATTGGATCTGTGGCGTGTTGTCCCATCATAGCATGTATGGCGTGTTGTGTTTTGGTTTTTGAGTTTGCAAACGACACTAAGAGATGGACTGCCAATATTAGGTATTGTAATTCCTGCTAAGATACGCAGAAATAATGACCAACTTGAGATATTGTAGCTGAGAACCAATCAGAGCCTGATGCAGTTCAGAGTCTGGATATCCAGTTGTGGGCAGTTCCCACTCTGCACCATTTCTTCCCAAATCCCAGGCGCTTGCAAGCTCCTCCATTTAGTCATATGATGACAAATACAACACCGCCGGCTGTCCGAATGATCATGTTAAGGGTTCTCCCTTCTTCCCTTTGAGGGGAAGACTGAAAAAGTTGGAGTCATAATGAGAGTTGTCAAGGCTGTACAGAGAAGAGGAAGAAGAGGAAGCACAAAGGATCGCCTTTGGGGGGCCCGGTGGGCTGCATCTCCCTTGCCTTTAAAGAGATTACCCTGGCAGAGCGAGAAGTTCTACTCGAAGGGTTATAGAAAGATAGGCCAACCAGCCTATTACCAATACTGCAGGGGCGCCTCACAAGCTTCATTAATAATCCGATGATGAATCACCACTTTAGTTGGACCTTTATAGCTGCTGCCTGATCCCTGACTCCCATCTTTTCAGCTCCGTTCTTAATGGGCAGGTAGTTTGTTTTTATTTCTCAAAATAATCATTTCTTTAATTGATTAACTTTACTTATTTCATGAACAAGGAGGTTTAGATCAATGGGAATAAGGTGATGGGTCTTTGCAGAGGCATTCCTTTCAATCAAATTTTGTCTTTGTTCAGATTTGTCCATTAAGTGTGAAAGTGTAGGGCAGGTTTTGAGGCAAGACATGGGGTCAGATTTTTCCCTCTCTTAATTAGATGAGAGATGGTCTAATTAAATCAAATTCATTATCCTCAGCTCTAGAAATCAAGAGGCTCTATTGGAAATAAGGTTAGGCTCCCCCTCATCCATCATGGCCTAACTAACCAATTTACAGCCCAGCCTTTTGCATGAGGCATTATTACCTTGTCATAAACACTTACCTTTAAAATCCTTGAATCAAGCCATGATATGCTGAGCTTTTATCACATTAGTTTGCGCTACTGTGTCAGCCTCTTTCTACCTAAGACAAAGTGGGTCCCAAATAATTCTATTAGCCACATAAGGCGGAGACAGTGCAAACGACTGCTATTTAAATCTGGCTGATAATTCTGTATAATTAAGATGTAGCACAGTTCCTTGCAAGGAAGAGGGACTGAGGGCTTTTCTAGGGTAAAACAAAAAGCAGAATAAACAGTGCTCTTTGTAAAGAAGCACTCCAGGCTGAAAACTCCCCCATGTATGTAGAGCTGCACTGATCAGACTGTTGCGTTCGATTTCCTATCTTTGGTTTTTGGCAAGGCTTTGACCTTCTGGTACTTATTTTTGGTTAATTCTGACTTACGCAAGGATTCAAAACTTTTCATCTATCGTTTCCGCCATGTTAGATCAGGGACACATCTATAACATGTAGGACTCTATTTGGGGTTGGACATCCCTGTTCTGGTTTGTCTTGCCGTATTGTACCAATAAAAGTAATAGTCCACTCTCCGGTGATCTAAAGAGAGGAAGTGATGTATGATTTATGTACATAGATGTGATCTGAAACCTTTTGAATCCTTGCAAATACTTCACTCAGTGTCTGTGTAACCATAGCAGCACATTGTTTCCCCTTCCTCTCTGTACACAGCAGCATACTGGACAGCTTGCTACCTTGGCTGCTGCTCATACTGGACAGCTTCTTGTGATAGCACCTCAGACGACTAGCTGCTGTATCTCCATGAAATTGTCCAAACGATGTGGTCCACTTCACACGCGCCGTGTAAAAGTGAACCACACCAAATTACGTTGTGACATTCTTCATTTTTCACTGTTGCACTGCATCATGGTGGTTCAATAAATTGAAAAAAAGATTTTCCAACCCGTCGGCTCCCGCTTAGAGCCAGTCAATTTGAAAATAGTCTGATTTAGGCAAACAGCTGAGTTCTCTGTGTATCCATGCTTGGCTCATTTCTTTCTGACAGTTCCAGCTTCCTTTATTCAAGCTACTTTAAATGCACGAGACCTAATATCCCTAACTATACACTTAGCCGTCATGTCTCGTCCTTGCAGCTGCAAGTCGCTCCAAATCTTTTGTCTAGGAAAGATAAAAAGCCACCTTCATGATTATTCAGTTCAACTGATCTATCCAAGGCGATACGCTATTCATCATATGGCTCGCCTTTGATATTGCTGATGCCAAAAACGATTGGAATTCCCATTTAATAAACTGTCGCAGCTCTGTCTCACAGTCGATATCTTGGAATATTTACAGCTGATTAGCGCGAGTGTAGAATGTAAATAGTTTCATGAGGATGTGAGAATGCAGTTGCTTAAAATTTATAATAGGCCACCAAATGGCCACAAGCCCCCTTAAATGCCGCTCAGTGATGGAGCCATATTCTGGAACACATGAGGCCTGTCTTCGTATCTGTGTTGGAAAGTGAATTAGTGAGCTCGATTCTAAAGCTGGTGATAGCAATGGGCTGAGGGCAGTGATTTGTTGGCAGCGTATATTACAGCCCACGGTCAGGGGAGGAGGGATCGGGCAGGCGTGTGTATGTGTGAGGGATAGGATGGGGGGCCTTATCACTCAGTGTTTACTCACAGTAAATTGAGTTGAAATAATAGTCTTTCTCCAAGGCCAAACAATGGAGCAGGCTGCAGGCCGAGGGCCCAGGCTGGTGCGTAGCTGGTCTGCGCCACTTCAAAATGAAAGGAGCTGAGCCTGGGGCCACGGAGGCAAGGCGAAAAGGGAGTTGGGGGGAGAGCGGAGGGGGGTCTTTTATGTGGACAGCTACACCAGTCATAGAGCAGACACCCCTCTGACTGGCACCTGGGCTGGACAACAGGGAGAAGGAGGGGTGGAGTGATGAGGCCTCGGGGCTCTGTCATTAGGTTGGTGGTGGAAAGGAAGATGACTGCCCCGAGGACAGAGATGCGACAGGTCTTGATGGGACGGCCACCGCGACCTCTCGCTCCCCTGGGCCTGCATTAGGACTGGTGGGTTGTGTTGGTCTGTTAGCTCCACCAATCCCCCCCATCCCCCCCCCCCCCCCCCCTCCCCCAACCCCCAACCGCCCCTGCCCTCCCTGCCCCACCCCGGTACTCTCAGCATGCTATCATAACCTCTGGCTATGGGTAAACGCCAGGAGTCTAACCTGCTGAGAGGCAGAGCGTGTAAGCGAGAGGCGGGCACAGAGAGCTGATCCATGTAGCGAAAGGACCCTCCTAAGCCATTGTCTGGTGGTGGGGGGGGTGCTTCAGCTGCACCTCAACTCTGCCTCTTCCCCTTCATTCATCATTCAGGAACATAAAGTGCTGCCACAGCAATATAGAAACAGCTGCTTTTCTCAGACAGTCACAGAGAATGGGCTGCTTGCCGCCACACAAAGACGCTCGTGGACCTAAAGAGAGTGTAAAATTGGTGCGTGAATGCAAACCTTTCTCATGGCTGAGAGGCCTGACAATGGGTGTCACTGTGGCAGGAGACTCTGTCATCGCATCCAAAGACAAATAAGGATCCGCACGGACCGAGTCGTGTGTGCAATTGTAGCAGGGGGGCACCAGCAAGCTCGACCTTGTTTGCAGCCAAATATGCAAAACCACAGCTGCTTTGAGTCATAGCCCCTTGAGAATTCATATCAGCCTGTTTAATCAGGCTTTATATGCATGAATCATCCAAGTCAACGCATCTGTATGTATCTCTGTGCGGTTCAGAACAATACAGTGTCCGCTTATTGAGTCCAGAGCCAAAGTGAAGAAAATGAACCGTGTCAGTGCTCTGTTAGGGGTCATAATGCAGTCACTGAAGGGCTGCGGTAAAGGCCACTGAGCCGAGTGGAGGTAAACGCCGCAGGGGCCATGCAGATACGCTGTCAGTTGGTAAACCGAGGGAGCAGACGTGCCGTGCCATGCTTGGCCATTCTACTCCAAGCCTCGGAGGCTCCACGTGCAGCGAAGGGAATTTTGTTGAACCTGTTCTCTTCCAGCTGGAGAGATGAGATTTTACACTCCACCAACCACATGACAGAGAAGCGCAGAGTCTGTGTATGCGTGCGCGGCTTTGTGTGTGTGTGTGTGGGAAAAGACGGAGGAAAGCTGAAGAAAAAGTGCAGCGGGGGCATAAGACACCTCATCTGCGAGACCTCCTGGGGGCAAAATGCGTGCTTGAGTACTTGAAGACATGAACAAAATAGTTTCACAGTAACTTTAGCTGCTATAACGGGGAGAGAATTTCCCTTTCAAGATAAAGCACACAAACACTCGCACACACAAAGCAGGTCCCAGCAAGTACTGACAATTCATTTATTGTTTAGGTGAAACAACACAGAGACAACACATAGTAACTGTGCTTGACTGAGTATGACTTGACATGTCTGGCTGATCTTTTTTGCAATTGCAGGTTTTTGAGGGTATATCTGTCCAAGCTTTGCACGTCCAGATTCAAATTTCTTTGCTCATTTGTTTGATTGGGAGGAGGAGGTGTCTGTGAACATCAATTTCTCAGTCAATCTCTTAATTGACTTTTTTCTTACCCAGGGGTTTAAAACTCTTTCCCTCGAAGGTCCGTTTCTTGCAGCTTTTAGATGTCTCAGATTCAACTAACCTGAATCTAATATTTAGGTTATCAGCATGACTGTAGAACCTGATTGCATGCTGAGGGGGAAATTCAGCTGTTTGATTCAGGTGTGTTCGACCAAGGACACATCTAGAAGTTGCAGGACACTGTCCCTTTAGGACTGGAATTTGAGACCCCTACTATTCATTTGTACTTTTGACTGTATGTTTAGGATTATTATTCTTTTGGAAGTTGAACCTTGCCCCAGTTTTAAAATATGTTGCAGCCGTTAATGAGGTTAATCCCAGGATTGGGCTGCACTTAGCTCCTCCGTTTCCCATTAACTCTCTGTCCCTGCAAAAGAAAACCATACCCTAAGCATGACGCTGCCACAGCCATGTTTTACTGTTGGGATGCTCTGTTCAGGATGAAGTAAAGTGACAGTTTACTTTCACACATTGCATATTGTATACATATTTAGCTTTATTTGTGCAATTATTCCATAAAAATGCCCAGATCTGTGGAGTGCATAACTAAAAGTTGTCCTGTCAAAGTAATGTTTTCCCTCTAAATTGTGTATATCTGTGACACCTCCAGAAGTTACATGAGCCTCCTGGCTGCTTTTCTGATACCGTTACCTGGCCATGTCTTGGTTAATTTGGTAATTTTTATATGATGGGATGAACAGTCCTCTGTGTGATATTTAAAGTTTGGGATAATGTTTTAGAACCCAACCCTGCTTCAAACCTCTCCACAACTTCACCCCTGCTATATTACTTGGTCCTCGTGAAGCTGTTTCACAGTAATGTCCAGCAGCAAACCTCTGAGTCTTTCACAGAATAGCTGTGTTTATACTCAGCTGCCTTTTTTTTAAGGTAATCGGCGGAACGGTTTTTTTAATTTATTTTGGTGTGTCAGTGTAAAAAGGTGCTGAAGAGAAATGTTAGGCGCTTTTTAAAGTGTAATACAATTTATAATTTTTTTTTTCATTTCACAGTCAAACACCACATTTTGTTCACCTACATCAAAAGCGCACAATACAAAAGATTAAAGTTTGTTGATGTAATCTGACAAAATATGGAAACTTTTCCAAGGCAATTTAATCACTAACAGAACTATATTAATATTTAGCTTTTCTTACATTTTAGTTCTACAGACTATTTCTAGTTAGCCATCACCTACTTTTACATAAAATTGCAGTTTTGGTCCAGTTGAGTATCATGTTTTAAATCTAATTAGATTGTATTCTCCATGTTTGATATATCTGTTTTGGCAGAAATAAACTCTGCTTTATGAATTTTAGAGCAGTTTGATTTCTGTAGTCCAAAGGTAACCAAATTAATCATCTCAGACAAAGCAAGAAGCACATTCTTTAATTTATCCTGATGAAGACATTTTATCTATAATAAATGTATCACTTCTATATCTGACTCCCTTTGGTCAGGCAAGGCACACCTAACTCAGTCCAACTGTGAAAGTTCATGTTTAAAAAAAACCCCAAAAAACAGGGACACTATAGCTGCTTGGAATTTGTAGGTGGTCTTAGTCCTGACAGTCTTTAGTCTTTTAGTGAAACAGCAGGTTTTTGGTTTGCTCTGCGGTGTGTGTGCGCCCCTATGTCTGTTTGACACATTCCAGCACCGCGCCTCCTCTCCGTGGCTCCTAACTACCAGCCGGTCACCATGGCTACAACCATACATCCATGCCAGCTCTTCACAATCAAAAACATATTCGTTTGGCTAATGTAGCTACGTCCCTGAAAAAAATAACACAGCTTTTTAGCATAACACCTGCTAATCTTGGGATTTAGCTCTATGAAGAGAATTGCTGATCAGATATTCAAATATATTATTTGAATGCTAAGCCGAATGTTAATCCTTGGCCCCGGGTCTTAAAGCTTCCTGTCTCTCAATGCCAGTGTTTATTTTTCATTTGGGTTTGTTTCCCCCACCCCTTTCATCCCTTTTTATTAAAAGATGAGATGGAGAACTCAATCCTCAAAGGATGCAACAATTTAAAGCATTAATTATTTAGACACTTTTAAAGATACAGACTATTGTGACCATCTTATCATGTGTAATCAAGTTAATCTATCTAGCTAGATTCTGTCAAACATGGTAATTATTTATATATTTTTATCGGTTAGCTTATACATTTCCAAGACGGACGCAAACAAAACCTTTCCATCTTTTGACTCATTTTAATTAGATGCCTTTTTATTTTCTTTTTTCTTTTTTTACTGTGTCCTGTCTCTCCAGCTTCAGGCAAACAGTATGCGGGTCTGATCACATTATAGTGTCAGTGCAGATGTTTGCTTATCTACATTAGTTAAAAAAACTAAATGGAAAGTTTCTTTAGATAATATCCCAGGTAAATATTGAATGAAAAATGTTTCTTTAAAATCATGTGACTTGTACATGTCCTAGCCATCTGTGTGCCATGTTTTTTTTTTTACAGTGGATAAATATAACTTAAGGGTACGTCCATTTTTCATTGACTGTGCATGTAGTTAAGCAATAGGAATCTCAATTGAGTCACAACTGATAGATTATATATTTTTTCCCACGTAATGCTGATATGCCCTCAAGGCTGTGCTGCCCTGGGCAGGGAGCCACATCAAAAACCACTCTAGAGTAATTTTTTTTTCTTGAGATCTTATTTGAATTACTATATTTTAGCATGTTAGCGTGACTGAATTTGGCTTCTGTAAATTCGCTTTAATATCTAATTAATCCAGATCAGAGAAAAAATAATTAAAGATATATGGAATCAAAACATTTCAAATTTTTAGGAAATTCGAAAAACTTTTTGGAGTATTTATTATGATCTAAAATGCTAACTGCATTTGCAGTCAGAGAAGGCTTTTATGGTTTTCAGTCTTTTCATATCTTAAATAGAGAATCAAAGGCAGTAAGATCACAGACACATGAATCCGGATCTTGTGAACAACGTCTAATTCCTGGTTGCCTCACACTCTCTGCCTCCAAACTAATTTTGGGCTTAGACTGAATCTCTGCTAAGTAAACAGAGCCCCCACTCAATCAACAATCCTCTGTCACAAGGATCTCCAGATCATCTCAGCCCATTAAAACTTAGGCAAACACTTTACTTCACACCAATATTCTAAAGACTGGAGGAAGAGAAGAAAAAAAAAGGGAAATGCACTCTTCTTTTTTTCCTGAGACTTTCCCAGATTGCCTCTCTTTCTCCTATTCTACCCTGTAATCCACTATCTTTCAGTTCTGGTAAACTCCTCAAGATGGACACAGCTCGGTTCGGGGTGGAAAGGGGTCAAGCTTCGCTGGCCTCTGCACAGAGCTGTGGAATTTTTCATTAGTGCACAGCTGGGTCACAAGTGGCTCCAAAGCCATCTTAATATTGTGTAGGGCCCGAAGATTAGGAGTGGAGAAAAGAAGCCAAAGCATGATGCTCTCCACCAGACCCTGTCTTTGCATATTTGCAGACTTGTGCTTTAGAACACCTCATATTACTGTTTGTTTTATTTCTTAGGCCCAGAACCTCTGGGTCAATAGTAATTATGAAGCCCTCCAATCCAAATGTTGTTTTTTAACCATTCTGGTGCTGAATCCGAGAGACGAGTCCATTTGTTTTTTCTTACAATAAAGAAAGAGGAAGAAAAAAGCATCCTAGAGCAGGATGCTGCTCCCATGATTCTATCTTGTCTTACTGCACATATGAATTGTTTTTATTGCGGCAAAGTATTATTGCACGTCCCAAACTGCTGTCAATCTCTTATTAAAAAATAATAATAGTGTTTGTCTGGGGGGTTGTAGTCACTTTATAATTCTGACGCATGTGAGAGCTGTTTCACTCACTTTTAAAACAATCATCACTTACAGTGGCTCAGGAGTGGCAGGATTTAGGATCAGCATAAAAGTTAGAAACAACTGACCTGTACAAAGATTTTTGAGATGGGTGCATATTTGTGAGGTTCTTTATATAAATGACGCCAAAAATTAAAACTCGTCACATCTGACAGTGATGACTGTGTGAAAAATATGTATGCTTAGTGGTTTTATTACTTCCAGTGACACTGCTTTCTGATCGGGTAAAAAAAAGGCAAAGGACCAACTAATGTATGGCACGCACACACACACACAAAAAAAAAATCTTCTCAGTCATCATTTCTTCACAGATGCTGTAGCGCAGCGTATGCGACCACACTGTTTGCTGGAGGCTTTAAAAACTGAGCCTAAATGTGATGTCGCACTCATTTTACATACTCAGGAACAGCAGCTGTCCAAACAGCATCGTGTGTGCTCGCCTGCTTACTCTTGTATTTAGCTGTGTACTTAGCCTCCTCTGCTGCCCAATACACTGTCCTTTTCACTCCATGAGCTTTGTTCTACCTGTGTGGCTGCGGAGGATTATTTCCGCGCTGTTTTCCTGTAGTGACTCATTAGTGAAGACCTGAGAAGGAGAAGCGGTTCTCCACGTCCTTTTTATGAAGGCATAGTTCTGACTGGGCATGTGCCTATATGAGATTCTCATGGTATGATGACTTGTGTAGACATCTACACCATTACCATATTAATCATTACAATTGTAGGATTGGTGTCTATTTATTGCTAGTTTGGTTTGGATATACAGTATATAGTAGACTTAAGCTAAAATATAGAATAGAAACCTGCTAAATTCATAACTTTTTTAAATTTTGCTTCTGCTTCCTACAGAGTGACATAAGTAAAACAAGGCAGACTGTGACTGGCTGCCTAACAGCCATGCTGCTCTTAGCTTATCTACTGTAGATTTAAAATGTTACCTTGAAATGAAAGATGGTTGGTACCTATTTAGTTTCCGCTCCATAACTATGTGTTTTTGTGACCAAATATATTTCTGAAGAGTATAAATTGTAGATAGGCACCAATCGATCAGCCAAAGATTGGTGCCCGCCAATTTTCCCTTGATAGTCTTTGATTTGTGATTGACACTTCAATTCTGTGAATACTTATTAAATGCAACAACTTAGACGATTTTATTCTTGATGAACATGTGAAGGTGTGATCTCTTATGCACTTTTCCGATTTAATAAAATCAGGTACAGTTAGGCTCAAAATTATTCATACCCCTGGGAACTTAAGGTTTTCTTTTCAACTTTAACAACATGTTTCTTCTGCCAGGAAATTATATTAACAGTTTGGAGTAACCTAGCCAAAGTTTTAACTTGAATCTGAAAGAGAATTTGTTGAGGAAGCTAAAGATAAAGGGGATGGCAAAGAGCTCATCACTGAGGAGAAATTATCAAAATACCAACGGAAACATGCAAAAAATATATATAAGTAAGCAATCATAAGTAAGGTCTGACCGCTGTAATGCCAATAAAGATTTTTCATTGGTCATTGAGAAGAGTATACACAATTTTCAACATGCCAATTTTTTTCACTGATACTCCTTTTACATCATTTCGATTTGTTTGCAGAGATGCCTGTCTCATTTCTCGGTAGAAGCAAACTTCTTGGTCAAATTAAAATAAATTCACATCTAAAATTGTCAGTGGTAATAATGATTTGGCGCTTAACAGTAAAGGGTAGAGGCATATGGTTCAATGACTTCATGATTCCTTAATTTACCATTGGATTCAAAACCACTCTCTCAATCAAAAAACCTGCAGCACTTACTTTCTGTTTATGTTATTATCTTTAGAAACAAAGACTATAAAAAGATTGTAAATCAGTATTCACCGGGAAAAGCCTATATGATTTACCTACAGTATATAAATTGTCCTGCTGTGTTTGTTTAGGGATTTAACCCCACCGCTCTCCAGGAATCCAGTCATTCTGACATGTTTCCAAGGCCATGCTTCATTTTGACTGTATAATTTGCAGCCTGATGTGTCTTACAGTTCGACACGAGTTTATAGTATTTGTTTCAGCAATAAATCATAGAAGATTAGGGCAAAATTTGCATGTTTTTATGAGCACAAGCGACAACAAATTTCTTCCAAGCTGCATTTTAGGTGTTGAGTAATCTGTGAAGTTTTGCATGAGATCACCGAAATGACGCCGTAAGGGTTAGGATTTCTTTTTGCAGCTGTGCTCTTACGCAGATATCAGCCTGGGATGTCCGTCTGGCTGGAGGTTTGTTCAATGACCTGCACATTCCAGCACATGGGAGTTGATACCGCCATAGAAATGTAGTTGCTCGATTTATTTTTATAATGGCAGAAATGCGGTTGATACTGGAAACATTTCCTTCCTGTCTCACAGTAACCAGCAGTGTTTTGCAGATTTAGTGTTGATCTGTTCCTCAGCTATTACTAAGTGTGTTTCCTCTGAGAGGCAGGGCACGTGCATATGCAAACTGTAACACATCGAACACATTTCTGCTATTATCTTTTTTTTAAGTGCAATCTGCTTGTCTGATTCACTCCATGTGAGGCGGCAGGCAGCCGGCGCTGCACGTCAGCAATGGGAACAAGCCGGACCCTGTGGCCAGAGCTGCGTGATGAAGAAGGCACCTTTGGGCCATTAGTGGTGTACACATTTACAGTTAATGTGTTTTACTTTTACCTGCTGGGAGTTTAATTAAAAAACAAAGAGCCTCAATTTAAAGGCCATTATTATGCTAATGTAGTAAGCAAGGGATGGTGATTAAGCAGCTTTTAGAGCTGACTGGAGCTGGCCCTCGGGAGCGCAAGGATGGCACTTTTTATTTGGCTTCATTACTCTCCATGAATGTGTGCTATAAAGAGAAATGCTGATAAAATGAAACGAGGTCAGCCAATGAGGTTGCTCATAGAAACATCGTCATCCTAACCACTTCTTGTTTCGCACTCCACTTTCCTTAAAGTTTGTTACTTCACCTGCTTTTTTTTTTTACATCCTTAAACAGCTGTCTCAAACCTGCTTCTGTCATCAGAGCCTCTGCAAGCAATCACACTCTTGTATTAGCTGAATCCTGGGTTGCTATTTTAGGGCAGTATGGTCAACATCCAGCCTCTGCTGCATGAAGAAGACAACAGGGGCATGCATAACAAAGTAATTTTCATGACATTCTGGTGAAGTTAAATAGGTTTGTTCATAAATGGGAGGCCAAACATCTGGTTATCAAATGTTCCTCTGCAGCTTTAGCTCCTCACACAAGTACTGAAACGCAAACTGTGGTGTGTCGCGAGAGGAACTGTAAAGAGGATAAGAAACACTTTGGAGAACCACCTAAAGAACTTCATGAGGAATTAAGTATTCACTCGATAGAAACCTGAAGTCTAAAGTTTCTCCAAAGGTTTGTAGGAAGAAAAAATAGACTTGTTACGAGACCATTTAATGGCTAGTTTAGATTTCTCTGAAGTGAGGTTCTGCAAAACTATGTACAATAATAGTTTCATCCACAGTTAGTGGTTAGTCATGTGCGTCCATTGGTTTAGCTGATTTTAGATTGAGATGTTCGACTAAATGTAATTCAAACCAGAAATGCTGATATGTGTGACATAGTGCTATATTAGTAAATAACTGTCTTCATGTTTGCATCAGATGGTTATTCTTTTGCTGTTTTCTCAATAGAACAATGTCCAACATCCATCCAGTCATGTGATCACCGGGATAATTCCCAAACAATGATGAGACCTGGAAAAGCTCAGTGACCCATCATCATTCATGGTGTCACACCGATGACATAGAGAAAAAGTATTCCACTTTTAAAATCAACTAAAAAAGAGGGTCCCGTTCTCTGCCAAAAAGTCTTTTACCTTTTTGAGGATTTCTAACACTTTTTTACGAACTCAAAGTAATATGAAATTTTTCTGCTATGGATAATGAAACTGTTATTTTGGATAGTAACATTACTATCCCTTTAATGAAGTGTCATTAGTTATGCTTGGTAATGTGTTTTAAATTTTGCTGTTATTCGTAAGGAAATAAGTATTTTTTTAGTTTGAAAAAAAAGAATATTTCTCTATAAAAGAAACTTATACACTTTATGCTTTGGGGTGTCTACCTTGCGTTTAAATTATATGACATAATATGCTGGTGAAGGTGAATGGCGCTCCAACATCGCCTTCAAAAGCAATTTACACTGTTGCATATAACATTTTGTCATAGAAATATCAAGCTCTTACAAACCATGTATGCCTCACTTGTGCTCCACTGCTATCGAATATAAGCAACTGCTTCTCAAATATCACTCATCACTTTTTGATTAGTTTGGCTAATAATTATTTGACCAATTGGTGGTGCTCAGAGAGCATTGAAATTTTACGTCCAGATGCTCAGTTGAGCCTTTGAAATAACAAAAGAAGGAAAAAATGATGCGATACAATATCAAAAATACAGTATCCCATACTGATGCAGCAGAACAAAGTTAATTCCACAACTTTGATCCCAATTTTCATTTATTATTCAGAACAGAGACACATCAAACTTGATTGACACGCTTTAAATACCTGATAGGATTTTGTGTTCCCCTTAATGTCTTCAGGCCTAGACCTGTGTTTTACACGTTTGATATGCTAAAACAACTATGGAACACCAAACTACTCAAAATTAAATAAATAAAAAAACCATTGTGAAATAGATATGTGGATAACAATTAATAACAAATATATAACGTGACAATGAAATTGTGAAAAAACTGAATATATATAAAATTCTAAATTCAATAGTATGAAATATTTTTCATTTTGCTTAAAAATCTGTTTCTTAATATAATACATTATTTTAATGTAAAATATTTGCTAATAATGGGAATTATTTTTTAGCCATTTTTATTTAATTTCATCAGTTTTTATTGCAAAACGTCATTTTTCCAAAGTCAGTTTTTATTTCATATTGGGTTTTTTTTCTCCCAGTGGCTTATTTATTTCAGAATGTCATTTTTCAGCAGAATAACTTCATCTGCCAATCAGAGTCAGTGGGTGGGACCTACATTCTCATTGGCTGGTTCTTAAACATCAATCTTCCTGGATACCTATTCTCACTCACTGTGACTGAGCAGCCTGCTGTACAGCTAGCAACAACATGCTAAGTCAAGAGTCGGAGTTGCATGAACTTTGTTCATCTCTGGTTACTCTAGCAGATCAAACTGAGAGGAATAATTTATCAGAGAATGCCATTTTGAATCATTTGAATGATGTCCGACATCAGAGTTATTGCTGATATGTTTTCTTTGTCGTCCTCCGAGTTGTGCTGGATGAGACAGAAAACATATCAGCAATAACTCTGATGTCGGACAGCACTAAAGTCTTCAGTATTGGACCTGGGATGATTTCAAAAATATTATCCAAACAACTCAAAATGGCATTCTCTGTTAAATTATTCCTCTCAGTTTGATCTGGTAGAGTAACCAGAGATGAACAAAGTTCATGCAACTCCGACTCTTGACTTAGCATGTTGTTGCTAGCTGTGCAGGCTGCTCAGTCACAGTAGTGAGTGAGAATGGGTATCTAGGAAGATTGATGTTTAAGAACCAGCCAATGAGCATGCAGGTCCCACCCACTGACTCTGATTGGCAGATGAGGTTATTCTGCTGAGAAGTGACATTCAGAAATAAATAAGCTACTGGGAAAAACACCAATATGACATAAAAACTGACTTTGGAAAAATGACGTTTTGCAATAAAAACTAATGAAATTAAATAAAAATGGGTAAAAAATGATTCCCATTATTAGCAAATATTTTACATTAAAATAATTTATTATATTAATAAACATATATTTAAAGGACAATGAAAAATTTTCATACTATTGAGCTTAGAACTTTATATATATTCTGTTTTTTTCACAATTTCATTGCCACATTATATATTTGTTATTATTGTTCATGTAGATATCTATTTCACAATGTTTTTATTTGTTTATTTAATTTTGAGTAGTTTAGTGTTCCATAAAACACATGCCAAGATAGGAAAACACCTTGACTGTGATTAGATTATTTTAACTCTTCCATTATTTAAAACAAAAATTATGTTTGTTGATGTTTATTCAACATTTGTTTTCCAGTTTGTAATATTCTGATAAAGAATTTTAACCACAGTTTAGATATTTTCAAAATAAAGCATAACTAACACCTTTCAGATAAATGTAGGGGCATGGAAGAAACATAATTCCAACTGAGATCAAATGAAGGAAGTGCTGAAATAGAATGGGCTCAAATAAATGGCCTAACAGCTGTTTTTAAGTACTATATTTGTATTTAGGTTGATGAATGTACTTTTTTTTGGTAGGGTTAAATGCTTCTGCTTCCATATTTCTACTTTATATCATCTCATGGGGCAACAATCAAAGTTGTCTTACATAACAATATTACATTATGAAAGAATCAAACAAACCCTAAAAATTGAATCATTCAGTTGACTTTTTTTTTTTCACGAGTTGCAACAAGAGGCTTTAAGTGTCACCTCTGCATGATTGGCACAGCCGCAGGTTTTCCTACCAAAAAAACAAAGACACATGCGCGAACACAAGTGCCCTTCTTCAAAGAAAATAGCTTACAGCTGCTGCCTGGATAATCCTCATCTCTCTGTCTTTTGAAGGGATGCGGTGACATAAGGGCCCTGGCTATTCTTCCCCTAAATTGTTTTTGTATTTCTCAGGGTGTTGTTCAAAAGCAAAAGGGGAGTAGGTGAGGCTGTTGCACGTGTTGGTTAAATGTGGCATGATAGCATTCCCTTTTCTACCACCCCCTCCTCCCTTCGGTCTTTCTTTTTTTCTCTCTCTTATTCTTCTGCTTTTCTTTTATCCCACCCCGTCCTCCTGATGCTCGCTACTGCGGCAGAAGTAATAAATGTAAAGTCTGCAGAGGAGAAATGGTTGGCACACGTGGTGCGAGTTTAACGTGTTGTCACACTCTAAATTGCATTTAATCTGCTCAAGGGGTGAATACCGCAGGTCTCTGAGGTGCCTGGAAAAAGGGGTAGAAGACGACGAGCCGAGGTCCCCCGGCTGCACTTTTTGCTTTGAAGCTCGTCAGACATAAAAACACTCTTTTGGCTTCTGTTTTCAGATTTTTTTATCTCCGTGTTAAACTCTGTGTGTCAACGGTGTGATAATCTGTCACAGAGAGGGGATGTAAGAAAGAGCAGACGAGAGATTACAGGTGGGAGCTTTTGAAAAAAGAGCGACGTAATGATTCCACAGGGGCCGAGGTATGTGCTGAGATGGGCTCTTTTTATTCTCATTTATGAGTCCTGTTCCGGGGAGGCCTAGGTAAATATTGACAGGTCTCTGCTTGAGATGCAGCCATTGATCCAGGCAGCGGGGTCTCATCACTCGATCTGTGCGCTCAGGTGTGGGAGGAGGAAAAAAAAAAAGAGCCGGGACAGGAGTTGTCATGCTGGTGGTCCCTCTTTGTGTTGTCCTTTATACACAGGCCTGACTTGCAACACCAGGCGTCCTGTTACTCAAGCAGATCAATGATCGGAAAGCGGATTTTAGCTGGAAACTAGTATCGCTGGGGTCATGCGGAACAAGAAATTGGTTAAAGATGACCTAACTCGCTTTAAGTTTGATTCAGAGCCACTTACAGCGTCATAGATATATCTTCAGAGAATTGTGCAGTCTTTGATGCAGCTAATATCGTCCCCTGCCTCTGCTCGTGTGTTGTTTTTATTTATAAAATCATAATTTACATCTTCCACTCAGTCTCCTGCTGGCGTGTCGGGCCCAGCAGCCCGGTCCGCAAACCTCTAATCAGGTAATGTTAGGGAGGTTGAATGGCGTGCCTCCCCCTGGTCAACCTTCACTGCTCACACAGTGGTGTTGTTTTTAAGAGCATTCTTTAGCAGCTGAACTTGGAAAGGTATTAAAGTGGGATTAGGCTCCTCCACAATCCACTGCTTGTGTCATTCAGGGAGTTTGTGTTCTCCTCTCCCCACTGCCGCCTCCCCGCTCCTCCTCTGTTTGATTGTGGCTAGCCGCAGGAGTGGGACCGACTGTGCCTTTCAAAGGAGAGGGGTAGGGTTAAATCCCTAGTCCGCTGCTCCCTGCTAATTCTCCTTGTTCCTTAGAGAAGGATTTACTTCTGCTGCCAGCCTCTCAAAGGCCTTCTCTGCCCATCCGAAAAGTCGGCGTTGCCTTCCTGTGGAGGTGTGGTTGCCATAGAAGGGGCGTCACGCATGGCTATTCCATCTGAACCCCGCTGAGAATGGGGACTGGGGGACTGAAAACAGGCAGAAAGTCCGGATTAGATCCGGGGACAAAGCAGGACAGGAAGATTCCAGAAGGGACGAATGGGAATTACAGCAGCAAAAATAATGCAAAGTGACAGAGAGGGGAAATAGAAAAATAATGGCTTACAAGATTAGACCCGGAGCAGGAAAAGAAGAAAGGAAAAGGGGGCTGAATGAGAATGTTTTTATCTAGATGAGAAGATTTGAGAGAGCAAGAGAGAGAGAGAATGCAGGTGAATGCAGCTCGCATCAAAACCGCGCTAACAAGTCATTTCCTCAACTTTTCGCACCCCTTTTCTGAGCCTAAGCTGCTGATCATTAGCTAAACATTAGAGTTAGAGCTTGGAACTTGTCTTGACAGATTCATCACCTCTGTTTCCCTGATCCCAGCATGTAGCACACTAATCCATCAGAAAACCATAGAGGCATCTTGGAATATTCAGCTTTTTTTACCAGCGGAATGAATCAGTGTGAGCTGGGTTGGACTTTAGCAAGAGCTTAACAAAAGCAGAGCAATGTCAACCCAGTACAATCCAGACATATAGCCAGATTGAAATTCAGCTGCATTTCTAGTTTTAATTACATTCAGTTCATTTTACCCAATTGTAAAAGGTTATCTATCCAAGGAAATCACATCATTGACTTTGTAGCTGTCCCTTCTCCAGAGGAAGCATGTGGCAAAACCGTATGGTTGATTGCATCGAAATCACTGGTAAACAGACCGAACCTCAAAGCAGTTCAACCTAAAATTATTCATACCCATGGAAGATTTAGATTAAGAAAAATAATATATTTCTAAACCCCAAAATGTGTTTTTGACGGGATATAAGACGGATATCTCTGGAAGGATAATAAAACTATGTAAAAATGGTATCCATTTTGAAAAACAAATGCTCTCATTTACATTTGACTAGAAATGTCATGTCTAAAAATATTTATACCCTTCTTGAAACTCAATGGAAAAAGTGTTGTTGTTTTTTTGCCTTACATCTATCAGATCTTTTTTATAATTACTTGCTGAAAATCAAATGAAACATCTGGTAATAAAGCAATGAACAACTTTGTTGAAGAAATCCCACCTCTTCGAGGAGGTGTGGCTGACAAGATGGAGACGACTGAGAGGCGAAGAAATGGAAGACTAGCGTCAATGCTTCCAAGCTATCATTTGATAATGAATCTATCGGTGGACAGTTGCTTTTGGTTGAGCTTCAACATATAACAAACATAAAACCTTTTCATATCATCCGAGTTATGCTGCAGGAGACAGCTGCTTTGCTTGGGCGATGTTGTGCACCTTTTCTCCTTCATTGTACACACCCCTTTAATGTGACTTTCACCACATTCAGTGTCTTTACTCATGTTATAGCAGACAGAGGATAAGCAGGATAAGTGTGTCACGGGAGACATGCTGCTGGATGGTTTAAAAGCCGACGATGTTTAGACTGCATGTTTGTCTTCCGAGAAAATATGTCTTGTGTACCTTTATGCGATGCTTGTATTTAGAAAACTTCACATTCTGGTGTTTTTGTATTTAGAGCTTTCACTGTATTTGAAAACGGCCTAAACACCTGGATGTCTATATGTACCTGTTAAAATGCTATGTTTTATGAGAAAAAGATAATTGTGTAAATGGGCACCAAAAACTGACTCTAGCCCAGAGGCATCTATCCTCCTAAATCCGGTGCTGGATCTCTCTCTCTTTTTTGTCATCTAATTTCCAGTCATCTGTTTCTTTATGGACCTAACTTGGTTGTTTAGAGGACAGATCCAGGTTGGCAGGTCAGTTCAACAAAAGCGCAGCATGTTTGAGAAACATGCCAACATTTCTTTCGCAAGGGATTATCCTTGAGGTTTTTCCATAGTTCAATAATAATCTTCTTAACCTATTGTAATAAACGAAAGATTAAAGGATTTTTGAACCTAGTGAGTGCCAACACTGACATCTCTGTTGTTTAACTGCTGCATAATAAAAAAAAAAATTATGAATGAGATGGTCTATTTACTTCTGCTGGAAGAAAGAAGTTATATTTTAGTGGATGGATTTTAAGGAGGTACGAAAACAACAAATTAATTGTGCTATAATTAGCGTAAAGTTAGGAACAAAAGCGTGTTGGTTCCCCGGCACACATACAGCTGCTCACACACACGTGTTAACACACAATTATCAGCACTCAATCAGTACCTATAACTGCATTAGCATGACAAAACCAGCCTTTGGTTTCCCCTCGCTCTCATATTTACACATTATATTCATCACTGTCGTTCAACCCTGTCACAAAACTGCAGATGATGTCAACTGCTCCTCTCGCCGTCTCCTGCACAATGAAATAGATGTTCACCACAAACAGATAGGCGGTTACCAGCTGTCTCCCAGACCAGGGCAAACACAGAAGCCACTAATAAATCCAGCTTTTACGGCTGGACAAGATCAACTGCGCTCCTCTGCCTTCTTGCCCGTTTAATGTGGCTTCTTCTGAACAACAGAGCGCAAATTAAATGCCTCTCAGTCACCGATAAAACAATGCAAACATCTTTGCTGAAAGGGTGTAGAAGAAGATGGAGGTGTTGTCAGGGGAATGGTGATAGAGGTAGTGCAGCCAGCGCAGGAGGGCTGATATTAGACGAAGAGATGAGATATGAACAGTAGCCAGCAATGAATCACAGTCTCAGATATGCTATCTGATGCATATATAACTGTGGAAATGAAAGAACTAGAGGTGCACCGATCAGGCTTTTCCAGGGTGATGCCAATTTTCAACACCTAAAGACATTCTGCAGATTACTATATAGAGTTAGTAGATTTGACCTTAACAGACGATAAAAAATGTCATCAAAACAAAATAAATGTGCATCTGGTGCTTGCTGGCGTAATGTTTACAGACTAATAATTGTGAGAGAATTCTTTGCTTCGATGCTTGTAATGAATAAAAATCAAATAATCTTTTTTTAGCATTTCACCTGCAGTTTACCAAGCATTGCAGAGCAAGGAAAAATTGGCTTATTCCAATACTTGGCTGAAAGAAAATCCCAGCAAAGAGTTGATTGGGGTTTTGTTGTTTGAAGATCGCTGCAGCAGAACAGGAACCAGCCTTTTTTTTAGGTTTTCAAAGGGATTTTGCTTTCCATGACTGAGCCCACTTTGGACTGATGCAGGGTTGGGTCCACCCTATAAATTTTAACAGATGAGTTGTTGCCAAAGGAGTCACCCCTTTGGCTGCCTAAAGGGGGTCAATGAGCCAGTCTTTAAAAAACATTTATTGGGCAACTTAAGCTTTACTGAAGAGAGGCCACAAATAATTTGAAGGAAAAATCGATTTTATAACAATTACATATAAACTAGAGGTGTATCATGATATTTCGTTTTTTTTTTCTTGATATAATGAGAAGTGTGATAATAAGTGAATGAGGCAACAAATCTTTCTCTGCATACAGAGAGAGCCTAAACAATCAAACCTGTGCATCATAAAGGTTAAGTCATTTCATCAAAATATATAATATTTTGAGAATAAATGCAGTATTTATTGATGTTTTCATCAAACCAACAGTGAACTGCAAAATGAGCCAATCCAGTCATACTGTCAGTTGTCAGTTATGGTTTATTGTTGTTATCAGAGAATGACACATTTATCAGATTTTTATTTCAGAGAAATGATACAAAATTTGCCAATCTCGAAAAAAAAAGAAAAAGAAAACAAGTAAAGGCTATAGCAGAGTAATCTACTGATTAGGACCTCCGGGCCAGCAGGGGGACATGGGAGCACCCGACTTCCTTTTATTTATTGATTTTTTTATAATTATTAAAACATATACAATTTTAACCTCACAACTAAAACAATTAAGCATTTACTATTTACATTTTTATAAATTAACTGAAGCATTCAAGCAAAACGCATTTCATGGAATTGTCTTTTTGTTTTTTCCTCAGCTACGTACCTTGTAAACTGTGATACTCAAGATATTAAATGCATAAAACGAGACAATTTGAATGAAACACCATTGGAGCAGTGGTTTCTGGTTAGTTATGAGGTTAGCTGGAATTGGGGTTTGGCTTTCAATCTTGGGACAGCCCTGCATACAAAACTACACTTTGTCCTTTTTTAAGAAGTAACATTAAGCTGTTTTAAACAGCAAGTTTTTGTTCTTAATCCTCAGGTTGTTTGCCACCAAGTGCAGCGGCTGTATGGAAAAGATCGCACCAACAGAGTTTGTCATGAGGGCTCTGGAGTGCGTCTACCACCTGAACTGCTTCTGCTGCTGCGTGTGCGACCGCCAGCTAAGGAAGGGTGACGAGTTTGTCCTGAAGGAAGGTCAGCTGCTCTGCAAGATCGACTATGAGAGGGAGAAGGACTTACTCAGCTCTGTCAGCCCGGATGACTCAGACTCAGGTGAGCCCCCTGCACCCTCTCACAGCAGAGTGAGAACAGCACTGTGGTGCTATTATCATCTGTCACTGAGGTGTTGCATTCGGTATCCTCTGCTGCATCACAGCACTGGCCTACAAAGATGCCCTCCAGGATGAAGCCCACCTTACTTTAGTCCTAAATTATTATTAAAATAGTTTTTTTTTAGATGTCTGAGATAATGCTTGCACCCATAGAAGCTGAACTTATTTACTCCTGTTGCTCCATCTGGAGCTCTTCAGTGGTTGGTTTTCCTACATTCATCCAAGCAAGGAGTGTGGGTTTATAATACAGTAGGAAGTGGAAACAGGACAAAGCCAAGCCACCCTGCATTAATGGCTCTCCATGCGTGGGCAGGATCTAGTGCTGGAAAGAATTAAATTACTGTATCACGATGAGTGACAGAGGGATTTGGGGGGCCTTTCTGCAGTAAGCCTGCGCCTCCACTCTTATCAGCCAGAGTGCTCCTCGCCTATACACTGCACACACAACGAGGCATCTCGCCAAGCCTCGCTGTTCGCCACCATCTGGCTTACATTTAGACATTCACAAAAGCGGGAATTTGTCAAATACATCTGTGCCTGTGTCAACTTTTGTCAACTTGTGGGAATATTTGCTCCTTGCCCCCCCCCCCCCCAACTCCCATCTCCCCTCGTTTACTCGCATCCCAGCGCATCACTCACACATGTCTTTGGGAGTCTCCAGATTTTCAAGGCGGAGAGAATGTCGATATGAGCCGAGGTTAACCTCGGCATGTCGAGGACCAAACGGAGGTTTTTGGTAGAGAAATGTAGAAACATATCAGAACCAGATGACGGGAGACACTCAGTCGTCATGTAGGAACCTCCGCTTTCAGTCACGAGACCCCAAAGATCAATAACAGCAATGATGGTTCAGATTTGGAAACACTTGTTTTCTTGTTTCCTTTTGTGTGCGCGAAAAGAAGAAGTTTTAAAGCTACTGCTGCTTATAGATCAACATGCCATGGCTAGTTTTTTCTATTTATTTTGTTATGAAATGTTATTTAACTAGCAAAAAATCTACTCTCTCTCAAAAAAAGGACATCATAAAAGGTATCTTTTTATTTGAGTACATCTATGTCTATTTTTCTTGTTTTTTTTTGTCTTTTTTATTCACATTTTACACCAATCCTTTCAGGGTGTTTACTCATAATCTGTAGAGCCTCCACATAACATTTAAGGCACATGTGAAATCACTGGAAATTTGGCAAAAACGATGCATGTAATGTTTAATTTACATGCTTCAGAATCTATGTCAATCTCTGTGTTGTTGTTGTTACAGTACTAAAATAATATTTGTATGAATTATGGAGATAAAATGGCATAAAAAACTAAAGTTTTGTTCAGCACTCTCATCCTATTGGTTTGGATTTGGATTTGAGCCCTTTGACCATTAAATGGAATGGATTATGACCCTTGGTCAAATCAATATCATCATTTAAATCATCGCTTGTCAAAGCAGGTCCAAAACATCTTTTTGGCTATTAAAAACTAAATCATGGTCAACATGAAATATCATCTGGTAGACCTTTCCATTTAATGCACAAAAAGCCAGATATGAAGTAATCAAAACTGCAACGGTACAAAATAGCAAAAGGGCAAAATGCTCAGACCCAGTTCGATCCTTATTCCTTTTGTGATGTCATCAGCACACAAAGCAGAATTATTATTATTATTTTCTTTTTTCAATAGTACAGTTTTTAAAAATGTTATTTTGTGAAATCCTTCTATTGAAATCTTTACTTGATAACCCAGCAGAGGTTTTTGGCAATTTACTTTTCATAGTAAAAAATACACCGCTGGATATTATCTTAAAATCAATTAAACTCTATCTGAGTTACACTGTAGATTACTGTCCTACAGTAACAAGAGAACTTGACATGATATAACTTGAAAAAAGGTTATAGTTTATGGGCTTCAAGAACACAAAACAATGTGATAAAAGAATTGTTTGTGGCAAAGTATCAAACTTGTAGGTTTATAGTTCCAGATTTTAGAAACCAAACCTGAATCTGCCTTTAAAAGCTACAGCAGAGTAAAACTTACACTTTTGTTAGAGATGTGTTTACAATATGAGCCCACAATGGCTTTTCTATGGCGCTCATGAGGTAAGTTTCCTTATCAGAGACTGATTTGTTTTAAATTAGGCAAAGCTGAAAGCAATAAATTACTAAGGACACTGTGTGCAGTTGAGTAAAAATAAAAGCTCATATTTCAGTGTGCTCTCCACAAACTTCTGGAAGTCAAATCATGCCTTTCCATTTTACACAAAATTTATAAAGTATCAGAAGCATGTGTCTTGTTTGATTGTTTGATTCTCACCCAATAGGGGGGAATCAAAATGTACATGTATCAGCACTCTGCCAGTGACTAAAAGGCTTTTATTTTGTCAAAATATGGGTTCATATTGGGAAATAATTGCTCTTTTCTGCAGAGAAAAGTGACGATGAGGAGCTGGACATCAAGCCAGAGAAAGGAATCGGAAGCCAGAGCAAAGGGGATGATGGGAAGGATCCAAGGAGGCCCAAGAGACCACGGACTATTTTGACCACTCAGCAGAGACGGGCCTTCAAGGCTTCCTTTGAGGTCTCCTCCAAACCCTGTAGAAAGGTAAGGCATAGCACGGATGAAAATCTACAACAACGTGGTAATGGGGACTTTAAAGCCCTACAGTAGTTTGACAAATAACATCCTTGAATTAGAAAAAAATCTCTTCCACCACTGAGCTGAGCTTTGAAGTGGGAAGCTGTATTCTGTTCTGCGTTACTGAATCAGACAGCAGCAACACAGTCCGTCTGCATCACATGTCACACTGAGATGGGGGATCTGCCTGCATAACTTTAGCCCTGAAACACCAAAAGAAGAGCAGCAATTGCTCCAAAACCTTTGGGAAGCAATAACCAAAAGGTCAAAAGAAAGAGTGTACCATTCGGCATTCACTCCAATCTAATTAAGTCATGTTGTTTCATTTTCTTTTTGTGTGTGATGTTAAAAGTATTCCTTTCTTTGTGTCTTTAGGTGAGGGAGACGCTCGCTGCAGAGACAGGACTCAGCGTTCGAGTGGTCCAGGTGTGGTTTCAGAACCAGAGAGCTAAGGTAAGAGACACTGTACACCAGTTAAATCCGACTCTCTTCATCTCAAAGAACAGCTCCATTCTGTTTAAGAGACCTGCCACTAAATCACCACAACTATGTGTGTTAAACTTATCGCCGCATTCCTCTCACAAATGCAAGGAACGGAGAGGAGAGTTGCAAATCTAGCTTAGTCCTGCATTAAATGTCTACGCCCTCCTCTCTGCTGATGATTATCTCACGAAAACCTTTGATACTCGACAATGAGGCGCGCTGAGATAGAGGTTTCAGGCAGTTCACGCAAGGGTGAACAGCGAGGAGCATCCTTTTTAAATTAAAGACAGCATGTTAGTTTTGGGAGTTCTTCACAACTTTGACTCCTTCCTTTCAGATGAAGAAGTTGGCAAGAAGACAGCAGCAACAACAAGAGCAGCAGAATTCCCAGAGGCTTGGCCAAGGTACGACCTACATATACACAGCACCTACAGCGACTGTACAGGGCCTGGCAAATGTTTTCATACCTCTTGGACATTTTATGCAATTTGAAACATTACAACCATCCATTACTAAATTGGATTACCCTTAAATCAATTCTTCTGCCACTAATTATCTTCAGATTGTTCCTTAATGGTAGATAAAGTGAAGTTTAGAATATAAGACAATATCCCAAACTTTGAACAGCTGACAGAACAGTGTTCAGTCAATTAACGGAAAATGGAAATAGTATCTTACAAATCCAAATGTACAATTCTGCCATCGCTGTGATGGGATAATATCAGAAGAACTGCTATTAGCCATGTCATCCACAAATCTGGCCTTAATTGAGGAATAGCAAGAAGAAAGCCACATGAAGTCAGTTTACAAATTTGCAACAAGCCATGTAGGGGACATATCAAACATTTAGATGAAGACACTTTGGTGAGATGAGACCAAAATTAAACGTTTTAAACTTACATGCATAGGTCTATGTGTGGCACAGAACTACCACTGAGGACACCATATGTATGGTGATACAAAGAGGTGATAGCATTATGCAGGTGGAATGCTTTGCTTTAGTAGGAACTGGGAAGCTCGTCAGAGTTGATGGGAAGATAGATGTTGCTAGATACTGATTAGCTGATAGAGACATGCTCCATAAGACCTGCAGCAGTAATAGCAGCAAAAGGTGGTTCTACAACGTTTTGGCTCAGGGACAGTAATACAAATAATTCCACTCTGTTCAGACGTTTGGATGTAAAAAAAAATATAAAAAGAAGTATAATTTTCCTAGATTAATCATTTTTATCTTGGTTTAAAATTAAAAACCTCAATAAAATACATAGATTTTTGTTTTTCTAATGTGACAAAATATGAAGAAGTTTAGGGATGCATACACTTGCAAAGCACTTTTGAATAATGTGCTTCAATTGATAAGAAAAAAAATTAAACAAACTATTGCAAGTCTTGATGTTTTTTTAACTAAGAACTCTGAAATTACTCATTACTTAGCTGTGTTGTTCTGTAATCAATTTTGTGTTCAGTGATTACACAGAATTACAGATTACAAACATATCTGCGGGTAAACAAGAGCACTGCCTGACAAAGTTGGAAATTTGCGTTCCGGAGGCAAACAAAATAAATGACAGACATCATTTTGCAAAACTACTGGAAAATGAAGCGTATGGGGGATGGGCTCGAGTACTGAAGCTGCGAGACAGCTTTGTGTCCCTCTTGACACTCAGTAAGCCAAAAGCAGTGTTTGTCAGGGGGAATTGTGGCAGAACCACTGTAGGTTACCATGGAAATGCTAACACTAAGACAGCCAAGCTATCCAGGTATTGGATAGTCATAGGAGCTGTTCTCAAAAGCGACCACAGTAGACAAAACAGACAGAGATGGCCCAAGGCAAAAGCACACTAAGCAACTGGTTTAGGCTCTCGAAACTAACAGGGTTGGCTTATAAATGTAAATGATTTTGTACAAGTCAGGCATGTAAATATATGAAAACTTGGTATCATAATTCATGTGTGCAAATTCAAAATAATGCTTGGCAATATTATCATGATTTTGTTAAATTGTGCTTAAATTTGGAAAAAGTGTTATCACTGACTGAAGGTAATCAACTTGTAATGAAACCAGCAGCGAATTATCAATTTAACTTAAATTCTATTAAATAATTTTCATCCTGTACTCAGTCAACATTGTGGCAGAATTATTCTGAGAGTAAAACACAGTTTTTGATATCTCTATAAATGCACTCTTGATATCAAGTGCCATCAACATTTAAATCATGTAGGTTGAATGTGATGTAAACAAGACATATTTGATTAGCGTGTGCCACATATTACTGTTTAGTTTTAAACTCTAGTCATATTTAATAAACTGGAAAATGCATTCCACAGAGGTTCGTTTGTCAGATTAAAAGTCAGTTTTGAAAGTAACAACCTTCAAGCAGGTAATAAACCTACTTTTTATTAATTCCATATTTTTATATTTCTGTATTAAAAATGTTTTTTATTGCTGTGATGTAATATTCAGATCTTAACTGCTGTTTTTTGTTAGCTTCAAAGCGAAAATAATCAATTAGGAGAAATAAAAGCTTGAAAACATCAGTACGTGCATAATTAATCTGTATAATGTGTTTAACTTAGTGAATTGAGTCTCTGAAATAAATCATATTGAAATGTATCATGTATACAAATATGACTGTATGACAATGTTTATGGTGAATGTAAAACGCATACATTTTTAAACATTAACAAAAATATTAGTTAAAGTGTGTTGATGGTAGCTGGAACTCCCCCAATTTCAATTCCACTTAGGACCCCTACTGGACCGGCTCTACACACAGACATCCCTTCACCTGACACCCATTCTGATTTTTCCTGCGCTAGGAGGTGTTTTATGTAAGTACATGTTCTTTAATGCTTTTTTCCCCTCCATTTGCTGCAGAGGTGATGTCCAATCGGATGGAGGGGATGATGAACTCTTTTACACCGCTGGCTCCGCCACAGCAGCAGCTGGTCACCATGGATCAGAACGGTTACAGCACAGACCCGTTCCAACAGGGCCTCACCCCCCCACAGATGCCTGGTGACCATATGAACCCATATGGTGAGCACCCACATCCCAACGCTACACAGCTCACATCCCAGTCCCTTAATCAACCTCACAGCTCCTGTGTGGGACATGTGCTCGAGCCACAGCTCCCTGATTTAAGCCGCTCTCCGAGATGAGTGAGCAGCATCTCCTCCCACATGAGATAACACAACTGTTCTCATAAACTCTCGGGGTTTGAAGTGGGCTTTCAAATCTGTTTAATATGGTTTTGACTACACGCCTCCACTTCTAAGAGATGCCTTGTCACTGATGATGTTTCCTAATGTTGGTGGAAACATGTGGCCTGGCCTAGACCGCTTGAGATGAACTGCAGTCCAAGGAGGGTGAGCTAATGGATCAGAAGTGGGAAAACAACAAGCCTCTGATTTCTGTTTGATATAAGAAAGAAATTAAAATGCAAATAAAAGCAGGGCGGGAAAATTAGTCAATCACGTTTGAGTCCACAGGATGTAACTGGAACAGCATATTTCTGAGTGATGTCCTCAACGTGTCCCAGTGGGACCATTTCCCGAAGTTCATAACTTCCTTATAATTTGCTTCCATTTAGTTCTTCACAGCAGTAAGAAACCAAATCCCTCGTCTCATCACTCTCCTTTGGTTTGGGGAGCAGAACAATATTGGCAAGGCATTAAAAGATATCTCTCAAAACACTGTCCCCATTTTGTGCAACACTATCATTAAGATCCAGAGTGTAATAAAGTTAACTATTCCCCCCAGAGAAATAACACATTGAGGTTTTATGAAAGGCGTAAACAGTTGCTATTAACCAGATCTTTTAAGAGGGTGCCCCTTGTTTACATGCTCCCTCGCTGTCTTTCAATTGTCCCAGTGAGGGCAGCAAAAAGTGAGCTTTGATGATATCTAACAAAAGTCTTCTCACAATTGTGATGACACACAACAGCTATTTCTCAAAGTGACTATTAGTAATTATATTTTTCCAACTCTGCTATAAATCTCAAATACATGATTGCTGTGATTTTATAGTCAGAGCCAGTGTTGTTATTTATTTCATTTATTTTTTCAGACTTGTCTCCCGATGGGCATTGGCCGATTACTGGTATCAAGGTATACCATTATTTAAAAAGTAGGGCTTCAGAGCCACCAATACCCCAGTAAGGCAAGTACGATGCCTTAAGTCAATATTTATATTGATGTAGTGGGTATTCACAACAAATGTTGTCTTAAGGCACTTTACAAGTCAGGCAGATTACATTTTTTATACAGAGATATTAATTAAGACAACTCATTCCTATCATATAGACAGATTCTAAGTCATAACATACATTCCAGTTTGATGCTAGACATAAAATAGTCAAGTTCAGTTTATTATGTCACTTGGTAAAGGTTGCCCGATAGTTTCAAGTCATTCACTTTTCAACAATTTCAAATCAGTTCAAACCCTCCTCCTGAACAAGCATGTGGTGACAGACGACTGCATTGCCCTCTTACCTATTTCACTCTGTAGTGTACAGAAATTTATCACCATCTCAGCCAGACCAGCATGGATTTTTTCTGGAATGATGAAAAATTCAGCCATATGTGCACCGCAGCTCTCACACACCATATATCCTGGACACGTGTGCCACTGCTACTATATATCACAGGGATGAGTTAAATATAGCATAATAACTACCTAATCTCATTCAACACTATGCAAACGCTTTAAATGCGCTGATGAAGATTTGTTCACCTTAGAGTGCTGGGTGCTTGAATCTTTGAAGTGAAACTAAACGTAGGACCTACTTTCTGATTCCTTTTTAAAGTATACAAAAGTTCCCTGTCCACCATGTAGGTTAACTGCGAATTTCACACCCACTTCAAAAGTGACACGTATTTCAAACGTTTGTTCTACTAAATCAAGACCATTTCCTCATATTGAGACTTGTATAACAGGTTTTACTTAGAACTTAATAATGCCAGCAGTATTTTAAAAAATCCCATCACACCATTTCACAGATTTAGAGTGCTTTAATGAGATGCTGGTAAAAGTGCTTCACACGTTACTCCACACTTGCACTCAGCTGGTTGAAGGAACACCTTTTCCTTGTTTACAAGAAAAACAATTCTCAAAAACTTCAATTGTCATGTTACAAGCAATGTGTCTGTCTTGTCAGTAAATATTAGCTTGCTATTCTTATGTTACTGTATTGTTGGTTTTTTTTTGCTGTTCTGCTCTTGATCATTTGCACAATAAGCACTTAAGTAATACTACAAAATTTGGTGGATCTTTTTTTTTTTTGCATTTTTGCTGTAGTTTATGTATAAAATAAATACCTGACAAATGTTATAGATATTATTAAAAATTGCTCCCTCTCTCTTTTTAATAAAAGCAATTAGACCATGTTATATATTTTTTTGTGTGGTAATACTGGAGAAATGTGCAATTTTTAATCACATTCCAGGACATGCTTTTTTTAAATTCTGATGACTGATCACCCCATGTCCTCTCTTCACAGGTAACGATTCTGCTTTCCACGACATAGACAGTGACACGTCTTTAACCAGCCTCAGCGACTGCTTCATGGCATCCTCAGAAGTCAACTCCATGCAGGCCCGCGTGGGAAACCCCATCGACCGCCTCTACTCAATGCAGAACTCTTACTTTGCGTCATGAAAAAGAGTGGAACGAAAAGAGTCAGCACAAAAAAAGAGAAGAAAAAAAAACTGCCCATCTCAACCTAAAGCTTGATGGCCTGGAGTTTCTACACTACTATGGACATGAAGAAACAACTCTTTCCAGCAGCTCCCGGTTATGCACGGAAGCTTACAAAAAGATAGCAAAACCACTTGTTGTAGAAGAGTGAAGAATGGTGGAGACTTACATAAGATTTAAATATTCTTAGAGATTATTTGGTAGGATTGTTTATTCCTCACTCGTTTCTTTGTTTCCTTAAAGAAAACAAGTAGATACGGAAGCCACTGATGAAAACCTCTCAAACCAAATAACACACTGAGTTTATACAGTGCATGATCAATTGTAAACTAACTTTTTTGTAAGCCCCCCACTGCCCCCCTCCCTGGTTAAGATGTGGTGTTTGGACTATTTCTTCTTCACACTACATGGACTTCCATGTTCAGCGTTAGCATTTTGATCACTTGCCATAGATTTAGGTATTGTGTTAATAGTATATAGATGCAGCATGTCTGCAAGAGTGACTGTACATTTGTGTGTGTATGAGCGTTTGTGAAAAGAAAGAATTGTGTAGAGGAGTAAAAAACAAAAAAATAAAGTGGCGGATGTGTAGGATCAGTGAACTGTAAATAGTTTCCCCGGACAAATTGGATGTGCATGTTAGAAATGGAAAGCATTCTATTTATTTAACTATAACAGGCTCTTGAAGGTACATATTAAACGTGAAAAGCTTTATTTAAAAAGGAAAGGTTTTTTTGAGCAGTTAGTGAATTCACTAGAAT
The DNA here is from genome assembly GCA_963556495.2 of Valencia hispanica. Taxonomy (NCBI): domain Eukaryota; kingdom Metazoa; phylum Chordata; class Actinopteri; order Cyprinodontiformes; family Valenciidae; genus Valencia; species Valencia hispanica. The sequence goes on along the minus strand of OY747704.1, from coordinate 19,602,619 downwards.
CACATCACATCCGTATGCCATTTTAAATATGAAGATTAACCCTTATGTTTTTTTTTGTTTTTTTTCTCCAGCCAAGCTGTAAATGAGCAACGTTGCTATTTATTTCATACAGACTTTAGACTTTTTTTTGTCATCCTCCGATGTACATTCTCAAAATGTTCGAGTTGCTAATTGACCAAAGTTGACTGGTTTTGATGAATAAACAATGTCTTTCTCTTGATAACATTAAATAAATGCCATCTGTGACCATTGACATGTTAATGGTGTTAGCCCAGTATTATTTGTGTGACTGAACAGCCCAATTAAAGCTTTTCCAATGTGTCAGAATATGTTTATTTCTGAGATTGGTATAGCTTTTATGTCAGTAAGTGGCATGAAATATTTCCTTTCATTTCATATTAACATTTAAATGTAAAAAAAATAAATGATATCTTGACTTTTTATCTGGCACATAAGGCATGCACATACCAGGTAGCAGGGTGATAGGTTGATTATTGTGACTGCTCATATTTGTCAGCCTTACAGTTCTTAAATCATATATTGACGTGTTTGGTCAGCCGTTGGCCTAAATACCGAAGCAGGTTCCTGCTCCGATGTGTGACACGACTCTACGAGAATGAGGATACAGAGGAGAAAATATTTTATGCAGCGGGTAAGAGGTCAGGAAGGTTCAGGTGACATACCAATACAGCTGCACACCCCACCTATAACCCCCAGGGCTGTCGGGCGGTTGCTTGAACAACCATCTGGGAGCTTTAGCTCTCTTTGACAGCTTTTAATGTGGACAGGAAAGCTCCCTCCCACTGTCGGGATAGTCATGTGAGTAAACCAACAGTTTGCATTAAAGATGTTCTGCGTAGCTGTGACTCATCAAATTTCTAGAACCACACTATTTCCAGGAATTAGTCATCTTAACTACTGTGATTGACTTTAAGGTAGATATAGAAAGAAAGGTGTGGCAGAGATAAAAAGTGTCTAAGGATGTTCATCCTTGCCTGACATTAAGATACATTAATATTAATGCTCCATTGGATTTGTCTCAGATGTCAGAGCTCAGAACCGATGTTCTAGCTGTAGTGGAAATTGCTAATCGTTTTGGTGCTAACTACTAGTAGCAATACAAGTCGATAACAGTCTACATTTAGATGTGGATTCTTTATGGTCATTGTAAAAGAAAAATGCACAGTAGCAAGTTCTAAAAGAACTATAACAAACAGCAATAAAAAAAAAAATAGCAATAAATACATAAAATACCAACTGCACAGTGAGCATAAAAGACACTTGAATAATCCAGTGAGGGAACACAGTCTTGGTGCTAAAAGTTGTCATTCAAAGTAGAAGGGCCTGTCTTTAACCTTGTTTCATGTGTTTAAAAACTAAAGAAACCTGTTCCTCAATAATGTTTCTGTAGAACACTGTATGTCACTGTTTAAATAAGATGCAAACTGTCAGAAGTGTAAAAAATTGTTTAGAACCATAACTTTCAGTCAAACTTTGTTTATAAAGCGCTTTTCATACAAGAGTTGCAACTCAAAGCGCTTTACAGATTAAAATGACCCCACATAAACCATATTCCCATCCCTCACCCACAGATTTAAAAGCATGATCACAGTTATACCCCCTGGTTAAAAGACAGTGATCGTAGTTTTGGTAAAAGTTTCTCTCTCTGAGCCTCAGGACCGATGACTAAAACTTTAGTTTTGTCCTGGTTGAGCTGGAGAAAGTTTTCTGCCATCCAGGATTTGATGTCTAAAATGCAGTTAAAAAGTGCATCCATTGGCTGTGTGTCATCAAGAGACACGGATATGTACAACTGTGTATCATCAGAATAAGTGAGAAAGTTAACTCCATGTCTTCTGATGACACTGCCAAGAGGGAGTATAATCATAAAAAGCACTGGGTCTAAAATTGAACCATGAGGCACATCACATGTATTCTTGCGGACCCTAGAGGAGTGTAATGGTATCTAAGCTTACCATAAAAGTCCTGCCTGTGAGATAGGATGTAAAACCATTTGTTGTGAACAGCACCAGAGTGACCAATCTGTTTTAAACGGGTTAAAAGAATAGTGTGGTCCACTGTATCAAAGGCAGCGCTTTGAACCAACACTGTCACCCTCTGTGCATCATAGTTTAATCAAAAATAATTTAAAATCTTCAAAAGGGCCGTCTTGGTGCTGCGGTTCACCCTAAATCCCAACTGAAATTTCTCTATGACATTATGTACATTAATAAAATCATTAAGTTGATTTAAAACAAGCTTTCCTAAAATGTTGCTTAAACACAGTAAGTTAGATACCGGTCTAAAATTGTTAAAATCATTCAAATCTAAATTGCTCTTCAACAGGGGCCTCACCACTGGTCCTTTAAAGACAACAGGAAAGACCTCCTTCTGAAGGGAGCAATTCATCAAGGTTAAAATCTCATCTCTAAAAGATACATTTAATGACTGAAAGAATAACGTGGGAATTGGGTCCAAAAGATATGTGGTGGGCCTCACTGAGGAGAAAATGTTATCAAGAAGCTCAGCTTCTACCAGGACAAAATTGTCCAGCGTTTCCTCATGTTAAGACACACGCTCAGATTTGTCTAAAACCAAGTTACTATGAGGAGATAAAATATTACGTCTGATGGTGTCTACCTTCCCTCTGAAGATGTCTGCGAACTCCTCACAAAGAGTGTTTGAGGGTTTTTTATAAAATGCATTAGTAGCTTGGTAAAAAAATGTGTCAATTGTGGAAAACAGAATTTTGGGATTCATTTTATGGTCCGAGATGATTTTGGAAAGGTATGCATTTCTTGCTGCATCATTGTTTGATTTGAGTAGTTCTGTGTATATTTCATGGTTTATCGTGGTTTTATTTTTTCCACATTTTCTCTCTGCCACCCTGCAAATCCTCTTTTAATTTTTGAGGTTTCCATTTCTCCACGGAAATGAACGACCACTTTCACAATCATTATTCAGAGCCTTTCCAAAAAATTAGAATATCATGGAAAAGTTTATTTATTTCGATAATTCCATATTAAAAACATTAAACTTCCATAGATTATAGATTCAGGGCCAACTTAAACAATTTCAAGTATTTAGTTGTTTATTTGTACATAATTTGGGCTTCCAGCTCATAAAACCCACGAAAACAGGAATTCAAAAAATTTGAATACTGTGAAGAAATCACCATTCTCAGTTTTTGCAGAAGAAAAATTAGGATCACATCAAATCAAAATATGGTACTTTCAAAACAATATGTCAATCTTCAAAACTTGCTAGGAAATCTCTTTGCCTTAATCACTGCCTCGATGCGCCGTGGCATTGAAGCAATCGGCCTGTGGCATTGCCTGGGAGTTATGGAAGCCCAGATTTCCTTGATGCTTGCAGTCATCTCTTCTTTGTTTTTGGGTCTGGTGCCCCTCATTATCCTCTTGATAATACTCCATAGATTCTCAATGGGGTTTAGGTCCGGCGAGTTGGCTGACCAGTCAAGCACTGTGATGGCATGGGCATCAAACCAGGTTTTGGTGCTTCTGGCAGTATGGGCAGGGGCTGGAAGATGAAATCTGCATCTCCATATAGATCCTCAGCAGAAGGAATCATGAAGTCCTCTAAAACATTTTGGTAGACTGATGCGGTGGATGTGGATTTAAGAAAGCAGAGTTTACCAACACCTGCACCCCAAATAATGACTGACTGTGGATATTTCACACTGGACCTCAAGGAGCTTCCTCACCCGCCCCAAACCCTTGGACCTTGATTCCCGAATGAAAGGCACACTTTACTTTCATCGGAAAAGAGGACCTTGGACCACTTGCCAACAGTCGCGTCCTTCTTCTCCTTGGCCCAGTTGAGATGCTTCCTAGGTTGGCTCAGGCTCAGAAGTGGTTTGACCTGAGCTGTGAGTCCCGCCTCATTCCACTCTTCCCGGATCTCTGCCAGATTCATGAATTTTTTCTGTTAGATAATCTGCTGAAGCCCACGGTCAGCTCTTCTGCTGGTACATCTTCTCCTGCCACATTTTCCCTTCCACTAGACTTTCCATTGATATTCTAGGACACAGCACTCTTTGAACAGCCAGCCTCCTTAGCTATGAACTTTTGTGGCTTACCCATCTTATGGATGGTATCAATGATGGTCTTTTGGCCATTTGTCAAGTCTGAAGTCTTCCCCATATTGAACCTAACTGAGACAATTGCACCAAAGTGAAGTAATTTAATGGCAACTGGGAAAACCTGTGTAGGTGCTTTGAGTTTAGTAGCCGAGTAGTGTGACACTCAGTTTAAAACATTCATGCCCTGTAAATTTGGGTGATTTCTTCACAATATTCTATTTTTTTATAATCCTGTTTTCGTGGGTTTTATGAGCTGGAAGCCCAAATTATGAACAAATAAACAACTAAATACTTTACCTCGTTTAAGTTGTGGGCCCTGAATCTATGGAAGTTTAATGTTTTGAATGGAATTATGGAAATAAATAAACATTTTTGGAAAGAGTCTGTATTTGTGGTGTCCATATTGAACATTTAGGGTGTTTGCAATGACCTCACAAAAAGTAACCACTGGCTATCTTGAAATACAAACAACAAGCAAAACCATGGCTACACAAAAGCATTTACTAAACAAAGATCATTTGAAATGTATTTAATTTAATAGATCTATACCAGTTGTCAAATACCAAACATAGTCCAAAATATAGATGCTTAGGCTGCCAAACATTTCATACATAGATGTGGAAAACCCCTTTTCAGTGTAGCATACAACGAGTTTAGATCTAGGTGGGTTAGAAATGTCTCAGAGAATTTTTCCTCCGAGTTGGTTCCAGTGCTAGCTTGGTGCAAGAGTCTGAGTTGGCACTGGTTCTGTGGTTTTCCACCTCCAAAGCACCTGTTTCTTGGTTCCAGACTGGTGCCTAATGTAGCACCAGCTCCTTGCAGAGCTGGTTCTTGATAAGAAACGCTTTCTCTTTCTTGGTGAAAGAAGTGAAAGAACCAGCTAAGAACCGACTAAGCACTAGCTCTGGCACCACCACTGAACTAGCACTGGTTCTTTTTTTATGGAAAAGCCCTATCTGTGGGATACACAAAGGACAACATAACTGTGATTTCTGACAATACAATTTAGCATTTTTATTTAACTACCGGCCATAAGTCTGTAAGCTACACTGCAGTAAACCTAAATACAGCACATTACCTGGCCTGCCTAACACAGCAAAACCGACAGTTACTGCCTAGTTTTTTTTCTTTCTTTTCTTCCTTTTCTTTGGGGGGGGGGGGGCAATATTCTAGGGCAGTTTAAAGTTTCAAAAAGTCAATATTTGGCTTCAGTGGGTGTTATTATATGTTTTCAAGTGAGGTTATCTAACTTCCACGTATATGGGAATGCTCCAAAGTTGGAGTCCAAATTCCTAATGCTGGATATAGACGTACCGTGATACAGTGATTCATAGACCGAATAAAATAGGGCTATGCAGCCTGGAAACTTGCTAGCTACCTAGGATTGAGGTAATGCTGAATTTGGTTTCTTTATTTTTCTTTTTTGGGAAGTCATAGCTGGAAATTGGGAATGTCACACCTGAGTTTAGTTCTAAGCAAAAAAATAACAAAATAAATATGGAGGGATTGCTGTGGTTGTTGAGTATAGAACTCTGACTTCAGTGGCTGTTCTTGTATTTCCGTGTGTGAAGATCCAGTCTTTAACTACAAACAGAAAACACCATACTGGCTGCCCAAACACTTAATGCCACGTACACACTGATAATGATTCACAGTAGAAAACTAGTAGGGCAAGTTTGCTATATAGCTTCCAAGTTAGGTAGGATATGAGTTAATCAGACAAAATAGAGTGGTGTACATACACGTGTCCCTTTGTGCAATATGAGCTTTATGAGGACAATGGGCAGGTTTGCATCAGGTTTCTTGTATATATGAGGATTAATCTGTAAGAGACTGAGTAAACACTTTTAACAAAGAATCCCATTTACAGTAAACATGGATGAGGCTGCTACGCACACGTTGTATTTGTGGGGAATAGACAGTACAATTGGCTTAAACTGGCCCTTTTTAGAGCAGCCAGGTGAGCTTACAGAGAGGTGTTTAGGTGGAGAGAAGGACAGAAGCCCCCACCACTGACAGTGTAGAGAAAAGGTGAGTGTAGACATAAAAATAAAATTTCTCTTACATTAAAACTTTGGCTATGATTTGTTATCTGCATTGTGTTTTAGTAAAGATAACTGTAAAGAGGTTAAGAACAATAACCGTTTTGTCATTCAGTTCATTCATTCACATTTTTGAGAAATAATTGTACATATGATTGTTTCTAAACTTCAAAAACTACTTTATGTATATGGAGCTGCCAAACAGAAATAAAAGTATAGATTCACACAGAAAAATTTGATGTTTATGTCCATAAGTTAGGGCCGCACAGTGACACAATTGGTAACACTGTTGTGTTGCAAGAATAATGTCCTGGGATCAAATCCCGGAATGGGGGTCTTTCTGTATGAAGTTCTATGTTCTCCCTGTGCATGTGTTGGTTCTCTCTCTGGCTTCTTCCTACGGTCCAAAAGTATGACTATTAGGTTAATTGGTCTCTCTAAATTGTCCTTAGGTATGAGTGTGTGCATAATTGTTTGTCCTGTAATGGACTGGTGACCTGTCCAGGGTGTCCCCTGCCTCTATCCCAATGACCAATAGAGATAGGCAAGGATAAGCAGGTTTAGAGGATGGAGCGGTGGATTAATGGATGGATGGATGGATGGATGGAAGATGGATGGATGGATGGACGGATGGCCTGGCACTGGGTTACTGCAGTAAACTTGCAGTGCAGCTACCTAGGACTTTTTTCATAAGCGTGAGATCAGAGAGTCAATATTTGAAACATAGCTTGTATGAAAGAACCTTTTCAAGTGACAAGCTAGGAGGTACTGTAAGTAATGGTAGAGGTATTCATCTAAAGAGGACGCTGCTGATATTAAATATTGTTTTGTTGGACTAACGAGACTAACGTGAATGTTTATATATTGTGCTAATGTTCAAGTTCCGGCCTGACTGAAATGTGGGTTTGGCTCTTTCAAACATTATTGTTGTTTCAGAGCAGTATGTTCTTGGCTCCTGTTCACAGGATTGTTACCAACATAAAATTGCAAATGTCCCAATCTTGTAGCAACACTTCAGATCTCTTCTCTGCAGTCCATAACTTGATAGGTGTTAACCATCCACCTGCTTAGAAGACATGAATGAATGAAAGCGAAAAAAACAGCATTTTCATTTAAATAGATTGAGGAAGGCTTTTTTATGCAACTTTTACTATATAGCTTTTACTTTTTAAAACAAATATGAAGTCATTAAGTTCAAAGATACAGTGTACCTCACTACTTACAGTACTTACACCTCTAATAAAGATGTGGAACAACACAAAGAAATAACTCTTTTGTTGCAGTTGCATAAGACAGTACTTACAGTAACTCTTCACCTCACCACACAGGCCTCCCATATGGCTTCGATTCAGGGACTGAGATGCTAATGGAAGAATGTTGGTTTTGTATCAAGTGAGACATTTCTGTCTTTATTTGGCTGTATGTTTTGGATCATTATTCTGCTGAAAATGATCCAATCCATTTTTTTATTTTCTGGTGTTTTTTATCTTCTGGTAGTGTTCACTACCTCTTATTCTTAATAGTTTATTACACTAAGTTCACAGAGTCTGTTTTAAGGGAAACAGGCCCACAGAATCACAGATCCACCAGAAGGAAACCGTCAGGACTCTTTAGGCCCTGTCCGAGGACCTTATAGGGATTAAGTTAAAATGCTATATTTAATATTGACTTACATGTCCTGTGCAATTATTACTTAAATAAATTAACCACTCAGTACATGTTAAAATTCCCAATTTTACTTGAAAGTCATCAGTTTTCATCACATTTTTTACTGTTCTTATGCAAGGCAGAAGAAAGGGTTCCATCAGCTCTGCTTGGTATGCCCCGTGGAAATTCTTCAAAGGACTTTGCAGTAGTAACTATATGGGAAATCTGTCATGAACATTGCAACAACCACTCATATTTTTCTAAGTGGGTGGGTCATGTATTAATGTTAAGAACAAGTTCTGCACTCTTGATCTAAGTCTCATCTAGTTATGGTTTCAGTAAAGTTTAGCAAAGTCCATATACACGACTTGCATCAAGACACAGAACTACCGGCAGAGTTCATGACAGACCCAGGAGTGGAGCCCCACGAGTGACAGACGCAACGATGACCAGTATCTAAGGACCAATGCACTCAGACATCATCATGCAACTGCCACACAGCTGCAGGCCCGTTTAGGAGATGTGAGGGGTACTAGGGTTTCCAGACAAACAATACACAACCGACTCCACCGCTTTGGCTTGAATGCCAGACGACCGTTGCAGGTGACTCCACTGACACCAAGACACCGCCGTGAATGTTTGCAGTGAGCACAAGACCATGTGACCCGGACAATGCAGCAGTGGTCTACCATCCTGTTCACTGACGAGTGTCGGGTCACCTTGCACAGAAATGATAGTTGTCAGCTTTGCTGGAGCAGGCGAGGTGAGCGATACGCTGAGGTCAACATGGTCCCCAGGGTTAGCTTTGGTGGAGGAGGTGTAACAGCATGGGCAGCCATCACCAGTCAGCACAAAACTGATTTGGTTATTACAGATGGCTCAGTGACTGCATGTTCTTACCTCAGAGACATCATAGAACCCATCATCATCCCCCACTTCCGCCAGCACACCCCCAACTTTCTGTTCATGGATGACAATGCTCCGCCACATCGTGCCAGAATTATCACAGCTCGACTTCAGGAAGTTGGAGTACCTTATATGGTATGGCCAGCAATGTCCCCTGACCTGAACCCCATAGAGCACGTTTGGGACCAGCTGAAGCAGAGACTGGATGATCGTACCCCACCCCCACGTGACCTGGCAGAACTGCGTGTATCAGTTGTGGAAGAGCGGAATGCATTGCCTCCGGACAACATCATGAGGCTAGCGAGGAGCATGAGACGTTGCTGTCAATCTGTGTAATTTGGGGCTACCCTTGTTATTGTCTACATTTTTGGGGTAATAAATATTACACTAATGGAAATGGTGTTTCTGCTCATTCATTATTAGTAATATCAACGGATACTTTTACTTGTTTCATTAAAATTCAGACCAAAAAGGAATAGTACTCATGTAAATAACAATATCCCTAACTTATTGTGAGTAGTGCATTTATGTTTGTCTTGGTGGGACAGAGAATGCTTTTTTGTGGCACGTGGCCCAAAAACCCAGGATACCACTTTGTGCTGCAGTGAGCTCCTCACTGCATACGGCGGAAGATAAATGTCCTTGTCCAGCCTTGTTTGTCATTGCTCCAAGTGTTCCTTAACTTGTTTTGAACTGTGACTCTCACTGACATGGGAAAGTTTAGACAAGTAGCTATTTACTTGCAGTTGCGTCCTGTTTGCTGAGGATCAATACTCATCTGCTCTACTTGAATGACTTGTTCTCAATTTTGAAGAACAGATAGATAAATACAGGTCCTTCTCAAAAAATTAGCATATTGTGATAAAGTTCATTCTTTTCCATAATGTAATGATAAAAATTAAACTTTCATATATTTTAGATTCATTGCACACCAACTGAAATATTTCAGGTCTTTAATTGTTTTAAAACTGATGATTTTGGCATACAGCTCATGAAAATCCAATTATTCCTATCTCAAAAAATTTGCATATCATGAAAAGGTTCTCTAAACGAGCTATTAACCTAATCATCTGAATCAACTAATTAACTCTAAACACCTGCAAAAGATTCCTGAGGCTTTTAAAAACTCCCAGCCTGGTTCATTACTCAAAACCGCAATCATGGGTAAGACTGACGACCTGACTGCTGCCCAGAAGGCCATCATTGACACCCTCAAGCAAGAGGGTAAGACACAGAAAGAAATTTCTGAACGAATAGGCTGTTCCCAGAGTGCTGTATCAAGGCACCTCAGTGGGAAGTTTGTGGGAAGGAAAAAGTGTGGCAGAAAACGCTGCACAACGAGAAGAGGTGACCGGACCCTGAGGAAGATTGTGGAGAAGGACCGATTCCAGACCTTGGGGGATCTGCGGAAGCAGTGGACTGAGTCTGGAGTAGAAACATCCAGAGCCACCGTGCACAGGTGTGTGCAGGAAATGGGCTACAAGCCACTTTTGAACCAGAAACAGTGGCAGAAGCGCCTGACCTGGGCTACAGAGAAGCAGCACTGGACTGTTGCTCAGTGGTCCAAAGTACTTTTTTCGGATGAAAGCAAATTTTGCATGTCATTCGGAAATCAAGGTGCCAGCGTCTGGAGGAAGACTGGGTAGAAGGAAATGCCAAAATGCCTGAAGTCCAGTGTCAAGTACCCACAGTCAGTGATGGTCTGGGGTGCCATGTCAGCTGCTGGTGTTGGTCCACTGTGTTTTATCAAGGGCAGGGTCAATGCAGCTAGCTATCAAGAGATATTGGAGCACTTCATGCTTCCATTTGCTGATAAGCTTTATGGAGATGAAGATTTCATTTTTCAGCACGACCTGGCACCTGCTCACAGTGCCAAAACCACTGGTAAATGGTTTACTGACCATGGTATTACTGTGCTCAATTGGCCTGCCAACTCTCCTGACCTGAACCCCATAGAGAATCTGTGGGATATTGTGAAGAGGAAGTTGAGAGACAAAAGACCCAACACTCTGGATGAGCTTAAGGCCGCTATCGAAGCATCCTGGGCCTCCATAACACCTCAGCAGTGCCACAGGCTGCTTGCCTCCATGCCACGCCGCATTGAAGCAGTAATTTCTGCAAAAGGATTCCCGACCAAGTATTGAGTGCATAACTGAACATAATTATTTGAAGGTTGACTTTTTTTGTATTAAAAACACTTTTCTTTTATTGGTCAGATGAAATATGCTAATTTTTTGAGATAGGAATTTTGGGTTTTCATGAGCTGTATGCCAAAATCATCAGTTTTAAAACAATAAAAGACCTGAAATATTTCAGTTGGTGTGCAATGAATCTAAAATATATGAAAGTTTAATTTGTATCATTACATTATGGAAAAGAATTAACTTCATCACAATATGCTAATTTTTTGAGAAGGACCTGTAACATCAGAGGTAACAGGATGTCAGGAATTACAACATAGTATTTTAGACACGCTGATCCTTTTTAAAAGGAAAGTATACATTTCAAAACTGCTAAATTTTTTTCTTTTATACTAGATGTTGTTAGGGGTGGCAATAATTGAGGCACCAGTGATTTCAAAAAGAGAGGAACTATTTGTAAATGTGTAACATTTTCCGACTGAATAAATGCATTCAAATTAAAAGCTGCATAAGATTATGCTACTGAAATAAAATGTTTTGTTACTGTACACAGAGTAGGTGAGGTCTTCTCCGTATTTACAAATTACATGGTGCACGTGATAGATGCCTTGCTTTGATCATTTGATGAGTGTAGCTAAAACAACACTACTGCTTAAATTCAAAACTGTTAATTGAATAACATTGTATTGGTTGCATGTATGTTGTCTTTGTAGCACAACTGTCCCATAGATAGTTAATAACAGAATAAATCTAGAATTTTATGACAGATCAGTGACAGCAAACATTTCTGCATTTTATTAAGAGACTGGATCTGGTAATCTGGAATATTGTTGGAAACAATATCAATCAAATACATACTTACTCATATGTACTATCTTGTTTAGCTTGCCAATTCCCATATTCAGTGCGCATGGGCAGGGGTTCAGGTATGATGACAGTAGCAAGTGCCCAGGCAATTGAAAACAAACATAGCCACACCGGTGGACGTACGAGTAGAAGCGGCTATTGAATCTGTTTTGGGAGAATTAGAGGTGATTTCTTCTTTGAAAAATGAGACAGGGGTTTTTCAAAACACCCTTTATGCGCATATTCTAGATGCAAGACCAACAGAAATCACAAGAAGAGATTCAATTCAAATTCAAATTCAATTCAAAAATACTTTATTGATCCCAGAGGGAAATTAAGTGTTTGCTCAAATGATTAATTCTCTAAGGAGTTGTTGTAGATGATGATGGCTGTGGGCAGGAAGGAATTCCTGTAGCGGTCTGTATTGCAGTGAAACTGAAGAAGCCTCCAACTGAAGACGCTCTGTTGTTGTATGACTGTCTCATGAAGAGAATGCTCAGGGTTGTCCATAATTTTTTTGATTTTATGAAGAATCCTTCTTTGCATTATCATCTCCAGATTTTCCACAGTTGTCCCAAGAACAGAACCAGCCTTCTTTATCAGGTTGTTTAGTCTATTTAAATCCCTGGCTCTGATGCTGCTACCCCAACAGATGACGGCTGAAGAGATTATACTCTCCACAACAGACTTGTAGAAGATCTCCAGCATCTTGCTGCAAACCTTGAAGGACCTAAGCTTCCGCAAGAAGTACAGTCTGCTCTGTCCCTTCTTGTAGACGGTTTCACTGTTGCGCCTCCAGTCCAGTCTGTTGTCAAGGTGAACTCCGAGGTATTTATACTCCTCAACCATCTCCACTTCTTCTCCCATGATGGAAACAGTTTTTGACTTATCCCTGTTTCTTCTGAGATCTACAATCATCTCCTTTGTTTTGTTCACATTCAAGGTGAGACGATTGTTTCCACACCATGTCACAAAGCGGTCCACCAGCTCTCTGTATTCAGCTTCTTTTCAATCTCTGATACACCCGACAATTGCAGAGTCATCTGAGTATTTCTGCAGATGACAGGTCTCTGATTTGTACTGGAAGTCTGAGGTGTACAAAGTCAAAAGGAATGGTGAGAGTACGGTCCCCTGTGGTCCCCCTGTGCTGCTGACCACCTGGTTTGACACACAATTATTCCGTCTCACAAATTGTGGTCTGTTTGTCAGGTAGTCATTGATCCAGGCGATTGTTGAGGGCTCCACCTGTGTCTTCAGGAGTTTCTGACAAAGCAAATCAGGCTGAATTCCACACAGAAGTTTATATAGTCAGTCACACACTCAGTCATGGCATTGATGTCCTCTCCATGTGCTTGGCAAAGAATCATCCAGTCTGTGGTTGCAAAACAACCCTGCAGGGCTTCTTCAGCTTCCTGTGACCATTTTCTCACAGTTCGTTTTGTCACAGGTTGCCTCTGAACAAGTGGTTTATATTCTGAACAGAACAGAAAAACAAGATTGTGATCTGATTGTCCCAGAGGAGGTCTTGGTTTGGACATGTATGAATCCTTTACATTTGCATAAAACAAATCCAAGGTCCTGTTTTCTCTTGTAGAGCAGCTGAGAAACTGTTGAAATGTTGGAAGTGTAGTAGAGAGCGAGGCATGATTAAAATCACCAGATATTGCCACAAATACATTGGGGTGCTGTGTCTGTAGCTTAGCAACAACGGAACTGATGACATCACATGCAGTGTCGGCAACGGCTGAAGGTGAAATGTAAACAACTGCAAAAATTACACTGGTGAACTCTCTTGGTAAATAATATGAACGAAAACTCACTGCCAAGAGTTCGAGATCTGGGCTGCAGAGACGACACTTCACAGTAACATGTCCTGGATGACACCATCTGTCGTTGACAAGCACTGCTACTCCACCACCTTTTCTTTTTCTGCTCGTCTTCAAATCTATGTCTGCTCGTACAGTCAGGAAGCCTGGCAGACAGACGTTGGAGTCGGGGATATGATCCAGCAGCCACGTCTCAGTAAAACACATAACACTACATTCACGGTACTCTTGCTGAGTCCTTGTAAGGGCTTGGAGTTCATCCATCTTGTTAGCCAGTGATCTTACGTTGCCCATTATGATCGATCATGGTGTAAGTGAAGCTTTTATTTTTGATTGGGCGATTTGTTGTTGTTTCCCTGGCGCATATGGCATACCTCATATGAGTCGTTACTGTGATTGGCTAAAGACAAGTCTGGTAGGCGGACACTTGCTGGCACGTCCTCCAATCAGCTCAAAATATGATACAAGACGGCCCTCCCTTTTTCAGATGCTTTCTGCGGGAGCAGTTCCAGACTGATGTGTAGACACGGTGCGGGGCTACACAGATATGGCTTTTGCCAGGTTATTTAGCTGTATGATTGGGTCAGATATTTTGGGTAGCTTTCGACTAGTTTTTGAGAATAATTGTGGTCCCTCTGTCTTGACAGATATGGTGTAACTGACTTAATAGCCAGTTTCAAAAGACACACCATGGCGGTATATTAAGGTAATATTGCCGGCATGGTGTCTTTTGCGGTATGGCAAGGCTCGCATATTACAGCATTCGTGTAGGCAAACTTGATAGTAATATTATCGCAATATTGCCGCAACGCTGGACTTATGAATGAAGATCATGCCTTGGCGCAACATAGGATAATGTCATGATGATGTGTGGAATGTGCGGTGTGTCCCAGCTGGCAACAGTATTTAAAATGCAAGTAAACATGGGGAGTTCATTTAGCATTTGTAAATTGTGTGAAATGACAAACTGGAGTGCTGCAGAGGTCCAGGAGCTTCTGGCCTTTAGAGCTGTAGACTAGATCCCCAGACAGTTCACTGTGACTGTGAAGGAGCTTTTGGAGCGCTTGCAAAAAGACTTAACGAGTGGGGCTTCAATCGGGACAAAAACAAGTTATGTCCAATCTATTTTGTCTGTTTACCCCGGACTCTTCTGTTCACAAAGTTTATACATAACCCTACACGTCGACAGCCCGGACACCAATGCCACATCCCCATCCCCATCGCGTAATCTTTTGTGAAAAACACCTGATCGTGCCACATTGCCGCCACAGGCTAACCACTTACCAATGACCTAAAGGCTCACTTTTGCCAGCATTGATGCCAGCACTGATGGAAAATATTGTCTTTTGAAAAAGGCTACTGTTGTCACAATGTGACGTCTGTCTTTGTCCGTCCCTGTGCCCTTGAATGTCCCCAGCCGTTCCCTGTCTACCAGATTGTCTCCCTATTTACCTCCCCAGTGTATATATGTCCCTCTGTGTTTTCATGTCTTTGTCGGGTCATCGTGTCTATGTCCTGTCCTGTGCTTCCCTGGGTTCTGGACAATCTTCATTAAACATGCGTTTCAAGAACGCTAAACGTCTTTTTGCGACTGGGTCCTCTCTGCCAAACCTGACAGAATGACCGACCGTTTGGACCCAGCAGAGATCATGAGGACAGAGGAGGACTGGCTTGCTCTGTGGGAGTGGAGCAGCAGCCAAGTCGTGGTGGACCCACCTTTTGCGGGAACCCATCTTTGGATTTTCCCTCCTGGAGTTGGCCCGCGGAAAGACGAGCCTGATCCACACTCCAGCTTGAAGGCATCCCGCTGCCACCGTCGCTGTTGGGCCGCTCCTACAGCCCTCCAGGAGGGCCCGATCGATCTCCTCCTGGCTTCTCAAGAAGCTGTCTGTCCCCTTGGTCTTCAGAGATCCGGCTCTGCTCTTCCTTTCCAGGGTACGGGTCTGGTGTTCCTCCTCATCCCCCTGGACGCTGAACCTGCTCTCCCCTGCTCTCCCCTGCGATTGGCCAATCATAGAGGAAGACTGTGGAAAAAAAAAACTGACCGCCTGGCCCCGCCTCCTATCCCTAGCTGGTGGGACCTATGTCCGGTGCCTATTCCTGGCCAGCCTCAAGCCCTGACCTCCACTCCTCCTTGGGACTCTGCAGCTTTTTGGAGCTCGGTGACTGAGGAGGAGTTTGCCTTGCTCTTCTCTGTTTAAGAGAGTTTAAGAGGTGTATTGTGAGTCCCGCTGGAGGACACGCCCCACTCCCGCTCCTGTCTCCGCAGGGGGTGTCCAGGTAGAACGCCTCTGGTTCCTGTCTCTGCAGGGAGTCTCCTGGCGGGCACTCCTCTGGTTCCTGTCTCCGCAGGGGGTGTCCATTGGGGGGTACATTCAAAATGTTACGTTTGTCTTTGACCATCCCTGTGCCCTTAATTGTCCCCAGCCGTCCCTTGTCTCCCCGATTGTCTCCCTAATTACCTCCCCAGTGTATATATGTCCCTCTGTGTTTTCTCTTTTTTCTTTTTTTTCTCTTTTTTAACGTGTCCTGTTTGGCAGTGTGGAGCTCAGAATTGCTGTCTGAGTACCAAGTAGAAGGCCAACAGATTTACTTTCACAAGCGGAGCATTACTGCTTTTGCTATAGTACTCCACCTTATATATATGTGTGAAAAATCTTTATTATGAATTGAAGGGGTCCCTCTGTGTTTTCATGTCTTTGTCGTATCGTTGTGTCTTTGTCTTGTCCTGTGCTTCCCTGAGTTCTGGACAATCTTCATCAAAAATTATTTTCAAGAATGCTAAACGTCTCTTTGCGACTGGGTCCTCACTGTTAAACCTGACAAATGTTATGCTGTTATGTTACGCTACCTTGCTCACACACACGTTTTTGAGATCTGTCCACCAATTTTGTTGGGTTTGAATTTGGGGCTTTGTGATGGCCATTTCAAAAACTGACTTTGCTGTCTTTAAGTCACTTTTAAGCTAATTTGGTGGTACACTTTAGGTCAATGTCCATTTGGAAGACCCATTTGTGCTCAAGCTTTAGTTTTCTGTCTTATGTCTTGAGATGTTGCATCATTGTTTGCACATAATGTTATTTTCCTTGTGATTTCATTATTTTCAGAAGTACAACCAGTCCCTCAAAACATTATACTGCCACGACCACCATGCTTCACAGCAAGATTCCCCTTTTTCCTCTTAATGTGACAATGCTCATTATGGTTCAAGCACTTACATTTCAATTTAATTAGAGCACAGGATATGTCACCCAAAATTGAGATTGTTTCCCTATATGCATTTTGAATTGATGGCTTCTTCCACTTTAAGTGGCCTTTCTGGCCAATGACCTCATGATCTAGGGTTACTTGAAAAAGTTCAAGAAATTCTCTTGAAAAAAAATGGTAATCCAGGTAACCTATAACAAGACAAGTGTCAGAAAAAGGGAAAAAAAAAGGTTGTGTGTTATGTATTTTATACAATGTATGTAAATATCTATTTAAAGCTGTAGGCTATATATCCCAAAGTAATGTCATAATTTAGAACAGGCCACCAGCTTTCTCCATTTAGTCATATTAGAGTTGTCCAACCTTGTACAGTAGATTCTGTTGAATACAGAAAAGTACAGGAAAGAGATTGCAGTGGACCAAATTTACAGATTTAAAAACGTTTATTGAATCAACCATTTAGGAGGCGTCCCTTTACACCTCCTGCTTATTTCACAGAGTTCTGACTTTCCAAAGTTCATGTCCCCAGTCAGAAAAACTGTCAAGAAAATGAATGAAAGTCATCTACGCTGCCACTTGTTCAGTGGCTCTCAGTTGGGTGTGAATCCACTGAAGAGGTTGAGTTAAGTGTGCCCTCGATATGAAAACAGCCACCTCCGAAACCTGAGCTGGAGACACACAAACTCACGGCAAGTTTAGAGTCGCCCTTTAGAACACTGTTCACACATTTACTCTTCTGCAGTTCTGGCACCACATAGGAAATGAGTCTAGTGACAATATTTTCATTAGATAACCCAAATCCTGAAATTTTCCACAAGACACACAATTGTAGGTTTGTGATTCAGTTACACTGTTAGCTTTTCTGGAACATGAAAAAACACATGAAGCTCAGTTTGTTATTTGGGGTAATATAAAGCAAGATTCTGAGTGGCTTGTTAATAAAAGCACAGCATGAACTATGACAGAAGCTGAACCAAATGACTGCCCTCACTTCATCAGATTCATTCCAACATTCCATGCAATGGGTAGTTTCAACTGCCCATTGTTTTTGGATTTATTGTAGCTGTAATTGGCATTCCAAATTGGCGTTTCTCAACAGTGCATTCACAACAAACCAATATTACATTTAAACAAACCCAACCCAATTAATTGTTGCCTTGCCAAGCCTTTCAGACACTTGTGGCTTCAGTACAGTCTATATTTCTTTTCATGATTTTGCAGGGTTCACAGGAGTTCACAACCAGTCTCCAGTGGGAACTGGGGGGAGCTTATGGGTGTTTTCATTGGGCATTTTCCATGCCGTGTGGTTAATTGTTAGGGGAGACGTTAACCAACGTCTGACACATATTCTTTGAGCCTCGAGGGCCTGTGTATAATCAAATCAGGGCCTGTACCGCAGCTTGGGCTGTTGTGAAGGGGTCGAGCCAAACATCCAAGCATGCCCTCACAGCTGCGTCATACTTTAACTTTGTCAGTCAGAAGAACAATAATTTTCTGCCACTGGATGAGGTGTTGTTTGCCTGCTGATCCAACAAAGAAAGGTGATTCTCCTGTAAGACACTGCTGCACTGAAACCTTTTGGACTGCTGTCCTGAGTTATGAAATAGATTTCACTCCATTTTCATGTAAAGAACAGTTAAGGTTTCAGTCATTAACTACTGAGGAAAAAGTATTTGGTCTCATACAGATTTATTCTGCTTTTTTCTTTGTTGGTAAACTAAGATATTTAAGATCATCAAACTAATTTTAGTATTAGACAAAGATGACATGAAATGCCACCAGGCCCTTTGTGAAAATATGATTGCACCCCCCAGAAAGGGTTCAAAGACTCGTCTCACATTTGCCCATCTTGATCAACTCCAAGACTTTTAGGAAAATATTCTGTAGAGTGACAATACTAAAGTGAAACCTTTTGGAAGGTGTGTGTCTCGTTATATTCACACAGCACTCCAAAAATCATCATACTGACAGCTTAGGTGATCGTAATTCGTCCTGTAACTGGTTGGAAGCCGTTTCGAATCCCCACTCTGTTTATCTTGGTAGTTGCATCCTTGGGCAAGACACTTCACCTGCCTTACCTGCTGGTGGTGGTCAGAGGGCCCAGTGGCGCCTGTGTGTACGGCAGCCACTCTTCTGTCAGTGTGCCCCAGGGCAGCTGTGGCTACAATGTAGCTTACAACCACCAGCGTGTGAACGTGTGCAGGAATGGGTGAATGACTAAATGTAGTGTAAAGCGCTATGTGGTCATCTGACTGAAAAAGCGCTTTATACAAATACAGGCCATTTACCATTTCAAGCATTGTGGTGGTGGTGTAGTGCTATGTTCCAGGACTGATTTGCTTTCAGTAGGACCATGACTTGTTGTAACTGAATAAACCATGAACTTGGTTCTATACTAGGTAAACCTGAGGGACGTCATTCCTACATTACTACTTTGAACTTAACCTCACTTGGGTAATGCTGCAGAACATTGATCTGAAGCTCACCAGCAAGACCACCTCTACATGACTAAAATCAAAGTCAGCACTTACATTTGATTCAGATGCTGCAACATGACCTTAAGCAGGTAATTTATGCACAAACCCTCCAATGTGATTGAATTAAAATAAATCTGCGAAGAAGAGAGGTTCAAAATTGCTCCACAGATATGTTAAAAACACATTACAAAAATACTTTATGGCAGGTGACAACAAATGATAGAGGTTTACTGGGCTGTTGCTTTTTCACCTAGTGTTATATTGACTTGAAAAGCGCTTGCCCTGTAATAAATTAATAAACAGAAATATTTAATGAACTTAAACATAATTTGAACATACTCAGGCAAGGCAGGCAAGGCAATTTTATTTATATAGCACACTTTCAACAACAGGGTAATACAAGGTGCTTTACATGATTTGGTGATAAGGGGAAAAAAAGAATATAACATTTTGAAATCAAAAGCAGCAATTTAGCATGAAACATACACAACACACTATACGCAATAAATTTATATTTAATTATTTGTTTATTTATGTAGTTTTTTCTTTCTTTCCTCCACTTTGTCTTTCTTCAACTTTATTTCACAACATGATTAGAGTACAGCAGCTAGTAAAGGGGTTGTTTTTTCAATCGTCTTGTTAAGGTAACATGAAACAGTGATCCACTGGAGGACAAGGTGTGGTCATGTTGGTCAGTATCGATTTGAACTCAGTTTTCATGTAAAATAAATGCATGCTCGGTGCATGGGTTAGAGCAGGTATCTCAAAGTCCTCGAGGGACTGTGTCCTGAAATGTTTAGATGTCTCTCAGCTTCATCATGCTTGAACCAAGTAGTTAGATCATTAGCATAACTCTGCAGAGCTGGATTGCAGACCTAAGAGGTTACACAGCTAATTGATTGAAATGTAAAAATGGTAGGACACTGGTCCTTGAGGATGGAAGTGTAGGAACCCTTGCCTGGAGAAACCAGGATACCTGAAGAATCACAAGAGCGCCTTTGTGGAAACATAACAAAGACCCAGCAAAACTTCCAAATCCCATTTCTTCAATGTTCATAACCACATCGGTATGTTTGTTCGGGACAAAAACGGAAAGAAACCCACAACAAAGTCTAAAGGAATTACGTGGACTCTGTTAAATTCTCTCATTCTGAGGAAACAGTGACCATTTGAACTTCTCTTCCTATGACATGTAAACACATTGCAGTTACTGCTTTCCCGCCTCTTACCTTTGTTCCTGTGCTGAGAAAGAGACAGTGTGGGATTCAGTTCTCAGTGCCCAGAGGTATATACAGAGCCCTGGATAGAGATCAGTAATCCCCACCACTATTGGAGTCCATGTGTTTTGGCTTTCATTTTTCTGCATTATTAGTGCTTATTGGTACATGGTCTAGGAATGTGGCCAGGGTGTTTGAAGTCAAGGAGAAAGGTGATGCCAGGGGCATTAGCTGAAGGAATGATGACCTTAAGGTCTAAGCACAAGCCAGCACTCCTAACCTCCAGGAGCCTCTCCCTTCATGTTGAAATCCAAAGTCCTGCACTCTTTACAACCTCAGGCACAAGGGACATTACAAATTTGTGATTCTCTACACTAGTTGAGTATTCCCATAGATTTAACATTTACCTGTATGTCGATGTGCTCAAAATAAATTTGTAGTGCAATAACTACGAACTCACCTACCATTCAAATTCAAGTGTTTCATGTGCTTAATGACATGATGGAACCTGTTGTGTGTTGGTTTGTACACTTGAGGCTAGATTAATTTTAAAAGCTATTAAATGACAGGATCATTTATATGATAAAACCCTAGGTTTAACACATTGTGTGTTATCTTAATGCCATAACTGTAGGATGCAACAGATACTGTAAATGAATCCGAGACAACAAATCCACATGTGCAAATAACATCTAAGTTTAAAGAAAATACTGAGAAAATAACTACTGTTTCCACCAACAGTCTTCAGTTAAAGGTTTACATCTGTCATATTCTGGGCAGTAAGAAAGTTTACTTGAAAACTACAACCAAAATTGGGGGTGCACATTTAAAATTACTGTTTGTCACAACAATAAATGAATGTCATAGATAACAATATAACAAATGTAATAATCAATATGATATATTACCTTTGGTTGCAGTTGGGATATTTGTTGTTTTACTGTTCTAAATAAAAGCAATTCAGCAGATCACAATGTAGTTTTTATTTTTGTGTTAAAACTGTGATACCATATTATTACTCCATATCATGATATTGTGAGAATGTTCCACTGTCCCATGCCTAATTAGGAGTGTTATTTTGTTGCTCATGGGAAGACAAACATTTTGAGAGTTTATGCGCATGTAGAAGTTAACCTGTAGTTAAACCTATCAATTCCAGATCTGCTTTCATTTGAGTAAGGAGCATTTTAAATTTGACCTGTTGGAGAAAGGTGGACCAAGACTTTCTGTGCTGAAATAAATGAAGCATACAATTTAGGGGGGGTAAAGTCAGACTGGATGAATATAAAGTTGTATTTGTGTTTATTTGTTGTTAAGAGAGAAAAAAGGAAGACTTCCAAAAGGACAATCCATGCTTGGAAAAAAAGGTATAGCCCAAAAGAAACAGAAACTGATAAATTTTCTGTTTGATCATCTGTGAGCTTTAAAGGACAACATAGACAGAAGACACTGAATGGCTCAAGAAGTTGTTTCATAAAAAGACTGCAGAAGGAGTTTAAAAGTGAAGCTATCTCCTCAAGATTACAGTTTAATCTTAGGGTGTTATTTAGAGACATGACTCAAACATTATCATGGTCTGAGAAATGAGAACCAACCCTAGAGAGGTTGAAGAACATCGTGCTTTTTCAGAGATGGTGGCCAGGTTTTCTGCCACAGCTTTTCAAAAACATTTTTAGTTGGGCCAAGAATAATTTTTGTTTGTTTTACATACAACAAACCATGTGGGGCTGTGGCTCAGGAGTGAGGAGTTCGTCTTTTAACCGGAGGGTTGCTGGTTCGAGTCCCCACTGTCTGTCTCAGTTGTTGTATCCTTGGGCAAGACACTTCACCCTTCTGCCAACTGGTGGTGGTCAGAGGGCCCGGTGGCGCCAGTGTCCGGCAGCCTCACTTCTGTCAGTGTGCCCCAGGGCAGCTGTGGCTACAATGTAGCTTGCCATCACCAGTGTGTGAATGTGTGCGTGAATGGGTGAATGACTGAATGTAGTGTGAAGCGCTTTGGGGTCCTCATGGACTAAATAAAGCGCTATACAAGTACAGGCCATTTACCATTTACAGATGAGTGGCAAAAGCAAAAGCAAGAAAGTTGGATTAGCTTGTCAACAACTGATTGTGTCATCCAGGACAGGCTACTATGGAATGTCTTCTCTGCTGCCAAGATATTGAGTGTTTGGCATGTCATGGTATTAATGAGACTCCCATACAGAGGCCTCTTTAAATTCATTGCAAGACTGACTGCGACCAGATATCTTTCCTTCCCACAGCATCACCATCCACGACCCTTTGAAGATCCTTGGGTTGTATGAACATTTAAATTCCCTTTGGGTTAAGTAAAATGTTTTTGAATTAAATTGAATAGACTCCAAACTGATAACAGATAAACAGATAACAGAACAGAACAAATAATAAAACATCAAATAAATATATTAATATTAAACACTTATGCTTCAAAGTAAGTAGCTGTAGCCCTTAAGCATTTTTTTAGAGTCATTAATAAAACTGAAAAGTGTGCAAGTCTTTACATCCAGTTATACAGCTTATGTTCTATATTTTCTATTTGCATTATTCTACTCAATAGCCCACTGCATTTTATTTTATTTTGTTTTATTACTATATAGGCTAAAAATTCAAACCGAAGTCAAGGTTACGTAATTAAATATCATTGCTTGATGACATTCTTCTGGGGGATCCTTTTGAGACCAGAGAAAATGCTGCTCACAACAATTGTTTTGTTTTTACTGTGAAATGCCCTCTGACAGTTCCAGACCCTATTAAATCTCAATTGTGGGTTCTCCATCACCAGTTATCAATGTTGCCAATAGCTCATGTTCTCTTGATGCTCAATCGATTTATCTATTGGTCTCTCTATGGCTTTCTGAATTACAACCTCTGCTACTAGACGACGCTCACGGACTCTCAGTTTCTGTGGAAATGGGTTAGGTTTCTTTAATTTACAGAAGCAACTTAACACCAGGTGGACTCTCAAATCTTTGAGTCTGGCATAGAGACAAAAACATCTGGAGTACTCTGTGTGGTTACTGATTCAACACAGGCCTTTTTTTCACTGAACTTTGACACATCATATTTGGAGCAACATCTGATATGCTCCCCCCTCCACTAGATAGATTTAACTAAACCTAATGATCTAGACCTTAGCTACTGTTGTTAGACCTTTTTTGTACATTTGATCTTTTTTTCATCTGACTGGAATCCCAGCTGAAGGTCACATCTCAAAATTGCTCAGTATTTCCAAATGTTTACCTAATGTTTTAACATCTACTTCGCTGGGGTTCCAAGTGTGCCGAGTTGGGCTAAAAATGCTAAATCAGAAGACTGTCAGTCACTAATTGACTAAGGAGTGGAGTCACTGATTGTGTCAGAAGAACAACTCTCTTACATGTTCGTCCCGTAACTGGTTCGTTGTCTCAGTTTTTGTGTCCTTGGGCATAACACTTCACTCGCCTTGCCTGCTAATGGTGGTGAGAGGGCCCTCTATCAGTCTGCCCAAAGGCAGATGTGGCTACACTGTAGCTGACCGCCATCACTGTGTAAATGACAGAATGTAGTGTGAAGCGCTTTGGGGTACTCTGGACTAAATAAAGCACTTTACAAGTCCAAGTACCATTTCTTCGACTGCAGCTTTTTCTGACTCTTTTTTTCTCTTGCTCATTGTGTCTTTGGGCAAGAAACTTCACCTGCCTTGCCTCATGGTGGTGGTCAGAGTGTGGCATCCTTGATTCTGTCAGCCAAGAGCAGCTGTAGCTACAGTGTAGTTTACAACCATCAGTGTGTGAAAATTGTGTGTGAATGACTAAATGTAGTGTAAAGCGCTTTGGAGTCCTCTGACTTGAAAAAACTGTATAAAAATGCAGGCCAGTTTCCATAAGTTTAATACCTGCTTAAAGGTTGTTGTTTTCAAACGGTACTTTAAATCTAACAAATGAGCCTTATTGGAATCCATAATTCAGTTTACGGAGATGCACCTGTACATAAATATCTGTTTACAACTCCATGTTTGTGTTGAATGGTAGTCTGTCACATCTCTACTTGTTGAAACGCCCTTAACAAGTCAAACTGGTAATATTAGCAGACTCAGCAGAGCTTAAAAATAATATAGTTATTAGCATGAGTTAGAGGTGGATTGAATGTATCCAAATTATCTTTCACATATTAAGTTCCCTTATTAGTTCAGAATCAGCTGTCCAGAACCCTCCTAATAACTTCTTATTTGTATTAAAGACCAGAATATGTATCTGTTTTATTATGGTTAGATGTTAGATTAACTTGTGGCTAAAGCTGTTGAGAGGTTCTAAAAAAAAACAGTGTTATCTGAAGATGTCTTTTTCTTAGTTGAGGAGTTTAAAAAATCCCATAAAGTGCTACTTTTAAAGAATGAAAGTTCAGAAAACACTGCAACAGATTTGCTTATATATTCAGTGGCAACAGATGTGTCATGTTTGACTGATGCCAATTACAATAACAACAAAGCACTGGAAATCTGGCAAATGATGTTTAATGTACCATATAATTTTGACATATTATTGATACAGGCCTGAGATCAGACAGATTTTACTTATGTGAGGAATGATAGGTAATTATGCTGTTTTATTACATGCACCAGTAATTGATATTTGTGTATTAAGTTGCCTTTGCCAAGTACACAAAACCAGCCTCAACCGATGCAAATTTTGTACGTGCCTTGTCAGTTTGGAGAAGTGAATTACATTTGTCACCCTGAATTACATCTGTCACCAAGGCAGGTAAAAGCAGCAATTATTTCAACCACAAAAGCTGGAACAATGCAAGCGATCCAGTTCAGGTTGTTCTGGCAATTTATAAATCGCTTCAATAGAAACTCCTTTCTTGGCTGTGTTACTTCCATTGCCAAAGTATCCTTGCTTATAAAACTGTGATTTTTATCAGTGTAGTAAGAAAGCTTGTTAAAATTCAAAATCACACAGACTCATTTTCTTCCACAGTGAATAAACTGGAAGAGGCAGTTACTCCAGGTTCACACACTTTAGTCGGAGTTGATGTTCACAAAGTCTCTCATAAATATTTCCTCCGGATGTAGATTACTGTGGAGGACAAGTTGAGCCCTGAGCTGTGCATGTATGTGTTTCAACAGAACTCACCTGTGAGCTTGATAAATCACTCGTAGTATACTCTCAGAGTTGTGCGTGGACAGTAAATCTGAAAGTCAACAGCCAGTGAGTTCGAAACCAAACTGTAAGGAATTCTGTGTTCATGACACTACCTCAACAGGTGTCTTCTATTTTTTCTATATATATATATATATATATATATATATATATATATATATATATATATAAATATATATATATATAGATATATATATATATATATATATATATATATATATATATATATATATATATATATATATATACATATATATATATTATCCGCAATGGCTCCAATAAGAGTCTTTATAAGGAAAATCGACAGTTTTAAATATATGTGCAATCGGTACCATGAGTTTTTCTGTGACATTGTTGTTATTTTTATATCCATTCTTGTGTGATGTGGTTGTGTAGTTCTTAGTTCACGATGTTAGGTTTGTTTTGTCAATGTTCCTTTTTCGTGTTTTGTTTTGTTTTTCCCCCTCTCTCTGCCGTCCTGTGGGTATGGAGGCAGACTTCAATGTTTTCCTGTGTTTTCGTTGATCCCTTTCCTCTCTTGTATTTTCAACTCACCCTCTCTCATGACTTTTTGTTTCCTACCTCTCTTCTTCATCTTCTTTCTTTCTTCCCCTTAATTTTCCGTCTCCGTGTCCATAACATCAGGAAATAAAACCCCCAGCAATTCATAATAAAGATTTTTCACACATATATCAAGTGGAGTACTATAGTAAAAACTGTACTGCTCCACTTGTGAAAGTAAATCTGTTGGGCTTCTACTTGGTACTCAGACACCAACTCTGAGCTCCACACTGCCAAACAGGACACGTAAAAAAAATGTATAATAAAAAAAAATATATATATATATGTGCATGATCTAAGAACAGATATTAAAGAGCAAAAATAATTGTTTTAGTTCCACTAAACCCACATAAATAACTTATAATTAGCCTTTCCATTTTTCTTCAAAGTAGATAAGTAATTTTAAAACACTTTTTGCCATGAAACCTTAATGGCCTGGCCTCTTGTATAAACAGTGCCATAAATGGAGGCTTTACTGTCGATCAGATCTGCATTGTATTGTGGTCGGTTGTAGTAAGTAGGATATAGACTGTTTTCTTAAATAAAAATACATTTTTATGACAGTCATCATAAAATAAAAGAATCAAATCGGAGGTGACATTTCCATCTTTGCAAAACTTGCTGTAACGGGCTGTTTTAAATAACCTGCCTTGCAAAGTTTCCAGACAAGCTAGTGATAGCTGTAAGATTCGTTTGTGTTACCAAGTCTAAGTTTTTAAAAAAACACTTTTATTGAAGATATTAAAATCCCTAGCTAAATAGTCTATTAAAGTACAGATCCATGCATTGAAACAATTAAATGTGACAATAAATAAATGTACATTAATTTAAAAAACTGTTAGTTCAGGGAGTTTTCTTTTAAACATATTGCTACTACGTTTCCCATAGCCCCTTTGGAAAAGCTGACCAGTCGCTGAGTTCACAGAGCCTAGATGATCCCACCCGTGTTAAACTTCCGGTGCTACTTTTGGTTAGCAAAAATGGCACAGGGAGGAAACATTGTTAACAGCTTCTATAATTATCACTGTCTATAGGGTGAGCTGCCTTAATATTAATACAATTAATATAATTTATTTAAAGCATTGGGCATCTGTCAGTGGCCATACTGTTATGTTTACACTTTTTAGTTTAAGTGTAGAGTAATTTGTTCTTTGTTCTAAGCTGCTGCTGTTTAAAACTTTCTGTCAGTTTCTGATGTGCACAGACATATATATGTTAAAACAACAATGTAACTTACAGATAAATTTAATTTCAATACTACTTTATGGCCCACCCATTTGTTGTTAGGCCAACCTGAAAAGAAATTTTTGGTTCTGCCACTGCCACTATGTAGGCAGGAGTCAGAGTGGCCAGAGGTAGTCCAAAGAAAGGGTTCGGCTCGGCCCAGACAAAGGTAGTGGGAATGCGCTAAATATGTGATGACCAGACAGGGTCCGGGCCGAGCCAACCCTAGTGGAAAAGGGGCATTGAATACAGGTGATACAGGTGTTGGAAACACTATTGGCCCAAAGGTTATGTAGCATTTGAAATTTTTAATTCAAGGAAAACAAATAGCCAAACCTGAGGAAAGAGTACAGAACATAGTTAATGCCACAGCTAGGATAAATAAAATAGCTCATGCAGGGCGTAAATAGCCAGAACTCCAAGGCAAAGGCAGCTTTTTGTTTGTGAGCGTGAAGTTTATCATATCAGGCAAATATTTCTTTTTCAGCTATTTTTACTTTTTATATGTCCTCTGTCAGTTGAAAACATCTACTGATGTCCATCGATACTGTAAAGAAAAAAAAGAAAAAAAACCACTCTCTTCAAATAATCGACCTGCATGTTTAGCCATTAAAATTAGCTTAATATGAGACTAATTCTTTTTTCTGACTCTGAGCCAAATGAAGGACAGTGTTGTGGTACAGCGGTAGGCTAACCTTTGAAGGAAATTTCTTTGGATCTAACAACATGTTGTTGTGGATAAACAAACTGCAAACTTGTGACAAAATATGTCCTGTAATGTTTTGGCGGCTACATTATTGTATTCCTGAAAGTCATTTAAGGGAAACTGGCCTGTTGTCGTCACTTTTATCTACATCCACATCTATCTGTCTTTCCTTTCACATTTTTTTGCATATTTCTCAATTTTGGTCATTGAAATGAATATAACTGTCAGGAGGTACAAGCTCATGTGAAATCAATGCATAAAACAAGTGTGGTACAGTACTTCCCTTTTCTTAAATTTTTTAAAAATGTTTTTAATGCTGTAAATCCGTCTTTGTTTATGCCACACTAGCCATTGCGCCGTGCTAGTCTAATGACCACTGAGTCACATTTGACCTGTCCTTACTCGATAATTAGTGCTTTCAAAAAATGGGGTCAGGGCTTTGCTGCTCTGATGGGACCCTTTTTCAGTGTAGCAACAACCAACACAATTATCAGCTCATCATAACAACAATAATCCATACTGTTACATATGAATATAATTTGTTTGTCCTGTCTTTCTGTCCAGTCATCCCAGGAGACTGAGCTCCTCTAATAGAGTTTTAATGTGCACTGCATTGATTAGCCTCCTCCTTTCGTGACTATCATCCTTTGTGCACCACTCGGCCTTTTGGTGGGTTTTGACAGTTTTATTATAAGGAGCAAAGCGGGCCAAATAAACAGAGGATTAACAGCCGTCCCTCGCTAGCGTTTCCAAAGGTTAGTAAATCTCACCATATGGATTTTTTGGTGTCTCCCCCAAATGTCATGGCTTAATTATTGACTGTGGGGCCATTTTGGAGAGAGATTTGCACTTTTACAATATTGTTGTGCCTGGTGAGGTTAAGTGTTGAGAGTTCATGGAAGGACGTTGTCCCCCTTTGTGTTTAATGAAGATGGATTTAGAGATGAAATGTTGAGTGTGATAAGGACAGCGTGACCTTTAAGGCTTTGCCACAAGTAGAAAACATGCTGATGGTTTGAACTAACAAATAATAAAACTTCAGTAAAAAAAAGAGCATCCAGGTTTTCACTGAATGAATTTAAAAAAGTTAAACTCCGTGCTTACACATTGGTGGGTATTTTTCGTATGCATCTTGAATGATCATTTTTATGGACCTGTGTGAGAGATTTTGTTTTTTTTTCTTCTTCAGTAGATCAGAATCTATGAGCTCTAAGTCAAGATTATAACCAGCCGTGGACAACAGGGGTTGTGACCTCCCAGTGTGGCTGTTATGAGTAAATATTGATCACACTGTGGTCAGTGGATAAATGGAGCCGCTCGAACAGAACAAACCATGTTGCATGCCGCTTTGTTTCAAACAGTAATATCTACTCTAAGCCCTGTCCCTGTCTGCTACATTTTGCTGGGTGCACCAACATGTGTGGCTCTACAGCAGGTTACGGTTCCTTCGATCTCCTGCTTAGCGGAGTGAGACATTCAGGGCTTTGCACTGGAACAAGCAGGAGGGATCATGTAGTCCTCATGTCTACGCTTTCTTTAGAGAGCTATGTTGCTGACAACACGTTGCAATACGTGAGATACTAAATGACACTTTGGTGAAAAGCATTCTATTGACTCCCTTTTTTGGAGAAATAATAACTAATTCCTTAGAACCTCTTCACACAGGATTTAGATCTTACAATGTCAAATATCAGCAGGAATATGATTGGTCTTCACTGGACAATGGTGTTAAATGTGGTGCACTCCCCATTCGGAATAAGACCATGAGAGTTACTTGACTGGTTTCAGCAAGCACAATTCTACTTTTGGAATGTCATGGTGGCTCATTGTCAATGTGGTTCTGTGTAGAGCAGTATACATGATTCCTTCTACCCTCCAATGTATCCATCAAACAGATAAAAAATTACATTAACACTGGCAAGAATTAGTTGAACTGAACAGAAAATCCCTGCATATTTTATTCCTTTAGTATTTATTCAAACTGATATGCAGACAGCACTACTGTTCATGTTTGTTCCTGCTCTGCAAGGTTGAAACTGATGTTGGTGGAGTCAAAACCTCTCCCACTCAGTATATATGGAAATTCAACAGTTACTACAGGAACTGACAACAGAAATGATACCTGAGGCAGTCAAATCGTAGTAGTTTGGTGTGATCTGTTAACATATAACTTCATCCATTTCATACTGTGCTAGGCTATTGCTTGGAACACGGTGCAATCATAGGCGTTCAGTTTCATTATCTTTTTTTTTTTATTACAAACACCCACATTAAAACGGTGTTCCTTTTAAAGAACTGACTATTCATATTTGTTGGTGTCAGTGGCACTCTTCAGTGCATCAGGCTATGGGCAGATTAGAAAATGTTAAAAATTGTTACCTTTCCTAACATTTACTATTAAAGGGGTGTACATTAACCTTTTTTTATTATTTAAATTACTTTTTGACAGTGACCATAGTTGAGCAACTGTTAATTAGTCCATGACTTATGTTTTCCTGGTGTATAATATTATGTAACCCAGAGCCTGATTTCACTTCTGTTCAAAATAGGACAGAGAAAGCAATAGTCAAACACTTTAACAGCTGGAACTGAAACAATCAAGACCAGTACCTAAGTTTATGTTGTCATGACACATAGTGAGGAGATGGTAATAACGATGGGAAAATCTCTGAAGGTGGAGCCACCAAGTCTTCATAGCAGCAATGTATGTTGAGGGGTTTTCCCCAACATTAACCAGGGGTACCAAACATTGTGTTGGATGTTAAAAACCACACTGAGGGTGTAGATGACTATATTGGGAATGCACAAAACAGCAATGACAAACCTGTTCAGCAAGTGCAGATATGTTTATGAAATTGGTTGCAATCTAGCCACATTCTAATGGGTCATGTAGGCTGTAGATTATATACAGTAGCATGGGCTGTTTTTTTTGCAGTATGGTGCAGATAAAATGAATAATATGGTGTAAAACATCTAGAATTGAATTGCAACTAGAATTGATAGCAAGATCCATTGCAAATCCTTTTTGCGTGCTTACAGACATAAATGTAATAATGATTGGGGGTGGATGAAAATAAGTAAATAAACTTTACTTATATAGCATCTTTCACAAGTTAAAAATCACAAAGTGCTTTAACAATAAAAACACAGGCATATCTGTACTGTTGTGCAGATAGATTTAGAAATCCTTCTGTTTTAATTGGTCCAGCTGTCTTGTCTGTTAAGTGGGATAAACAGCCCATAGGTCTATTTCCTTCAGTTTATCGACAAGTTGTACATATTCCTTTTTCACATAGGAACATCATCCATTTCCTGTGTAAATAATCATAACCTTTTATGTAAATAACCGTTTAATGAAAAAAAAGGACAATGGTTTTCTGGTTCTTCAAATAGCATTCATATAAATGGATGGATGGATTTGAGACTTGAGTTGTTAGTTTTTTAGGAGATTAAAGTCCACTATGTTTTGGTTCCTGTCAGACTGGGTGTTAAATATGGATTTTCAATTAGATTAGTGATCTAATCCGGATTTTAACTTAAAGAAGGTGATAAGAAAGTTATCTGCTGCAGTTAAGACATTCAATCTTCATAACCTTTTAAAATAGCCTTACTTCAAATACCCTGACGATCCATTTAAGGAGTGCCTGAATCTATAACACGAGTGCAAATTCAACTTAAAATAGTTGTATTCAGTCTGGTAACATGAAGCAACAATTAGCTGTTTTTTAAATCCCCAGTACAAATGGAGGATTTTTGAGTCTCTCATCAACAGAGGTGTCAGCCTTCAGATTTAGCTGACTTGCTTGTTTAGGTGCTTTAGAACTGGAGGCAGAAGGAGGCAGCAAGCCCTGACAGAGAACTGCCATTGCACAGAAACATACCCACAAACCCTTGCCTGTGGCTTGGCCTTTGAAGGTGCATGTCTCTTCTTGACACTTCTTGTCAACTTGCCTTGGGAACAGTGAATTCCATCCACTTGGTCCAAGGTTTTCAGACTGTGTGGCATAATGGAGTAGAAGAAAAAACAAAAAAAACACATAACTGTCTTCATTTCAGGTACAAAGTCAATCATCCTAAAAGTCAATGTTCCCAAATGAATCTCTGCTTTCCATGCTAGTGGTTTGCAACTTTTGCAAACAGCTTTACAGTTTATATTTTAAAATAGAAATGATGCAATGCTAAATACCTGTTTTTCTATGCTGTTGCTTTTTTCTCAGAGTGGCAGGCCATTGCTTCTGCATTCCCTTTTGTACACACACTGGAATCTGACAGGGAATTTGGCATATTTGTGGCACTGCAGCAATTAGAAGAGAACAACATTAATAGATCATGCAGACTGTAATACAATTAAAACATAAATATGCAAAGCACAGTGGGACCCCAGTGATGTGCTGGATGTGCAGAGGCAGGTGCCAGATGTCTTCAGTGTTTACAGCAAGGATAGTACAGGAAAAATGGGTTCAGAGCACATTAATTTGAAATGTCCCAGAGATGTAGCGGAGTAATTTCTGCATGACTTAAGATTAAAATAAGCTAAAACAGTAAATGAGCACAGCAAGATGTAGAAATGTGGAAATAACCTCACGTGTATGGAGAAGACAGGCATGAAAACTGTCAAATGTGCTGAGAATACTTTAATCAGAAGAGTTTTTTTATTTTATTACAAGTTAGCTAATGATTATTTTTGTTATTTTAAGGCTCTCTAATGTTTGGGAAGGTGTGAAAAACACTGTGCACGTCGGAACAGAGATCTGCTTACTCCCAGGCAGCTACAGCCGATAGTGAAAGTCCTGTCTGTCTAACCGACTCCGGCCCGCTGACATGTCCCGTCCTCTTCCAGGGGTATTTGCTTTCTCTGTCAGCGGTTTCATTCTCGGTGGTCCCGTGTTCGGTTTGGCTGATGAAGCAGACAGATCCATTTGCAACAGATTTATAAAAGCTGTCAGGCACAAGGTGACTGTCCAATAATATAGCCTCCTCCAGTCTATGCTCAAGGACCTTTAAACCATTACATGGCAATTATCAGTGAAATCTTTGTCTGGAAGAGCGGATGGAAACTTATGTGTTGCTGTGACAAAATGTTCCCATTGTGAAAGGTTCACCTACAGTCGAACACAGGACATCAAATTAATTTCAAATTAAGGCTTGCAGCTGTAAGAGTTTTGTCTTGGTTGTGGCGGCATGGAGTTTGGTTTATTAAAGTATAAAAATGTGTGGTTTAATTAGCTGATAATTATGAAGTAAAATGAAAATGAGGGCAGTTTGTTTATTTTTTTGAAGGAATTAAATCTAAAAAAGTAGTATGTATTCATATTCAGGTCCCTTTAATTGGATACCACCAAATAGACCATTTATTTGTAAAATACCCTCGGTGTGAACACAGCTGTCCAGTGAAGGCTTTGGATGTTTCTTAGCAAGCCAATTAGATGGTGGCAGCATCATCCTGTGGGGGTGCATTACTTCAGCAGGAACAGAGAGGCTGTTCAGAGGAAGCCTGTTGAAGCCTTGAAGATTTCTGACTGGACTGGTGGTTTACTTTCCAGCCAGATACCAGCCTAAACGTATTGCCAGAACTATAATATAATAGCTTAGATCAAAGCATATTTATGTTTTGACTGACCTAGTCAAAGTCCAGACCTAAATCCAGTAGAGAATCTGGGCGAGATTAGAAAATCAATGTTTACAGTTGCTCTTCATCTCATTCGACTCAGATCAGGCTATTTTGCAAAGAATTGATTTAAAAAAAAACATTCAGTATCTAGATGTGAAAAGCTGGTAGAAACAAACCTCAAAAGATTGACAGCTCTAATTTCAGGGAGAGTAAGTTTTACACGGTACTGACTCAGACACAGTAACTGGATTTCTTCACATAAAAACTGGAATCTTTACAGTAGTTTATATTGTACAGCTTAGATTTAAGTGTATACCGTATTGGTTCAATAGAAAATATGTCACCGGTAAAGCCTCTGTTGCTGTGTTGACAGCTGCTGACAGTTGACATGAGCCAATTAAATGTAAATGATTTTAACAAATCCTAAATGGGAACAAACGTCTTTAGAGAGTCTGACAACTGTGCGCCTGTGATACTTTGAGGTGAAATCTTAGCATGACAATTCTGACAAATGAACCGTGAAGTTGCAGTTGCATACAACAGAATGTTGTTTGCTGTAAGAAAAAATTAGCGATTCAGATAACTTCTGTTTCACCGCGCTTTCTGAATAGGCTTCAATCTCATCTCCCACATCTGTTTTTATTTTCCTGTTTGCTTTCACTGTCTGTCACAGTGCGGTTTTCAAAGTTTTTCTGGGTGTTTCTCAATGTGCCCTCGCAAATCTCTCCAACCAAAGTAATAAATTTACATTTACATTTCTTCTGTGGTTCCCCATATCTGCAACAGTGTTTCCTCTAGTTATTGTTCCAATATATATCTTAAACATTACAAATGTGATTTGGTAAGTTTTGGGAGTCGTTGTGGAGGTTGGGGTATGTTCTGAAACACAATAAATTACAATAGAAAGAGCTCAACGATCTGCTTGTGATCAGCGCTAATGAAAGCTTTTAACTGAAGCCTCTCTCCCCTCTGACACAATAGGCTGTAACACCAGTGGAGGAAGAATGTCTTCACAACTAAATGACCATGACGTTTAAGTGTGTTATCACTCACTCCTCTTTCTGAGTGAAACAAAGTCCCTCGTTCCGAGGGGGAGGAATCGTGTCTTGGATTAATTAGGTTGAGGAACTCCCAGTTTGGGGAGCTTAGCATGTGCAGGGTGATGTTTTCTTCAGATTCTTTTCCACAGGGATAGGTTTGCACTCATCTTTGATAGTTAACCCCGTGTGACCCTTCCCTAGAGCCACAGACCGCTCCCACTTTTCTACTCCTGCTTCTCATTAGGGCCTGTCCACTAGTCTGACTCGGCCTAAGTGGTCCGCCACCCGGGCCACGAGGGCACCGGTCCCTCCACGCCCGACACGATACTATGTGTATGTGTGTAAAAGCGTGAGTTTTCTATCAGTCAGATTAATTCAAAAGGTGACATGAATCTCAGTCAACTGATGAAAATATATATCTGACTGAATGTTTTTCCTTGAACATTTAGTGTTGTTTTTGTCCTGGTGTCACTGCGTGGGTGAATATGAAAATAACACACAGGGTTGCCATTCCTTCTCCTGGAATCGTATTCATTAACATTATGCTAAAGGATGTTAAATCTGTATACGGTCTGTTGAAAGAAGAGTGTAGTGACAACAACCCTCCATAACAATGTAAATTACTGAACCTTCAACATCAATAATTGAGTAGGCTATGTGTACATGAGTGACTGACAGACGTTTCATTGAACACCTGAATGAAATAATTATTTTGTATTTTAAACAGAGCCAAAAACATATAATGGGGACTTTTTAAAAACGGTTTTTAACTACTTGCCTTAGTAAAACTGTGACAGATCCTTGCCGGTCATTTCTAGATAGCAAATTTCCAATGTATTCAAAACAGGCCGCTGACATTTCCAAATCCTTTATGCTTCATGGATGGATAGTTTCAAGGTTTTATTTCTGTTAACTATGATTTTCTTCTTAGAGCTAAATAAAACACAACACTTAAGATAAGAATATTATATCAGACCAATGAAAAAAAAATTTCAATACAGAAATGAGGGCTCATTGAATTATGTTTAACACCTGCCTCAAGGTTGTTATTTTCAAATGGTCCTTTTAAAATGAAAAATGAGCCCCATTAAAACGGATTTTAGAATTTATTGACTATGACTTTAAATGAAAGCTTTCTTCTGTACTGCTTTTAACCAACCTGTTGTCTGATGAAACTCTTGTTTCTCATCTGTAGAGCTCTGGAGTTTTCTCCTCAGTTATAATTACTTTCACAATTTGAGATAACTTCCACCAGTCTAAATGTTTGTGCAAAACACAATGCAAACGTGCATCCTGTATTATCCTCTCCCACTAAATTCTCTCAGAAGAAGGGGATGATGAAAAGCTTAGTGCTCATTATGCAGCAATAGACTGAGAAAAAAAACTTTTGTAGCACAATCCCCCTGCATGTTTAAACTTGAAGTAATTTACACATTCTTAAAAATACATCTATAGATATGTTTAAAACATTTGATTATGTATTAGTTTATGAGATTATTGTGTGCGTTTGATGTATGTATAAATGAACTGTGAAACTGCTTTGTGGTTACATTCTGAACACTCAAGATAAAATTTGTTGAAACTTCACCTCCAACAAGACATGGCTATACTGGATCGAAGGAGACCTCATTCTGACATCCATGACGTCAATATTAGGCCTGATACCAATACTGGATCGGATCAGCTCCTTCTCTATTGTACACATTTGATGATCTTTTAAATCCAAACATTTACTTTGGTACCCTGGCTGTGTTAAAAATGTGTTGCTGGCAGAAAAACTAGAAAGCAAGACAAGTTTGAATATAGATAGAGTGCCGTTCAAAATATTCCGACCAGTTCCTTTACACAAAAATCAAAGGCAAAATACATAACAAAAACTTTCAAGCTTTGAAAGCATTGCATGAAAAGAAACAAGTGTTCAAATGTATATTTAATCTTTGATCTCACGCTTCAGTCAATCATCAATTATCAGAAGCTGCAACAAAAACAAAAAAATGTTCGTCGTGATTTAAAGTAATCAACAGTTTCTGTACATCTCAGGGTTTCAGGGAGTTTCTTCCAGAGCAAAGGAGCACAGAAAACTGAATGCGCCAAACAGTACACATAATTCTTTATTCTCAAGAATATATATTTACACTTTCCATCCAATTAGATCTTTAGGCTTTTGTTGTTTAATGATGACAACCTTTATAATTAAAATCTAATTAGGAAACTTTACTGGGGCAAATAAATACTTGTTTAGGTTCATTTCCCATTAAAATGGGCCTGGCAAAGCCTTTTATAATAGTATCTAAACAGTTTGCTTTGAATTTTAAGTAGTACAATCTTTTAAATATTATGTTGGCAAAACAGAAAAACAATAAATAAAATTGCTCAAATATCACAAGCATTTCCAAACATAAACTGATATACTTAAAAAGGAGAATAAAATATACAAAAATGTCAGAAGAATTATAATTATTGTTTTACACTCCGGGCAATGGAGTTGAAACCGCAGCCTAGTCATTATCACTGTATCACTGCTATCTCTGTGTGCGATGAGACATGGATTCGTCTGACCCGCTTGGGGCAGGACAAAGGATTGAATTCAAAGCAGGGCACCTAGAGGCCAAGCTGGCGGCCAGCCCAGCTGAGGAACACCAGCCAGCCACCACCTGCATACTGCTGCTGCCACCCCCCACAACCCCCGAGTCACCCCCTTCCCCCTCTTCCCAGCTCTGACCAGCCTCATCTGCATCCCAGCCTTGTCCCTACTCCCACTCCTAATATCTGCCCGGTCCATCTCATCCGTCCATCGCGCCAGCTGAGCTCAAGACGGAGGCCTCAGCTTGGAACACATGTCTCGGGCTGTCATTGTGCTGTTTCTTGAGCTACCTCTGGGACATAGCTTTCAGATCTTTAATGTCAGACTCTAGCTTAGATTCAGTCAGTTTTTAACATTTGAATTTATGGACACAAACTGTCAAATTAACAGCTCAGGGTTTTTGTTTTTTATTTTATTATCTAAAACGTTAACAAACGGGAATTTATTGCCTGTATTTGCTGCAGACCTTCAGAATTATTTAGCTTAAAACAACTGGCATCAATGGTTTGTATAATGAATATAGATTATCCAACTTGTCTCTCATTGTGTCTAATGATTGTGCTTGACAGGGATGGGGTGCTGATGCAGAGTTTTGATTTCTGACCATTAACGGCTGCAGCATGAAGTGCATAAATGCTTTTGAAGAACCTCAGATTTACCTGTAAGGATTTGATTAATTGGCTTGTTTGCTTTTCATGTGTTCAGCCTCTGTACAGCTTCAGGGCTACAACTTTGCTTCTCTCTCAGTTCAACAGTGCCCCCTGGAAAACAGTCGGTGTATTGCAGTCAGAAAATCTAGCTCAGCGTGGAAAAAGGTGCCAGAGCAATAGACTGATCATTTTAGTCTGCCACCGGAGAGGCTTTTCTCATGCAAAGAGTCACACATTTGAACATTTGTGCTCCATGATGATGAGATGAAAATTTGACGACGCATGGAAAGCCAGGAGATGTATTGTTATTTTAAAGATTATTTAAATACCTGCAGGGATATCACTTTCTGCTTTCTTGCTGATAACAAAGACTAATTTCTTCGCTCTCTGTTTTTTTCTGTTAGGCCCAGTTTAAATTTGTACTTTTACCAACATCACTGTTTACAATTCATTTCCCGTCAAACTCGGATGTCACAACCCAGATGACCCTTGCCCCGGTGTAAAACCAATATCTAAACACTGAGCCGGGATGACAGCGGAGCCAGACAGGGAGCACTGGGATGCCAAGGCCAGACAATAAGAAAAGGGCCAAACCGAGGATGGTAGAAATTCTCCTCCCAGCTGTAGACCTCGTTGGATCTCTGCTCTGAATTCCTGTGTTCTCCTGAAGGAGCCCTTGAGGCTGGCAGAATGGCAGGGGTGTGTTGTGGGAGTCCGTCCTGTTTCTCTAAACCCACACATGGGAAGGGGGGGGGGGGTACGTGTGTTTGATAAAACTGCATTTTTGACCCCCTCGTGTCGTTGCTGTCTCTGCTTTGGCGTCTGATTCACGCGGAGGCATAGACGGGCCCTCCAGACTCGTCTCTGAGATTCACGCCAAGACTAATTCAGCGGCTTGTTGCAGGCGACAGTGTTTGACACCGAGCATCAGCTTCCAAGGTGCACTAATGAGAGAGTTCAGGGAAGGTTAAAGGGTTAGTGCACTTTACTACTGCTCTAACCTTGATCACCAAGGTAATTATGAGGCGTGGGAGGGGACTGTGAACATGCCTGAGGCTGTGGATGTAGCAGTACAGAAGAATACAATGTCTCAGTTGAAGTGTACGGGTGAGGTAGGTGTGTCCACAAATGTCTCAAAAAGCACGTACGTTTTTCCTTTCAGTGTTTCCCATGTGCCTCCAGATCATACTAATGGAAAAGATATGTATTTTCGTTTTTCTGATTGATTAATGGATTCCTTTATAAAGTCTTAGTTTTTATTAAAAGCAAAACAAAAAATAGATTAGGAATATCTATTTAAAAAAGGTTTTCTACAGTTAATCAAATTGGTTATCTAAAAAATAAAAAGATAAAAAAGAATAATTATGTAAGGATTTTTTTTAGAGATAATTCCTCTTTATTTATTTAAAAAAAACAAGTTATATTTAATGCAAAGATAAAGGATATGATCTTCAAAGGAAGTTGTCTATAATTTATTTATTTGTATCTATTAAAAAAACAAAATAAGGTAAAGGATATTTTGTAGGGATGTGTATTGGCAAGAATATGGTGATGTGATATGTCTCACAATACGGGGGGGGGGGGGGGATGATAAATTGCGATATATTGCAATACTATGAGCAAGACTATATACTGTGAGTTTTAACACTTAATTTAACTGTAGAAAAACTGTCACTCAAGAGCAACAATAAAAAGGACAATGGGCTGAGTACAAATTAGCCAGGTAAGGTAAGGAAACGCCATCAAAGGAGTCATCTGCACCAGCAGCAGCACATTGGCAGCAACGCATCAACAGCAGCAGCCAAGGCACTAACACAAGGAGCCTAGAGGAGGCAAGGCAGAGACCCCCACCTCCACCCAAGTACTACCTCCAAGTGCTACGTGGAGAGCTCCCAGCCAAGCACCGCACACAAGGCAGAGGGCTCCCATAGAGGAAACACTGGAAGGAAGATTAAAATAACAGGTTAAAATATGAAAATAAACAATGGATAAATATGATAGGACCAAGTAGTAAAACATTGATAAAATATAAGCATGTAAAACATGCAGAGCCATTAAATAGGCTATAATAAATAAAAATCAGTTAAAAAGGTGAGTCTTGAGCCTGCTCCTAAAAACGTGAACATTCTCTGTGGCCCTGAGGTCCTCCGACAGCCTGTTCCAGGGGTGAGGGCCATTGTATTGAAAGGACGCCTCACCATAAGTGTGTGTGTTGACTTTAGGGATCACAAGGAGATGGTTGCCAGAAGAGCGCAGAGACTGCGAAGGTTCATATGGTATGATCTAGTTGATCCATTGGAATGAAGAAGATAAAAACAGCCGCCAACTAACGGTTATACTTTGAAATTTACTACAAAAATCACTGTCATCATTAATGGTTCCATTCAAATTCTAAAATATAAAATTAAAATTAAAATCAATACATTGCTTCTGAATATCAATACAATGTCGTGACATAAAATATTGCGATATATTGGTGTATCTATGTTTTTTTACATCCCAAATAATTAGTATCTTGAGTTGAACCTCCATATTGTTTTTCCCTCTGTGGATAATAGCAGCAGCACACGGAGATGACATGTTTGTCTTTAGTGTTGTGTGTGGCTCTATTGAGTCACTAAATGAAATAATTTCAAACCTGAAGCTCACAAATGTTCGCAAGAAACATGAACCTCTCTCATGTAAATCCTATTTAGAAATGAACTTGTTATACTTCTACTACTACTACTACTACTGCTGCTGCTGCTGCTGCTGATAATAATAATAATAATAATAATAATAATAATAATAATAATAATAATAATAATAATAATAATAATAATAATAATAATAATAATAATAATAATAATAATAATAGTCTAAAATATAATGGTATGTTGTGAAGGTATGCACCTTTCTGAAGGGTGATCCAGACGCCGAAGGAGGCTGTCATTCTGCATGAAAGCTGACAAGTCATATCATGTGTGTTCATCTGCATGCTGCGGCTCTCCTGAGGGCTCAGACTGTGGACTCAGATAGGGGAGCGGTTCTTGAGGCGATCCATTATCAGTAATGGGTCAGGGTCACACAATGGGGGCACTTTGTCAGATCTGTTGGGGATGCACTGCGGTAGGCAGAGGGCTTGCTTTGATCTTGGTGC
The DNA here is from genome assembly GCA_963556495.2 of Valencia hispanica. Lineage (NCBI taxonomy): Eukaryota > Metazoa > Chordata > Actinopteri > Cyprinodontiformes > Valenciidae > Valencia > Valencia hispanica. The sequence continues at coordinate 19,561,534 of OY747704.1, read as the reverse complement.
GTATGTTCACCGAAGTGTGCCATGTCTGAAAACCGATCCTCTAAGTGACATTGCCCTCCCATAACCATCAGGATCTATATCTTTCCTCTGAATAAAAAGAAAAAGATGACTGTTTATCTATAATCCCAAGACATCCTTGCATCTGCATGGAGCAAAAACTGCAGCCTCATGCAAGAAGCTTTGATGATATCTTTGTCTTTACTATTGCCTGTCCTCTGCAGCACAGATAAATGGGCAGTTAACAGTTGGCTTGTGTGTGTGCATGCATGCATGCAAGTGTGCATCTGTGTGAACCACAGACTGCCTGGCGTTTGTAGTTTTTTTAGTCTTGAGGGCCCCTGGTGGGTGTGCTCACTTTAAAGGGCCCAGTGAACTGTGCGGGCTCAAGACATGAGACCGTGCCGCCCAACTGGTCCAGAGGACATGGGTTCACCCGGAGAATGTGAGCCGGGCAGGGGAACTGGGCTGAGACGAGCTCCCACAAACAGAAAGTGGCATTCCTGCAAGAGAGCAATCCCAGCTAAAAGATTCCCCGGTTGCTTATTAGAAGAAAACGCTGCATTACAAACAATGTAAACGAGAAACAGAGGGCTGCAGGTTCTTTGATAGAGGCGGTGGTGTTGAATCTGACAGGAGCATTAAGGAGTTACAAAATTAGCCTAATTCATGTACACATATCAAAGCAAGTGTCCCAAACCAAAAAAAAAATGACAACAAAGAACATGATGTTGGTTCACTGATCACAAATGATGGGAGTACTGTTCTTCTTTATCATTTTTATCGCACTTAACTGTTTCAAATTATCCAACAACATTTTACATTGAACAAATGATGACTTCATTTATTGCGGTATAAACTATAAAAAATAACCAAGTCCTATGTAAAAATATAGTTGCCCCGAGTTAAACGATGAATCAGTATTTTTGTTTTTCACCTGCTTAAACTAGGACGTATTACTGCTGGACTGGTAAAATCAATAAATACAGACTTTCTAGACCAGAGTGGGAAACAAATTCATTCATTTCCATCAGTCTGGAAAGGGTTACACAGCCCTTTCTAAGGTTTTGGGATTCCAGTGAACCACAGTCAGTCTTCATCTACAAATGGAGAGGACAAAGAACAGAAACATGGAACCGTAATTAACCTTCCCAACATTACGCTATGGAAATTACTCTAAGAGTTCATCGACAACTCTTCCAGGCAGTCACAAAATAACCCAAAACCTCATCTAAAGCACTATACGCTTTACTTGTTTCAGTTCAGGTTAGTGTTCATGATTCAACAATAAGAAAATAACTAGACAAAAAAGGCCCCTGCAATGGACTGGCGACCTCTCCAGGGTGTACTCCCCCTCTCGCCCCGTTACTGCTGGAGATAGGTGCCTGGCCTCCTTGCAACCCTGCATAGGAAGGACGGGTAGAAAATGGATGGATGGATGGATGGACAGACAAAAAAGGCATACATGGTGGACAGCAAAAAACAATGCTGATCAAAAAGAATACAAAGTTTAATCTCACATTTCCAACACCAGCTCTGAATAACCCAGAAAAACACAATAAAAGTTTAAGAATGTCCTAGTCCAAGTCTGGATTTAATTTTGACCGAGAAGCTGTTGCCTGACTTTAAACAGGCTGTTCAAACTCATAAACTTTCCAATGTGTCAGAGATGAAAGAATTCTGCAATCAAGAGCCGGCAAAGATTACAGTATGCAACAGAGATGTAAAGGATTCATTGACAGTAATAGCAAACACTTGGTGGCAGACACAGCAGGGAAGTGGAAAAACCTGTTATGTAGGAAAGCAATTCATTTTTCAAATAAGGCCAGGTTGGTTTGGATAGCCTTTTTTCCCCATAAATAATTGTAATCATCATTCAAAAAAATCATTTTGTAATTACTCAGATTATCTTTGTTCTATAATAAAAAATACTTTGATGAGCTCCAGAGTTTAAATGTGACAAAATGCAAAAACAGAAGAAAACTGTAAGAGGGCAAAATTATTTTCACATCACATTACCAACCCCTCATTTCCTTTTAATATAAAGATTTGAAATCCGACTTAAGACATCAGTCTTTTGCCGTCTATCATTTCATTAGGAAGTTTGTACTAAATCTGGAGCAGAGAATAGGTAAATAAGAAACCTTTGATCATTATGAAGACAGAGCAGTATGGTTATACAATTTGTTGAGGATAACAGAAATTATACACCAAATCTGTTAAAGATTGATGAAGGAAACAGTGGTGCACTTGAGGACCAAACGTCAAATTTAAATGATCAAACCAAAATTCCCTCCTTTGTATGCAGCGATAAAAAGATTGATACATCTAAGGCCACGTCCACACGAAGCCGGTGCGTTCCCTATTCCCAAATTTTTTTTCCTCGTTCTAAAAAAAAAAATTCTGTAAACACGACATCGTCTCAAGAAATATCTGCGTCCACACGAAACCACTGAAAGCGACTGAAAATGGTGTAGTATATATGCCAGACCAGTATGGAGCGCTGCTGATAGGACTTTGCGGAACCTGCCTTTGTAGAAGAGTGGCAAGAAGAAATCCACTGTTGAAAGAAAGCCATAAGAATTCCCATTTGTATTTTACAATTCATATAGGGGAGAGAGCAGAAGTGTAAAAAGGTGCTCTGGTAAGATAAGTCTAAAACTGAGCTTTTTAGCCACTGTTTGAATGAAAACTAACAATAAACATCATTCATGATGAAACGTGGTAATGGCAGCATCATGCTGTGGAAGTGCTTCTAGAGACTGCCAAAGATTGGGGTGGGGGTTCACCTTCCAGCAGGAAAACATCTTTCTGGAATGGTTTAAATCAAATCATATTCATGATTAAGAATGGTCCAGTCAGGGTCCAGACCAACATCCAATTGAGAATCTGTAACAACGTTTAAAAACTGATGATCACAGATGCTTTCCATCCAGTCTGACTGTAACTGAACAATTCTGCCAAAAGAAAACAAGGAAAAATGGGGGGAAAGAAATCCAGTTTCTGCAAGTGTAAAACTGATCGAGATATACTCCAAAAGACTGCAGAAGAATAAATACTGGTACCTTTGCAAGAGACTGTATCAGGATAACATTTATATATTCACAAAAACGCATTTTTAATCTCTCTTTAGCGGCGTAGTGTATGTGAGATTTATTTTTAGCCTTGCAGATAGGTTGAGGAAGCCCTTATAGATTGCACCCTCCCAGGGGAGAAAAACAGAGACTCTAGAAGTAAAGCGAACCCCAGCTGAGTGTTGACATCAGGTTATGATGTTTGCTGTTTTAACATGAGCCTCTCTTTTCTTGTGTCCTGTTGTTTCTTCTTCTCTTCAAGGGTAGACGGGCAGACGAGGCCCGAGGCTGTATCTCCCCAGCTGGGATCTTAAGGTTAAGCTCCAAAGAGCAAAATACCAATGTTATTTCTTGGTGCATTTCCTTCGTTGCTACTCTATTTTACATCCTCCTCTGGATAGTTCCCACCGCACGGCTTTGCTGTTGTTATTTGGATGTGGTTCTCCAGTTCATTCTGAGGTAAAAGGTTATAGAAACACTGTCTTTTACTGTTGCTGAGCTGTCCATTTTCAGTCTTTTGAAAGACAGTGATGCCTCCATTTGTGGGCAAGATATTAAAACGTGGAAAGGACAGCATCAAAATTTATGGTCATAGAGCTGTCTAACATCTAGAGAACAGGAACACGACACATTCATGTCTTCTTTGTTCACAGAGCAGCATCCGTCAGCACGGGCTCCAGAGGTATGGGGTCGACAAATGTCAATTAAAGGGCAATTTAAATATTTAAGTAACAAAGTTGGTAAGCTGTCCCCTGGGTGCAGTTATGGGGAAGAGGGGTGGAGAAGTAAATGCAGCCTCAGCTCTCCAGGGAGCAGCCTAATGCCAGGCAGCCACCGTGGATAGTTGGGGAGGCATCATGGCTAGGGTTACAGTGTGAATTAAAGCTGACACTAAGAAGCGCTCCTCGCAATGACCTGCAGAAAACAGCAGACAAAAGAGTCTATTTTAAAGCAGGACAAAGGGGGAGGCTAGAGGAGATACCTGAGCCAAGGCTGACCGAGCCGGCGCGTCGGCGGAGCGACGGACGGCTAGTGTGATGAGACCACCTCTGTTAAACCATGCAGGAGAAGAAACATTGGGGAAAGATATTCCCGCACACAAAACTCGCAAAACTGTAGGACTCAAAAGGCTGTGATTTATAACAAAAAAGAGATTTTGTCTGCATGTATTAAAGTTTTGGTCTCACTCACAAGGTAGATGGTTTCCAAAGCACATTAAACAATCATACATTTGTTGATACACTGCAAAAAGGAATTTTGATGGGTGTTAAATATTAGCCATTACAATTATATAAAATTTTAATCTAGCGTAGTAGTTTGCATATGTAATGTCCAATAATGTTTAAATCCAGTGTCCAGCAGGGACATTAAGGCTGATAGGTTTTTATGGGTTTTAATATGAGTGAATATATAACCTTAGTTAAAGTGAAGCGCTGTTATAAGGCCTGGAGCAAAGATTTTAGTTTGTGTCCAGTTGTGTCCTGCTTAGCAGCAGCACTAATGTCGTTGCCGGTGAAAAGCACATCTTAGCTCAAATTGTCAGAGAAAATGCTCACATGTCACCTTGTTTGAAAATATTTAAAAGGAATATTACTACTTATTTTATTACTAACTTGTAATCTGTTGATTCTTTTTAACATTGAGGATAACCAGATTGTTTAATAATAATAATAAAAATACTGCAGGTTCTTGTTGGTTATGACGGTAGCTGTGAAACTATATTCTTATTCAAATGTAGAGTATTTGGCATCGATTGATCTGAGCCTGTAGCTTTTACAGTGCTTTGCTAAATTTTTTTTAAATACAGTTTTGACATTTTGTCGTCTTGCAAACACGTTCTATGGTATATTTTAAAGTCGTCAATGATTGTGAAGTGGAAGGAAAAAGATACAATAGTTTTACATTATTATCAAAAAGCGACATGTGAAAAATATGGCTTGGACATTTATTCAGACCCCTTGAATCAATACTTTATAGAACTACAGTTAGCTTATTAGAATATGTCAATTTAAAAAATTGGTTGGAATTTAACTAATTTAGACGTCTTTTAGCTGCTGGCTTTTCAATATGCCCTGACAAACTGATTAATATCTACCCAAATTAAAGGTTTACAGATTGTTACACCCATTTTATTCACTAGATTAAAACATTTGTTGCATCTGTCAAAATTTCTGTTACGATTCCTTTGTCATCTGAAAACAAGTGTCAAGCTGTTTTCAGAAATAATTTCCTAGGCAGCAAAGTCCGCTCAATCATTACAAAAGACATTTTCACTTAAAATTCCCATTACCAGAAATACCTCAGCGAACGCTCCTGCACTCTCATGGCAACGCCCCCCCCCCCCCCCCCCCCCCCCCCCCCCAAATCAGCCAATAAATGCTTGTGAATTCCACAGAAGTTTGTGCTATCTCCCTCCATCTTCTGTCACCATGGTCCTCAGCATGCTTTCACCTCAGTCCTAATCCCCCCACTTTCTCTGAAAGTCAGGATGACAGCTTTGGCTCTTGTCCTGTCTGTTTGTGTTTGTGTTCTCACTGACTTTTTAACATCCACCTGCTCCTTTGGGCGAGGAGGCTGCGCGAGAACTTGTTCAAGTAACTGGAATGATTTTATTTTGCTAATAAATATATCAAAGCTCTAATTCCCCTCTCACCCTCAGTTTAAACTGAATTATCTTAGGAGCTTATATACTTCTTTATTTCCAGACAATAGTTCATTTGCTTTGAGCCAAGCTGAGAGCATCCTGGTCTCAGTAATTACTTTCTGCAGACATCTCCTGGGGTGCAGAGTGTCCAGACGACAGCAACATCCGTACTCTGGCACTCCGAGGGTCACTGCAAGGACAGCGCTCGCTGTGGAAACCATGTGACCAACCATCTTTATACTGCTTGTACTGCTGCTGCTACATAGCCTACAGAGCAATCTCTTCACTCGCTGTCTGGAACATGAAGGACGAGCTGCACTCCTTAGTGCCAACTATTATTAAGCTAAAGGCTTTGTGGGTGAGATTCCTTTCCTGTTGTGAAAACAAGAAAAAGACCGTGACACAACATGCCAAAACCTAGACAGGTAATTAAAGGAGATGAGGCACCACAGTGACATTTATCGAGGTGTGAACCAACAATACTAACAGCCCCTTTAGATGTAAAGGAGATCAAAAGGCCTGTTTTCGATTATGGTAACCACTTGGATTTTGACATTGCTAGATATAAAAAAAATGTGTTCATTTTCTCCAAAGGTACAGACTGAATCAGAGAAATATTTCTCTAAAAATTAGAATGATTTTTATTTCTTCTTTTGCTTAGAATTCTGAGTCATTACTGTTATTCTTACTTTTGTCAACAGTATCCATGTTATCACTAAGTACTGCAGCTGGAAGTTTTTTATTCCTCCCTTCTTCTGTTTATGGATTGGTTGTTGTTACATGCTTTCTGTTCTCAGGCTTTGTCAGCAGTTAGTGTTGTTCATAAAGCGCAGAGGATGTGCGACAGTCACCACTGGATCATTTCATGTTAAAGCAATTTTTTTTCAATACTTGGCACTTATTGGCACAGGAAAGCATACATATGTTAGTACTTTATACTTTATAAAAGTGACATAAAAACGTTTAATTGCACATCAAAGGCAGGCTTATGTGTGCTTCAGGTCCTTGGAATTGTTATTTAATTTTATTGTGGTGATTTAAACGATACAAAAATGCTTGAGTTCTAGATAAAGTGTATCAAAGTGATTAAAAATCTGATCCATCCTGCTATCCAGACTTTTTCACGTAGGCATATTTTGTGTAGAGCATAAAAAAACACTGTATCCCAAGACCAACAATGTAAACTGTAAATGTTCTTTAAATGCATTTAGACTTTGGAGTTCAGTCACTTCATCATGTTTTTATTTGTAGCTCAATGAGTAATAAACCAAGTTGTAACCTTATTAAAACAGGTTTTTCCTCATTAGGTTGGTCCTTTGATAAAAAAGTATCATGCAGCTGATCATTTTCCATTTAAAAGCTGAATACCATTTCACCTGTTGCTCATGATTCAAACAACATTTCAAAGTTGGATGTCTCACTTATTTCTGTGGTCCAGATGGATGGCACAGATGCATGGCTTGCTAGCCCTTTAGGGAAGACTTTTCAGGAGCACACTTGTAAAACGAAGGGGTAGAAGCTACATTGGCAAAAACACACAATTATAAATATTTTCTAAATTTACATACTTAATTGACAGAAGTACTATTGAAAGGTCAATTTGAACGTGTTCTAAAATATTATGTTGGACAACACTGCTAAATACAGTAAATTAGTTATAAAAGTAGAAAAAAAATATTTCTCAACTGAAAATACTCTACAATTACAGCAACAACATATCTAGTTTTTCACACTAAACAACCTTGTGTGGGCTATTTTAGAACATCTATTCACAACATTGTAAATTATTGTTTGTATACTGTTAATGCATGATCTGAAATCTGAATACATTTTAAATAAGAGTCTTTTTGAGTATAAGGGAATTTGATATTATGTTTTTTTTTCTTTCCTAACAAGCATTAAAAGCAATGGATGCTGTTAGGGAATATTTCTATGTAATAAGGATTTAATTAATTAGTTATGTTCTTAGTAAAAGCATCTAGGATAGTAGGTCATTTTAGGAACAAAGAAAGCCTTCTGTGTGTAATGTCTGGATGGCAATGTATCAGAGTGATTCAACAGACGTCATCTGAAAGATATCTACATGACGTTCTGATATGAAAACCCACGAACTGTCACTCTAATCAGAACTAGTGATGACCAACTCTCCAGGAGTGGACATTAGGTCTGAGCTCATGCCGTTAGAAGATAAACATTGATTGCTAAATACTATTTAAAGGTTTGCATTAGATAGAAGGGTTTGGGGGGTGGCTTTAATGGTGGTGCTGTTTTGAATGCACACTGTCCTACATATTGGCCAATATGCCGTATTAAATTCCAAATTTCTCGGTTTCATTTCTGTTTAAGAAGAAGCTATTTTTGCCATAATACCAATGCATACCCCAACTGTGTTGCATACAAAATCAGAGTTAAATGAAGTATTACTGTACATAACCTCCAACCTGTGCTGCTCAAGTTTATATCTGATTCCTCGCTTTGGATTCTGTATTAAATTTAAGGGATATTTTGACTTTTTTTTTTTTTACAGAATCTGAATTGCATTTCATCATATCTACCCCACATCTAAAACCCTTGAACTGAGCAAACCTCAAATGGATTGTTCCACAGAAACTATATACAAATAGTTTTAGTTTCTTTTTAACTATTACTGAGATGGCTCAAAAATAACTTTTGCAGTACCTTATTTTTCTGATAAGGAAATGAAATAGCTACTGTTTTTTGGGGGGGTTTGAAGGACAGGCTTTGTCTCTGGAAAGGTGAGGAGAGGAAGGTGGTGGGGCACCAAATACGCAGCCTCCCCAGGGCAACATTTAGGCAAGGATCGCCACTGATTGATCATGTTTTTGTTTGTGTTTTTTGAGGTTGATCATGTTTTAATTCATTAGTGCAAAAAGATGCTACCAAGCTGCTAAAAAGTGCAAGAAAGTTTACTTTAAAAAAACTATCCAAAAGTGCTTGAATCTGCCTTCATTAAAGGTTTATGAGCCCTGCATAAGCCAAGAAGAGTCACCCATCTGTATAATAAATCACAGAGGATCAAAACAATATCAGGCTTACTGAAGTGTTACAGCAAACCGCCTGATGTTTTCCTTCACATACATTTGTAACCTATTATCCCCCAAAAATGCTTCAGTTTATGATTTTATAATAGGTTTTGTCAACTAGACATGCTTCATTGTAGTTTCAAACTTGCAAGTAGTTAGAATTTAAAGCAAACTTCATCAGTACATGTTAAATCCCACATTGAAGCTAAATCTGGTCACAGCATACAGTCAGACAGAGCCGGCCCAGCAGGAAACCAGTGGCTTATACGTCTCCGGTCTCTGCTGATTATCATGGATAACTTTGACCCACAGACCGGGTGAGGATTCCTGTCTAATTGAATTACTGTCAGTCTTCCAGCCTCCAAATATTGTCTTGAACTTATACCCTTCAATTATTTACATTTTATATGTGGTAAGAGTTTCCCTCCCATCAGTACAGTTCTGGTATATAGAGTAACTGTTTAACTATGTCGGCCATACCAAAGCATGTTAGGTCCATACTCCAAGCATTTTGACCAGAAAACAATCTGTAAATGAAGGACAAGTAAAGTAGGGAAAGCCTTCCTAGACTGTGGGTGTCATTTGTATGTTAAAGTAAAAGTGATAGTTTCATTCAGTACTTTTCAGTAGCTAAGTAATGTAACCACTTGCCTCTGAAAGTCCATTAAAGCATTTTAATTTGCAAATGTAACATTCAAATAATGGCTGAATTCTAACAAAATTATCAACTTTATATTGGTAGAAAATCCTACCTAACAGTTAACTGTGTGTACCAAAACAATTGGAATAGGTAAGAGATAAGCAAAGTCCAATCATTATAAAATAAATAATGCTGAAAAGGTTGCAATTTACCAAAGAACACACTGAGACGCCTGAAGAGAAATGGTGCAACACTTTATGGACTGATAAAAATAAGAGTATCTAGTTGATTCTAGGAAGTGCAGGCAATTTATTAGGGAACCCCAAAACACTAATTCAAGACAGTACAGAGTGAAACATGTCGTCTTAAGTGCCATGATACAAGGATGTTTCTTACTCTATGATGTTGGGCCGATTTAAGATAGATACTTGATAAATACTTGATGTTTAAATGGGGAAATAACCTTGAAATGTTGGTTTTAATGGGACCATGACCACAAAACATACCATTAGTCAAGCAGATTTTTGGTTCCAGACCAAAAAGATTGTATTTATGGGGTGACCAACCCAATCCCTGGAACCTTAATACAACAGAAAACTTGTGGGGTGACCCAAGATAGGCTGTTTTGGAGTGGGAACAGACTGTGCAGTGCTTGTCTGTGTGGAAACAAAAGCTATTATAGGGATTTTGAGTTTTTCTCACCTTTTTCACCAAATGCTACAAATGATCACAACTCCATATTAAGGGGGACAATTTTGACATTGGACATTTCAAATGAATGCTAAATTCATTTTGTTTATGAAAATAGTTTAACCTTCTATCTAAAGTCTCTGTAAATACAAAACAGAATATTTAAAACATAGCTAATCTACTTAAGTAATGAGTTCTACACGGAGTAAACATTTGTAAAATTATCTTAAATGATCCTAAAATTTGTTAGACATACAAAAGATTGTGTTAAGTTAAAATATGTTTAAAGTTGGTTGATTTTTAACTAATTAGTCTGCTTTTAGTTAGTAAATCTAAAAAATGTATGATCAGAAAGATTGTTTTAATCTACTAAATCTACCTTTTCCCATTACATTCTGCTCTCTCAGTGATGTTGAACATTACCCTCCCAAAGGTGGTTCATATCCAGAGACAAGACCTCCAACTCCATTTTCTTCCATGTTATCCTTTCTGCATCCAGGGAGAATACAAAAACAAAGACAACGTCCCCAGCTGACAAACAGCTCGCTTGTTAAAATCTAGCAACACTTCCTTCATGTAACATCCAATTTGACTTGGGGAGTCCAGACTCGCCGGCATGAATGTTCTATAAAATATGCATATCTCAAGTGTCCACGTTGGATTCCACAGTGGACACTGGGAGATTTATAGCACCATTGAGCCTGATTGCTATAGCTTCCTCAAGAGAACTCGCCAGGGGCTGAGTGCCGAAATGCTTTAAAATTTAAAGAGGTGGTGAGGAAACTACACAGAGGACACAAACCACATCAGTTCTGCCACAATGAGACTTTTCTCCTTCTTTCTTTCCTTCTTTCAGAGTGATTAATCTCACACTGAACAGTTGTTATCTAGCATTTCAACTTATTTGCATGTTTTGACAACAGCCATTCATTGTTACGGCACTGTTGGTTATGGATATCCCGGGAAAATTGGATTAATCGTTCTCAAGAATTAGACAACGCTTTGCTCGGATTCCAATTAGAAAGTTATTTAGTGTAATAACATAAATGAACTTTAAATATGATTATTGCAAACCAGGGATGTCTAAAATTTCTCATTTGTGATTGTCAACAACGCTCTCCCTGTGCCTTCTCTCTTACTGCAAGGTGAAAGAGGTTTATGGTTGGTTACGGTAGTTTTTTTCTTTTTTTTTCCTACAGACCCTTCGCTGCAAGCACAACACCTGCACATTTTTCCAGGGTTCCAACAGTGCTCTGAATTTGACCTTAGCTTCTGAGAAAAAAACGGGTATGCAAATATTTCTAAATGTCCATATGGGGCATAAATTCCATATTGGCCAGTTGTTCTGTTCAAAAAAGAAACATTTTCAAAAGAAGCAAAGATGGCACACCTTTCTGGTAGCTATGGAAACCTCAAATTGTCACCGTGTTTGAATCTACCTTGAAGCATTTCCTGACAACCAACAGGCATAAACATGGACAGGTGAAGTGGTGGGGTCAGTTCTCTCAGGGATAGAAGACGATATTTTCCTCCGGCACCTAGTTTGGCCCCAGCCCCCCGGCCTGAAAACCTTCCTCCTTCTGCAGGATAGATTGGGTTCCGGGAGCCTTTCCTCTCTCTCCTTCTCTTCTGTGACTGCCCCAAACAGAGGAATGGGGGGGGGGGGGTGGTTGGCTTTCATGGGAGATCACAGGTGCTTATATACAAAATGGCAATTTTCTTCTTCCATAATTCCATGTTACCGCATTACCAGATCTTATCGTCAGGCCAGTATCTCATTCCTGAGGTTTTAGACCTTAATGAAAGATGGTTTGCCTCCGGGCTGCTGGGGGCTAGATCAACAAGCCGTGGATTCCTGTTGGCCTTTGTAGGGGAATACCAAAGACAGGGAGCGAACCGAGCCGAGGTCAGAAACAAAGCATTGAGCTGAGGATGGAAATACTTTTTACTCATTAAGTCAGCTTATTTTGCATTTATGGTAGAAACTTTTAGATATGCTGTTTAGATGCATGGTGCCTATAAAATTATTTACACCACTTGAACTTTTTTATCATTTTGTCACATAGCGACAAATTAATGGTCTTACAGAAATCTCAAGTCATGCAATTCCATTCAGCCCCCTTTCCTTTGACACCCCTAAATAAAATCCAGTGTAAACCTTCAGAAGCTGTCAAATTAGCAATCACTTTGAGTAATTCAATCTCAGTATGAGGACAACTGTTATGAAAAAGGTTTTAAAGAGTTGGTTGGAGAACATTACAGAAAGGGATGGTGTTCAAAAAGCAGCATGTGGCCCATGGTAACTTTGGAGGAGCTACACAGATCTACAACTCAGGTGAGAAAATCTTACCTTTAGGGAAGAGTGGCAAAAAGAAGGCCAATAATGAAAGAAAGCAATAAGATTGCCAGTGTAAAATATTCCACGAGCCATGTAAGGAACATGTAAAAAAGGTGCTCTAATCAGGACTACAAGCAAAGTGCTATGTTTTGGTAGAAAGCTAGGACCCTCAACACACCAACCGCTACTGGGAAAGATGTTGGTGGCATCATCATGTTGTGGCCATGCTTTCTTCAGCAGGGCATTGAAGCTGTTCAGAACTGATGAGAGGATGGCTGGAGTCAAATGAAGGGCAAACATGCAATAAAACCTTTTGGAGGCAGCAAAAGACTTGAGCCTGGGGTGGAGGTTTATCTTCCAGAAGAACAATGACCCTAAACATACATCCAGAGCTACAATGGAAGGGTTTCATTCCATTGTAGCTCTGGCTTTATGTTAAGGGTGATAAAAATGCATGTTCCAGTTTTTAAATCTTCATTTGTAAAGACTTTTTTTGAAAGCCATGTATTCCACATCAAAAATAGTCATTACTTCATGCTGGTCTGTCACATAAAATTCCAATAAAATACATAGTTTGAGGTTATACTGTTAGAACATCTTGAAAAGTTCAAGGGACATGAATACTTTTGCAAGACTGTGTACACCCCTTCATCTGAAAAAGTACCCACGAGGGTGATGCTCACAGTGGATACTAGCAAGCTAACTTAAATATGTTCCCCTTATTATTCCCACAGCAGACATAATAATCACCTAAAACTGTCATAGTGTATCATTACATAAAAAAGAAATATTAAAATTAGACTGCTAGATCAATGCACACCGTGGTATAATATAACCAAATGAATGGCATACTATTCTTTTCAATGGAGAATTGAAACATTTTTGATAATTACTTTTTATGCCCTTAGTGTGCTCTAGAATCCGACTAAAACAGCCTCAACAATATGTGTTGAGGATATGTAATTTCACCCACTTAGGATCATTAAAAAGAGATCATATTAAATATCGCTTCCAGAGAGAGGAAAGAGAAAGCGAGAAAGAAATAAAGAAGAGATTTGTTTGTCAGTCAATTCCGACCCGCACAATCTCCTTACTCCTGTGAAAGAGCGGCGGAGAAAAGGGTTGGGGTCAGCTTTCTGTAAATCTGCTGATGAAATGTTGACAAAACAGCCAATTTTCTGTAATTTTCCTCCGACCCTCTTTCAGCAGCTTACTCACTCAGAACCCCTTCATTTCAAACAGCAGCGCACCTCGACCTCTGACCTGCATCTCGTCCCCGGCCTCCCTTGCCGGGCAGAAAGACGTAACAGTTTTGCCTTTTAGGTCAGGTGGACGCCGTTTAAGGAGCCAGCTCTACAAAGGATGCCATTGTCTCTCAAGCAGGATCTCCTGGGCCCCAGTAAAGGGATAAGAAATGTAGTTAATAGCTCAAGAGTGGCCTAATCATCAGCTGCCATTACTGCCCCAATATTGGTAGAGATGACAGACTTATCAATAACAAAGGCCCAGCTGAAGCCTCTGCCGCTCAGTCATTTTGATCTTTGCTCCTCTAATCAGAGCTTTCATTTGAGCTAAGCACCGGGCAACACACCTCTCATTCTCTTCAAGCTGTGCCAGATATCACTCATCTTTACAAGCCGCTCTGTACTCCCGCAACCCCCGGCCACCATTTTCACAAATTGGCTTAATTTCTCAGGCAAATAAATGACACATCTGAGAGCTCATCATCTTCGCAATGCCCGTGATTATTGCGCTTACTGGCAAAACCCTTTCATTGCAACTGCTGCGTTAGTCTTAAATGGCTTCAGTTGGAATCCAGCTGACTTTCAAATTAAAGTACAAATCTGTTAAATGATTGAGGTAGGTAAATATTTCATGAAGTAATACTGTGTTTTTCATGAATAATGAAATTGTCTTGAGCTGAAGTGTGGAAAAACACAGACTTTTAAAAACTTTAAAAAAAAGCAACCCACTTTTCTGTCATCTACAACATACATAATCTGAAGGGACCAACACTCACAATACCTCGCAAATGAATCAATGTCCCTTGAATTTATTTTACATTGCTTAGATTTCTGTTCAGCCCATCTGAGTCAGTGCTTTGTAGAAGTAACTTTTGCTGCAAACTAAGTTGCAAGTCTCTTGGGATATGCCTCTGTGAACATTAGTTTTCAAGTCCAAGTCCATCCATTCATAATCTGTACCCGTCCATCCCATGGGTTGCGGGGGGGCTGGTGCCTATCTCAAGCAGTCCCAGGGCGCGAGGCAGGGTTCCCCCCTTGACAGGTCGCCAGCCCATCGCAGTAGTTTTCAAGTCTTGACACATAACTCATTCTAACTCATGAATACACTTTAATCTATCCCTTTCTATTGTAGCTCTGGCTGCATGTTTGGGGTCACTGTCTTGCTGGAAGATTAATCTTTACTCCAGTCTCAAATCTCTTGAAGTCTCTAAAAGGTTTTCTTCCTGGTTTGCCTAGTGTTTAGCTCCATTCATCTTCCCATCAACTCTGACCAGTTCCCTGTCCTCTGCTGAAAACCAAAAGAACATCCCCAGTCCATGCTGCTGCCACAACAACGTTTCCTGGAAGGATGGGATGTTCTGAGTGATGTGTGGTGTTTGTTTTCTTACCTGCTTTGTATTTTCCATGTAGGCCAAAAAAGTATTTTGGGTCCAACCAATGAAATGTCTTGAGGATTTTTTTTGTGTGGAAAATTAGTTTTTTAACCACTTATCCTCAAAGGCCAGATTTGTGGAGTGCATGACTCCTAGTTGTCCTGCCAACAGATTAACCCACCCGAGCTGTGGTTCTCTGCAGCTCCTCCAGAGTTATTAGGACCTGGTTTTGCTTGACTTGCAAGTTTAGGTGGATTTACATGCCAAGCCCTATTTTTAGAAGACAGCTTCAACAGAGCTCCCTGAGAAGTTCCAGTCTTGGGATAGTGTTTCATGACTTAGCCCGTGTTTGAACTTCTCTGTAACTTTAACCCTAAACTGTCTGCTGTGTTCCTTGGTTTTTATGATGCTGTTTGTTTACTATTATTCTCGAACATACCTGTGAGGTCTTCACTGAACAGCTGCATTTACTCTAAGATTAAATTACACAAGGGGATTCCATTTGCTAATTAAAGATTTCTGAAGGCAATTGGTTGGACGGAATTTCATTTCGGGGGTTTCAGAGAAAGGGGAGCCTAATACAAATACATGTCATATTTTTCAGATATTTACTCATAGAATAGCATGTATCGTTTTCCTTCCACTTCACAATTCTAGACAATACATAATAAAAATGTTTGAAAAACACTAAGGTTTGTGGTTGTAACATGACAAAGTGGTGAAAACTCTGCTGTATCAGTACCTGTAAGGAATTCTGAGTTTTGAGTAACTTTCACTGTTCATTTCATTTCTTGCGTTTAGTCTTCTCCATCAAGGAGAAACCTGAGAGGGCCAAAGCAGGCGTTCCTGCACCTGGTCGAGCTGGGCCTTTTATTTACAGTCATGGTGAGGATCAAGCTCTGAGTGGCTCGGACACCTGCTATTGGCAAATATGTTCTCCATCAGTGAACTATAGACTTTTTTTCTGGACAGGAGCACTGGGAGACCATTGTTCTCCTTAGCAATGACAGCCAAGGTATTCTGGGACTCTCAGGCACTCGTAGGAAACAATGTGTTATTCATGCTAACCTTAAAAAGTGGACTGCGTATTCATAGAAAATTGCGCTGGAAGTAGTGGATGTGGACTCTGGAAAATTGTTTGATATCATTAGGAGTTAAATCACTATATATTTCAGGGAATTAATTCACACTCTATGGGATATTTTATGAATATTGCAATCAACACAACAACAATGAAACAACACATCAGTTTATAATACTAATAATAGTATACGGTTGGACCCGTACAAATATATAAAAATACCTGTCATCTTAGTAAGCATTAGCCACGGTCTCAAGTTGAACACACAACAGTGGAGCTCCTTATTCCTCCAGTCTGACACATGATATGTGCTTTTTAAACAAATCACCGGGTCTCTGCTTCTATACAGTCTTATGCAAGGCCATGGGGTTTGAGGATTTTGCAATGTCATCTGGGATTAAAAAGGGGCAGCACATCAGAGCCCCGGGCCACACCACCTGGAGCCCCCTCCCCCCATACGATCTCGGGCGCTGCTGCATTCAAAACCATCCACATTAGCCTACTGCCAAAATAATACCTGGTCGACCAAATGACACTGAGCTCACAAAGCCCCGTTTCAGAAAAGATTACAACTTCAACAAGAAACTCTTTGATTGCAGGTTTGTTTGAAACGTTATCAATATCATGATCATTCCTGCAGATCAACAAAAGCAGCTCTAATCACCATACTTTGGTTGCACCTTCACTTGTGCATCGGTCTACTGAAAAAAAAAGAAGGGGAGGGGGGCAACTCACTGTGAAGAATAAAACACTGGCTTGTTTAACAAGACACACGTGCAATGACAAAGCGATTCCTTTTCTCAAAGTTGATCACCCACCTGCACACAGATTAGGTCAGATATTTACCTGAGCTGCCAAGTTGTCACTCATGCTAGTTGGAAAAAAAAAACAGAAACCCACACAGTGCACATTCATCCTTCTTGTCTTCAGGGGGAACAGATAAAGTCATGCAGAGAATGGAGGACAGGGGCTTACTTGTCCTTAATTTTCACCATCAACAAAACAGCCAGCCAAGAATTATTACTCAGATCAAACACCATAAACAGTAGAGCCTTGCAATCAACACCAAAATGGATCAAATGTGCTCAAACCGTTGACTCTTTGGTGGTGTCACATTAGGGGTGCATGGTATTACCAAAATATGCAATTGAGATGGGATTGCAATGTTTATATTGGTTGTAAATAACCCATATTTTCCTCGCTGGTCTCTAGCATTCTATTTTCAAACTACACCGTCACTCACCACAGGCTTTAGTATCTTGGTCACTATCTGCATCAGGTGTGGGGATCCAGGGCAGTGATGGTACATCTAAATGGAGAGTGAATGCTTGACACCTGAAATACACTGTATAAACCTATCAAATGTCGCATCCAAGAAAAGGTCCTTTTGCAGACATCCATGTTTCGATGAACTTCTCATAGGATCCTACAGTATATATTTTCAAATTTAGCCCTGATTTACCTCATCACCTGTCATGGTGTATACATACTGTAATGTGTAAAGCAAAACATGGTCAAGTATAATTTGGTATTCAAACGTTTTGCTGGTATTTTAGCCTTAATTTAATATTTTCATAACAAATCGAGTATTTCTGATGAACTTGGCTCAGTTGTTCCATCAGCCTGGCCTCTGGCGCCCCTCTGTGGAATCAATGCAGAAGTGAAGTACAACTGCACCTCTAGGCTGTTCCTTAAAGCACCCCTGTCACAAAGACACTATTTAAGGCCACTAAAAAGTCAATCAGACAGTTGCAGCTGATCCAGAATGCTAACTGCTTGCGTCCTCACTAGAACCAGGAAAGTAGTAGAGCTGACTTTGTGTAAGTGATTTACAATAGAATGTCATATCTCATGTGTCACTAATGTTGTATTTTATGCCTTTATTGCTGCTTTTATTTTATCCCCTAATGATGTAAAGCACCTTGAATTGCCTTGTTGTTGAAATTGTGCTAAACAAATAAAGTTGCCTTGCCTATTCTCTGAATATAGAAAACAGCAAAAGACATTAATTTGTGTTGCTTATTTACTTCTAGTACGGTTGTCAGCAAGTTTATTCTCTAACACTTTCATTTAGCTTTTAGCCAAAAAAGTTGCATATAAAGAAATAGGTTGCAGACCTTACACAAGAAGAACAACACACACAAGCACGAACTCACACACACGCACACAATCGCAGTATTGTAAGAGTTATGTTTTAAATATGACATATACAGAAAACATAAAAATAAACAAACAAAACATCTAACATGGTGCAGGATCTTAAACATGGGTTGTGCTTCTTTATTTTGTCAAATTACTTTAGCCTTCAATTTACATTTATTCAAACAAATGAGAATACATTTTGTTTCTTCTTCTTCTTCTTCTTCTTCTTCTTCTTCTTCTTCTTCTTCTTCTTCTTCTTCTTCTTCCTCTTCTTCTTCTTCTTATTATTATTATTATTATTATTATTTCCTTGGCAGTGATGTTTAAGTATAAATCATCTTTAGAAAAAGCGAATAAACAAAAGCATAATAATTATTGGAAAGCCCTTTTGGAGAGAAACACAACTCGTTCAATAAAACTTGTCTGGGTGTGGGGGTAAAATTGATGTTGTAATTTAAGTTACCACAGTACACCTATTAACTTTTTCCGCTTACTGTCATTTTGAAAATAAATTCGAGTAGACTCCAGAATGTAAAAAAAATATATATATTTTCATAAAACTTAACCTTCAAACCAAATCAGTTTAACAACTTTAAAAGAAACAAGAAACTAGCTGCTCCATATTCATTTTCTGCGCGTGCACGTCTCCCCACCCCGTCATACATTAAAGAACAAAATATGTCACCGTTCAACACTGACACAAGCAAGGGAGGGGCTGCTCTGCTGCAAGATACATTAGATAGAATGAATGCAACGTGCCTAAAGAACACTTCCTGTTGATGCAAAAATTGCAGCAGCAACTGCCTGACACATCTGGACTTGGAAAAAAAGGGGGGGGGCCTGGCTGTAGTGTTAGCAAGCTGCTGAGGGGAATGGACAACATCTAAATGCCAACGTGCAAGACGGTGAGTGTGGTGGACTTCGTCTTTGGCATGGACTGGTGACCGTAGTGCGTTTGTAATGTCGACACGTCGGTGCCTTTTCAGCGTAAGTAATGGCGAAATAATTACCTACGAGTGTACGCTAGCTGCTATCTACTAGCTAGTATTAGCCTGTGGTTAACGCTAGGCGCTGAAATGAAAGTGGCAAGTAAACTACGGCTAAACGTTAGCGTTGGCTAACTAGCATTGTAGCTGTGTAATGTTACCGACATAGTTTCCCACCCGCGTTCGACGTTGTAACTTGGTTATTAGGTACTAAGGGCTTGACAGCTGTTTTTATAATAACGAATTAGAGCTCGGGACCTATCCTAAAATAATTCAAAGGCTTACATTGTGTTTAAGCAGCTTATTTCTCCATAAAACCTGATTATATGCTAGCTAGTGTAGCTAGTTAGTCACTGGTTATTTGGTGCTTAACACGAGAGTTGTTTAACCTACCGAGTCGGTGCAAAGTAGTTAAGTAACTTTAACTTAACTTTAAACCTGTGGTTGGAGTGAGATATAGCCGGTACTAGAATATAAGATCAACTCGATGTGATGGTAAAGCTAGCGCCAACGCTAGCATCTTTGCTATTCCCCCCCCCCCCCCTCCCCCCCCTCCCCCGTACCCTCATCATTACCCCACTATACATTAAAGTTTGAAGCTGTTCCCATTTGCTTCTTATGTGTGTCGGCAGTCGACACATACGACAGAGTGTGCACAGTGTGCAGTGTATGCCTTGAAGCTTTAGTTGATTTGCAGTATTTGTTAATATTGATGGACGTAACCCTAAATGAAGATAAGTGATTTTTTTTTCTTCCTATGTGCTGTAAAGTAAAAGGGTTTTGAAAAACTCACTGTTAAAGTATAATATGGCATTTGGGAGGCATTTATATCCCATTTGTCAAAAAGTTCTGTGGATTTCCTAGGGCGTGAGGTGGGCTAGCTCATATGGCAGCACACTTTGTTACAGTTTGTTCTAAGTAAGTGAGATATGGCAGGAAAGGACAAAGTTCAGGGACATGGCATATTTTCCCTAAACCTGGGTTTACCTGGGTCACCAAAGGCAGTGTTTTCACTACTGTATATGTGACTGTCATTTGTTCTTCGATTTGATTAAAAATAAAATTATCTCTCGAAATTAGTAATTGTCATTGACATCTGCAACTGTTGCCAAGCTTTTCTAAACAAAGCCATTGGCGGGATTAGATTGATGCTGTCAATCTAGTTGCTGTGTTTACAAGTGTCTTTTGGTATTGAAACCCACACATTCTTTTGTTATTAGAGCACTCTTGCTTTGTGTGGAAAGCAGTTAGGTTGTATTGATTCTAATTATGTTTCTGTTTCATTTTGTTTTTTTGTTTTTTTTGCACTGAGATATGGTGCGGTATTGGAGCCAAAATTAGGACTACTTCCCTGCCAAAGGAGGCTATATCCACTCCAAAGTTAGCAACTGATCTGACTATTGATAGGCTGGCGCTGGCAACTGAGAAGGACACCGCTCACTTGTGTTAGCATTAAAGAGCCTAACTACTAGCATTCCTAGGCTGTCCACCCACTGCATTGCCAACTCCCTCTGTCCATTAGCATGGAGAGGCTGGCGACTAGCTTTATTTGACACGTATTTCCTTCTTCTTCTGACTGTATGGCGGTCGACAAACAACTTGAGGTGGATTACCGCCACCTTCTGGACTGAAGTGAATAGTTTTAATGCCTTTATTCTTAAGTAAAGACATGTGACTCTTAAAAATCCAAATATCATCTTGTAAATTATATGCCTAATTGTTATTACATTTTATTATTTATTAATTACACTTCTGTTGAAAAGTCAACACCACCAGCAGTTTGACTTTGTTGGTGTATAACCTAAATTTAAAGAATGGAGAAAGCATTCCGTTAATAAAAAAAATATCACTTTATTTATCCAAACTCCCTAGACCTAACAGTTAGTGATTACACTGTAAAGACTACCTGGGGCACTGTGACAAGGTGAAAACTTCATTACATCATGGCAGGCTGGTAAAGGCTCACTAGAGTACTGGACACTATAATCAGTAAATTGTGGGGGGGAAACATTTAAGTATTTACTTACAAATAAAGGTATTAAAACTATTCACTTCAGTACAGAAGGTGGCGGTAATGCACCTCTAGTTGTTTGCCAACTGCCATACAGTTAGGAGAGGAAGAAAATACCTGTCTAATAAAGCTGGTGACGAGCTTAGGAAGGCTTGTCCCCAGCCTCCCCATGCTAATGGTCAGCAGAGGGAGTAATCCAGTGGGTGGCCAGCCTAGTTATGCTATCGTTAACCTCTCTAATGCTAATGCAATTTGATTTAAAAAAATCAACTAGTTGACTATTTTTTTTTTTTTTTTACTTAGAACTTTCAATATTTTCAGTCCATACGAGCATCAGCCATCAGCACATGCTTTAAAGCACCCCTTATGAGTTTAATGTAAACCAGATGAATATTGAATATTCTTTGAAGGGGGAGATCTTGCAATCACTTCATTTTCTGTTTAATTTATAGATACTTTCTTATCAATAAGGATATAGACATTTTTTTTTTCTACTGAGAATGAAAAATAAGAATTGTTGAAAACTGGAGGCCTTCAAAGAAACTAGGAAATGAAAACCCCCAATCTTTATAATTATTTTTTTCGTAAAGATGACGGTAAATTTATTTTAAATATGCAAACTGTAGCACTTTGAAAAAAGATATCACTTCCCCAGCCTTAATGGCCAATAAAATACTTCACACTACAAGCCACGTTCACACATTTTTAGGTCTCTTTTTACTCTCCAATTACAGCCCCGCCCTCCAAATCATGACTTTGCTCTTGAAAACCCATTAAGGTTTCATTCCACCAACCAGTTATGGTTCCTTCCATCCCCCTAATTCTCCTCCTCCTTAAAGGGGACTACAGTACAAGTTATTGTGAAAAAAGCACAAGGCACACTCCATTCAATGGAGAGCATTTATTTGGGATGTTTGATGTTGTTTTTAGTATCTTGTTTTAAAACGGAGGAGGAGGATTAAGACAGGCTCAAGTGTATCAAATAAGTGTATCAAATATTTCTTCACCTGATGAACTTGTAATTAGTCTGAAATTAAAAATGAGCTTCATGTATTCCAAAAAATCCAGTCAAGAGAACCAACCCACAAGGCTCAGTGTGAAATCTTCAGCGCAGCATGCTGATTTTTCTCGCTACAGAAGGCTATGTCTTTTTCAGGATGTGTGTTATTTTCACTTCAGCAAAGTTATGCACATCTTACTGTCCCCTAGGCCCTTCACAGTCTATTTTTATATGGGTGCTTTACTATCTGTTTTAAATTGTTCTTCATTCTGTGCTTGTTAAGCAGTTCTGTCCCATGTCTGGTGTGGCCCACAAACTGTTTTTCAAAGTAGGTAAATGCTGCCCGCTGATGTTGAAGAAAGCATAAACTGCTTGCCTGCTGATAATTTTTTTTTGTCCTCTATTGAAAAGAAAAACTTTTTAACATTTCATCTTTATGTACCTGCAGAAGCAGCAGCATCAAGGTCATTATCTAGCAAGAAATATAAGCCATATTGGCTTGGCACAAATTGTTTTGTTTTTTGCGTCTAAGCCAAGCATATGATCCTCCTGCATCATGTACATTTCAGTTACAACGCTGACATTCTTTGTCTGCCCTTCCATTGCGCTCCACCCACTTCACATGCTCGAGTAAATACAGGACAAAACCGGATGCCGTTGCTCTTTTAAAGAAAAAAAAAAAAGGAAATACAGGAGCGATGTATGGAGCTTTTGTTTTGAACTCCACGAACACATTTTCACGTGGCCCTTTTAACCTATTTATCTTTTAGTCAGTTGCTAAGGCAAACTAACTGGTTAACATTTTCTGAATGTAAAGCTGACCGTTTCTTCTGAACATCAGAAGGATTGTTTTTTTATTAACCCCGCGGATGGGCACGCAAATGGTGTCACACAACCCTTTACATAGCTCTAGTCCCCATTTTTAGTTGCAATTATCTTCCAGTTGCACTGTTGGTTAGCAATGTTAGCTTGTTTGTTAGCCAAGGCGGATTACCTGATATAAAATGATAGCTGCCGATTGTTGTATTTTTAATCATCATTCCAATTGCTTCTTCTGATCGCTCGCAGCCAAAGACGTCTTTTGTTTGCCTTGAAAGGGGTGAGTCATGAACACCGAAAGCAGCGTGTGTTGAACTGTGGGAGAAACAGGACGGGTCATTCTGTGCATGCGTCAATGCACAGACACATTAATACTACAAATGAATCGACTTGCGTTAACGCAGTCTTTCGACAGATGTCTTAGAAAGATGTCTTGGCAAGCCTTCACACCCTAGAGAAAGTGTTTACGTCCCCAGTGTGCTGACAATACTCACTTTGCAGAGGATAGTGCTGAATTGCCAGCAAGGGTTAGAATGGGAAAATGTGGCGCAGTCAAGGAGATGGTAGAGAGCAGTTAAAACTAGACACCTCGCAATGTCTAAAAAGAGAGTCCAGAGTTTTTGATGTGAGGTTATGTTAAAACTTTGTAAACAGTTAATATCTCATAAGCAATTGATAACTCTCTCTTGGCGTCTTCATTTAGTATACATCCAGATCAGTTGGGCCAGGAGGCTGAAGCTAAGTGCTTTTACAGTCTTGAAACAGCTCCAATCTCCTAAATGTTCTATTGGTTTATGAAACGTTATTTTATGAAACTTTAAGCCATCATCATGTATGCACTGGGTGGTTATTTACCAATGATTGTCACCACCTCCTTCCACCATTTGTCTGTGTAGTGAACTATTAAGTTTCATTGCATAACATGAGTCAAATCTGCTGCTATGACTTTTTAAGAATGGATGTGTTTTAAGATGGTGGAAAGTGTCCAAGTTATCTTTGAGCTCCAGCCTCCTGGACCAACTTATATGTATTTAAGTTATTGGAGTTTCATTTTGAGGCCGTTCCATTCCTGTTTTTGGCCTCATGCCAAAGGCACTAACTTGGGAGTGATTTTAATAACCACTTTCTAACTAAAACATGTAATTTATCATTATTAGAGTAATTGTTTATTTAGATGTATATGCTAAATCTTACATCATACATAGAACCTGAATTCAACATGTAGGTTTTTAGTACATCTAAGTGTCGTGAGTGACAGGCTCTAGAAAGATTATCACACGTAGACGATGGCCCAACTCGAGTTTTTCCTGGTTTTTGATGCCTTCTCAAGAACAGTAGGTGCGTGACAAGCTTCCATGAGAAACCAGATTTTCTTCTTTCCTTGCCAGGTGCTGTATTTACACTATACGTTATACGGCATGGCGTCAATGACGGTTAACGTTTCACTGCAGTCACAGGCAGGTAGACTTTGTACAGTCATTTGCTTAAGCGTTATCTGCGTTCCTATCAATTTCCTTTTAAGCTGTAACTATGTACCCAGCACTGTTCTTTTTAGCGCCAACAACACTCAGTTTAGAATTTAATAACGTGATCATAATACGCAATTTAAGTATAATATTATGACCATCTCCCTAATAGTGTCTTGATCCCTCTTCAACCAGCAAAATAGCCATTGAGCCATTGATATAGGCTCTACTTGACCACTGGGCAAGGTAACTTTATTTGTATAGCATACTTTTAACAACAAGGCAGTTCACGGTGCTTTACATGATTATGGGTTAAAGTAAAAACAACAGTAAAAGCATAAAGCACAACATTAGAGACACATAACATATGGCACATTAAAGCATATGACATTCCGGCTATTATTTATCAGTTACTCAAAGGCGGCTCTAAAAAGATGGGTGTTTAGCCTTGATTTATAGGAACTCGGTGTGTCAGCAGCTTTGCAGTGGTCTGGGAGTTTATTCCAAATAAGGAAAGCATAGAAACTGAAAGCTGCTTCTCCATGTTTGGTTCTGATTCTAGGGATGCTTAGTAGACTAGAGTTGGAAGACCTGAGTGGTCTGTGGGGTTGGTATTAGGGCAGGGCGATAAATCGATTTTTATCGATTAATTCGAATTTGCCATTTAAGAAGATTTATTTTTGGGGAAATCGAGATTTTTCACACAGCTTTGAATTGAGGTAGACTCCCAAAGGAGATATTTAAATAAGAGTTTGAAAAATAGATTGTCATTTGTTATTTCTGTTTAAGAAAGTAAAGGGAGAAAGAAAAAAATCGATTAAAATCGGATTTGGCGTGAAAAAATCTGAGTTTTTATTTTCAGGCCATATCGCCCAGCCCTAGTTGGTATAGTGACAGTAGATCTTCAACATACTTTGGTGCTAAGCCGTTCAATAATTTATAAACTAGTAAAAGAATTTGAAGTCTATTCTCCGAGCTACAGGGAGCCAGTGTAAGGACTTTAGACCTGGGGTGATGTGCTCTACTTTCCTGGTTCTAGTGAGGACAGGAGCAGCAGCGTTCTGAATCAGCTGCAGCTGACTGATTGACCTTTTAGGCAGACCTGTGAAGACGCTGTTGCAGTAATCAGTCTGACTAAAGATAAACATATGGATGAGTTTTTCGAGGTCCTGTTGCCACATCACTCCTTTAATCCTAGAAATGTTCTTCAGGTGATAGAAGGCTGACCTTGTTATTGCCTTTATGTGATCGTGGAAGTTCAGGTCTGAGACCATAACTACACCTAGATATCAGGCCTAATCAATAGTTTCTAGCTGTATTAACTGAAGCTGTGTGCTGACTCTTGATCGTTCGTCTTTAGGACCAAAGATATTTACTTCAGTTTTGTTTTTATTCAGCTGGAGAAAGTTATGGCACATCCATCCATCGATTTGCTCAATGCATTCACTTAGGGTTTGAATGGGTTCAAAATCACCTGGTGACATTGTAATGTAAAGCTGTGTGTCCTCTGCATAGTTTTGGTAACTAAAGGTGTGCTAAAGTATCTTGCACCATGTACTTGGCAGTGGATACTTGAAGCCCTTTAAGTTGGTGGGCATCCATCAATCATAACTGTTTGTCTGGCACTTCCAGGATGTTCTGTTGAGATCTACAAAATTTGAAGACCAAGTCAACACTTCGAAACTTGTGCTCCTCAATTATTTCTGAGCTCAAATGTCTTAAGCAGCCCTGTATGCAACAAACTATGATGCACTGTGTATTCTAGGTATAATACGGTTAGTGATATCAAGGTATACAAGGGATTTAAAATCAATTTAAGTAAATGGAACATGGTGTAATGCTGCTCACAAACCTGCCCCATCGGTTGCTGCACATTGCTGGTCAGCTTGAAAGACGGTTCGTATACTTCTACACTTTCTGTTGCTGACAACAAAGATATATTATGCCATTTTAGAATATTTTTCTCCCTGTGGAAAACAGACTAACTCTGTGGAAACTAAAGAAGAGCCACCTGTCACACTTATTAAGACAAAGCTGTTTTAAAACCACAGTTTGCTGCTTTGGGCATAAAGTCTGTTAAGTAGCCGGCTGCAGGCAGACTTCCCGAGGAGATAACCAGCTAATATCAGTTTATACATGCAGAACACAAACGGCAGAAAGGAGCAATACACTGCACAACAGGCATTTCAAAACAACCAATTGTTTGTGTGGCAGTCTATTTTAAACTCTTCTTTCAGCTCGAAGCGCTTCCTGAAGTATAGCATCTAAGGAGTTTTTAATTGGTCAGTTCTTCTGCCTGGAAAGTTTAGTCTTTATCAATATCAAAATGCTACCAAAGATAATTGTTTCCTTCTTTGATTTGAACTCGCTCAGATTTTTATGCTCTCACATTTGTCCAGCTTCTAACACATCAATTTCAGGGCAAAGTGTTCACTTGCTACTTACTATGTCCTACCAACTAACAGGTTTAATGATGAACAGTGAAAAGTTCTTGTTAAACACCTAATCCTGTAGTAGTCTTAATGTTCTGCCTGATCTCTGAATACATTATGTGCCTACACACACACACACACAGCAGAAGTGCCACAGTCTGTTCTTAGTGCAAAACGTTAAAACCAGTGTTGTTTTTGTTTCTTTTCAGGCTGTCGACAAACTGGAGAAACATATCCAAGAAATGGACGACGGCAGCTACATCGAGTTCGATGTGCCGGAGTTCAGTAACACGGTTCTGACCCAACTCAACGAGCTGCGGCTGCAAGGAAAGCTGTGCGACATCATCGTTCACATTCAGGGCCAGCCATTTCGGGCTCACAAGGCTGTCCTGGCGGCTAGTTCACCCTACTTCCGCGATCACTCTGCCCTCAGCACCATGAGTGGCCTTTCCATTTCGGTCATCAAAAGTCCCGAGGTGTTTGAGCAGCTCCTTGCGTTCTGCTACACGGGTCACATGTCCCTCCAGCTCAAGGATATCATCAGCTTCCTGACTGCAGCCAGCTTTTTGCAGATGCAGGCAATCATCGACAAGTGCACCCAGATCCTGGAGAGCATCCATTCCAAGATCAGCCTCCCAGTTAGCGCTTGTAGCCCAGATAAGGACAGCTCGCAGATCAGTCGTAATGGTGTGAATGACAGCAACCTGTTCATAAACCCTACCCAGATCTCCCCCCCTTACTACCCTCGGCAGAGCCAGGGAGTCGGCGAAGCTCGATCGGAACAAGCAGGAAGAGGCCAGGCCCGTGTGCGGCAGCAGCAAGAGGAGGGGCAGTCGGATCGCGGCAGCAGCGACGGCGTGTCGGAGCACGACGCAGCCATCGAGGGTGAAACCGAGCAAGTAGAACTGATTGGCAAAGACGGGCAGGTCACAGATGTTCATGTGAAGGTAGAAAAAAACGACAGGCCGTCTTGCTCAGATAGTTCCTCGGCTGGTGACGATGGTTACCACACAGAGTTCGTGGATGGAGAGCAGATTGTGGCCGTTACCGTGGGCTCCTACGGTCCTGTCATCCAGCCTGCTGCCTATTCTTACTCAGGGCTGTCCTCCTCCTGCTTCGTCAACCTCACCAACTCCAGTCCGTCTCGCTCCATCCTGAGCGGTTTCAGAGGCGGCAGAGCCAGATCAAAGCGCCCGATGGCTATCCCGGCAGGTGTGCTAAGCCAAATGAAACCTGGCTCGGACGACGCCGAATCAGCCGTGGGGTCGGCAGGGTTGGAGAACGACGTGCGAGAGCGTAGCCTCCGGAGCCAGTGGTACCCATACAATGAAAGACTCATTTGCATCTACTGTGGAAAGTCCTTCAATCAGAAAGGGAGCCTGGACCGCCACATGCGTCTGCATATGGGAATCACCCCCTTTGTTTGTAAATTTTGCGGCAAGAAGTACACGAGGAAAGACCAGCTGGAGTACCACATCCGCGGCCACACAGACAACAAGCCCTTCCATTGTCAGATCTGTGGTAAATGCTTCCCGTTTCAGGGCACACTTAATCAACACCTGCGGAAGAAGCACATGGGAGCATCGGAGGCGAGCAATCACATGGACTCCCCAGAGAGAACCGAGGGTAGCTCAGGTCAAAAGGAGCTGGGAGATGCATCAGAGGGGATGGCCTATGAGGCACAGTATGCAGAAGAGGCTCCAGCCAATGATATGGAGGAGAGTTCCAAATGCAGTCCAGAGGAGGCGCAGGCATCCAGATGTGATTTTTAAGGTCCTGCTTCAGGTTATGGAAGCTTTAAGAAATGATTTAGTTCAGCTCAAATTAAAGGACTCACTTTTTTCGGAATCCCTCTGCTTCTGAACCTTTCTTGATACAGGCGTTTCTGTCATTTTTTTTTGTTAAATTGATGCAGAGAATGAGTGAAAGAAAGCGGATGCTTTATTATATCAATTCTTTCAAGCAAAGGGAGTCACAACGTACAATTTTTGAGGTGGTCCCAATAATCAAGACCTCCAGTCGATTGCTCTTTTTATCTTTCCATGTTTTTAAAAAGAAAAAAAGAAATATTTACAGAGTTATATAGGCATGTTGCAATAATTGATAATGTGAAAGCTCTGCTAAGATGCTTGTCATATCACCTTTTTACCTGACCTGTTTTTGCACATGTGGCCACTGGAGGTCACTTACTCACAAGGAATGATTTTTCTGCCAGTGCAAAGCTTCGTGTGACATATCCGTTTATTACCTCATGTTGCAACTACATACTCATAACAGACAGTATTTTAACTTAAATGAAAGCTCACCGGGTTCTACCTCATAGCCAAGAACCTATCCGGCACAGACGTGTTCACCGTTTGTAATCCGTTTTAGCTTTTATGTACAGTTTATCTTCTTGCCAAACGCTGTAAAACTTATTCTTTTTACACAAAGCCTTGATACTAGGGTGGGAAATATCCCTTGCTGATTGTATGGATTAGGGACAAAGTCCTTGTCAATTGTCTGTGGTCAGCCAGGTTCAAATTATGATCAAGAAGGTGCTATGTTAGGAGTGCATTAAATCTACACTCACTAGCTTACTAGTGTGCTTTAGGCAAATTTTGAGGACAAATTAAGGGATTGGCCCCGTTATGATTTCAAGACACGTTTTATTTTTTTCCTTCTAGTAAAACTTGCTTCACTAAACACTTCAGGATTTTATCCCACATCACTACTGGAAGTCTCACTCAGTTGGTCCAGGTTTGGTTCTCAGAGACCGTCATCCATGTAATGGGTGAATTATGTCCACAAAGTAAAGTCATGTATACCTCGTTACCCTCTAGACAAATTTACAATGGATTAACGTGTGTATTTGTTTTATAAAGAGCAAGGCTTCCAATGTGAGCCTCAGTATCTGACAGAGACAAGAGTAGTTGCTGTTAACTAAGCGCAGCTTAGGGACCGGCTTGAACAATATGCAAAAAGAATGAACAAAGGAATCTCAGCCATTGCCTCGTGGTTTATATTCCATCACAAATACAAATTAAATGTTTTTTTTTTCTGTTTTTGTTGGGAACCCAATTAGGAGTGTGTTCCTCTGTGTCTTTGTCATAGATGTGGCATATCTGAATTAAGGTTAAAAGGTGGTCAATTTTCAAAGTATTAATGCACTTTGCAGAGTTTGGTTTCAGCTTAGTGCCACCCCAGTGATTTAAGGAGCAGAACTTTGTCAGTTCTTCTTAATGCATATTTGGAGTTTGACTTCAGTCAGAGAAATGTACAAACACTTTGTCGCCACTCTGCAATCTTATAAATACTATTGGATAAAGGTCATGCATGTGGCATGACTTTCTTTTTTTTTTTTTATCTATACTCATTGTGTTATTTGGGATCAGGGAAGGGGATTTTACTATATATAAAAAGGCACTTAAAGTGCCAAACTAATTGTTTGCAAGTTGAAAACTTAGCCGGGTGGTTCTGTTTGTGCTACTCTGCTTTTTTTATTTGCCATCCAGCTGTTAAATGCCTTTTTCTTTGTGTGTGTGTATTTTTCATGAACACCTACTATATACTTTAATTTTAACCTATCTGGGCCATGTTGAATTTATGCCAATGAATTAAGAATTGATTACATTATAGTTGTTTTTCTCATAATTTCTTTAATTATTGTATGTTTGGTGGAAGATTCTGTTGCTTTGGCCTAAAATTATGTGAGATCATTATTATTTTGTTACTTCTCTGAATGTCCTTACGTCATCTTTGCGCTTTTAACGGATGAGATAGCGACACCAAAACACGGAGAACTTTTTTTTTTTTTTGGGCTTAAATCCGGTTGGCTCGCTTTTCTTTAGCTGTGTGTTTGAATCAAGCACGCAACTTTCAGTTATCACAAGCAGTCTGTCAGCCTATAAATGTTTACCAAGTACAAGTTTATATCTTTCAAAAGCTGACGATGTGCGGGTTCATCAGCTGATCTGACCTCATCGAAATAAGTTGCTGACTTACATAAATGTTACCGTAGTCTTTACCACTCATTTGGACTAAAAGGAGAACATCCATACATTTTGGGGAAACTTGTCAGAATCACTTGTTGAATAATGAGTGAAAACCTGTTAAATTATTCTTGTGTCAAGACATTACACCAAAGACTAATAGGTAATTTTTTGAGTCTGTTTTGATTATACTGCTAATTTAATACTCAATAATATAGAATTAGGTGATTGCTATTTGCAAGTTTGGTTTGTCAGCTTATAACAATCAGTTGTGTAAGATTTAAAGAACATTTTCGATAGTTACGTCAGTAATGTTACATTTTAAGCCATACAAAAGCTAAATATAGAAAAGTTGTTCAGTAGGTTCCATGATTATTAAGTCTGCGAAACACACAGAGAGAGAACAGAGAGTGGCATCCTAAACCTCGTGCCTTGCCACAAGCTTTACGTTTCAGATGCTGGCACTTGGAAATGTGCCTCTTTCTTGAGAATGTGAAATAACGTGGCCCCAATTTTAAAAAAACAGTGTCTTGCTCAACTATTAACATCTAATCGTTTTGTCACCTACCAACTGGAGATTTTCGGTGTATTTTATCTGTGGCGGCAGAACGCGGTGTGGTGCGTAACTGAAGTGGAAGGAACAAGGATGCAGTTCTCGACGTTTTCTGCAAATCAAACTTGAAAAGTGCAGCGTGCATATGCACCGAGCCAGCCGGGTCGATAACTTGTGGAACCACCTTTTTTATTTATGCTGCGGCTGGGTGTGTCTCTACCAGCTTTACGAAGCTAGAGACTCATGTTTTGCCCACAATTTTGAGCAAAATAGGTTCAGTCAAATTGGACAGAAAGTTTTTGTTTACATCAATTTTCATGTGACTTGAGATCCAGATTCAGGTATAAACCATTCTAACCACCATGTTGTGGCTCTGGTTGTATTCATGGGGGGGGGGGGGGGGTCAGTCTCTTAACCGCTTTCCTTCCTGAATTGCTCTTACTTCGTTCTATCAAGTTCCCCTGCCATGGCCAATTAATAGTATCCCCACAGCATGATTCAGCTCCTGTTTGAGTGGTAAAAGCAGCTGAATGCAAATACGTGTCACACTCCTCATATTTTTATTTAAATGAATAAATACAAGCTTCCTTTTCCTTCCACTTCACAACTATGTCCTACTTCGTTTTGATCAATCACAAACAAATGCCGATAATTGACACTGTAGTTTCAGGTTGTAATTGTAGTTTAGGGGTATGAGTATTTCATCAGGGCACTGGTAAGGGGTGCGAAGAATGAGCTCGACCTATTTTCAGTCGTTGCGTTAGGCTCAACTAAGTCTGGTCTCTAATTTTTACTGTCTGTCTGTTTTTGTTTTCCTGGCTTGGGGATGGGCCACCGGCTTTAACGGATCTCTGTAGCAGCTGATCGCATTCAAACAAGGCAGACTTGTTTCCAACAAACCAAGCGCCCCGTGTTCCCAGACTGTACTCAGACAATCTGAGTTATGCACTGTATTTGAAGCATTTCAGTGAAGGAAGGCGATGCATGAAAAACTAAATCTTTCTTTTTTTCTCTCGGAAACAGGAAACAGGGGGGGGGGAGAAGCTTATCCTTATATACTGTAGCCAAATTGCACGTTGCTCAACCAGACAATTCTATAAAAATGCTAACTGATAGATTTAACGTAAGTTTTCTTGCAATTGTTTTAATGATTGTGCACTTACATTTTGTCAAAACTACATAAAAGTTCCATCCGGAAAGTCTACTTTATCTCCTTATTTACATTTAAGGAACTCCGTAATAGTTCCCACAGTTATTTAGGTAGGTAGGGATCTTTTTCCCTTAAGTGGTGCTTTTAGCTTATTAAATTATGTATTCATGATTGGTTAATGGAGGCAGAATTGTTTAAAGACTTTTTAATAAACTATAGCTACTTCTTAGATAGTACACACTTCGAGAACCAACTGAGCTTGAAACACTCTCGGATTGGCTCTTTTGTCCGTTTTTAGTTCCACCTCTTTGACATGAACAGGAGATGCATTTTTGGACCACAAGTAATCAAAAGGAAGTGTTTACAAGGAAGGCTGTCAGACTACTTTTTAAAATTGCAGCTCGTCCTTTTATAATAAACTCACTTCAGGTAGTTGACGAACACTGATACAGGCTTAAAAAAAAAAAAAATCCCAAGTCTTCCATAGCTTTTTCGGTCAGTTTCTGTCCACTGTGTATTATTGAAAGAAAAGCAATAACCTCTTTTTTTTTAATGATGGTGGTGTATTGGGCTCATCAAGCCTATTGAAATATTGGTCTGTCACATTATCAACAATGTCAGGGAGCCGTAGAGCTGAAGTAGGACCAGGGCAATTCTAATATTGCTTTATTTCTTTTCTCTTTTTTTTTTTTATGTTAGCATACTTTGGACGGTTTGACTTACAAAAAAACAAATCGATCAAAAACGTGTTGTTGCTCAGAGATGTTTCAGATGCTCATCGAGATGCAGTGGGAGTCTGTAAGCTTCAACACAGGAACTGGGCGCTCAGCGGCACTGTTTGGAGGTGCACGTCCAGCTGAGTGAAACAGTGAAAGGGATCGGGAGGGCTTTTAGGGGGGTGGGCTGTATCGCCACTGTTATGGGGCGGGCTATCTGTTGACATGTTGAGGTTCAGCGATCTGTGGTGGCTCCTCGGGATTCAAAACTGTTGTTGTAGATCAGGATCAGAGGAGAACTGTCTCTCCTCACTGCCCCCCCTCCCAAACCCTACACTCCGCACTATAAAGTTTCTGACTGGCATCCTTCTGTTGGCAAGGCAAAAAAAAAAACACACACCTCAAACTCAGGGTATATATTGCTAAAAGTGGTATCCTTGGACACTGATCTTGCATCCATAGCTTAAATGATTGGTTCTCGGGTGGGGAACCAAGTCTGGTCCCCCAAACATTCTGCCCCTTGCTCTAAACAAGCCCTTATTTCCCACAGAGCTGAAACGCGAGGCCCACCTGAGACCACGAACTGAACCATGGCAGCAGAAGCGACCCGTTTTGACCCTGTTTTGTCCACTCTATACACACAACCTCACAACCCAACTGTGAACCTCAGAACTCTACTGTTTTGTACAACTATGAAGTAAATGAAGCTAGCTACAGCTATAGACCTATCTATTGCCATTTATGAATTTATTTTATAGCATGAAAAAGATATATTTATTCAAATGATATATTTTACTCATAATCATTCTGTGCTGCTTCATTTTGGTTCTTAAGCTTGTAAATTGCCTTTTTATTATCTAAAAAAAAACAATGTCCATAGAATAATGCGTTTGTAAAATAAAGACGCTGATTTGGCTCTGTTTTGTCTTTTCTTTTTACACCAGTAGGTGGGGCTATTATGCATCAACATCTGCTTGCAAAAATCAATTGGTTAAAACAAGTTGTGGAGGTCAAAGCTTGTGGTCTGCATACACTACATAGATTACATGCGCAGGCACAGCTCAATAAAATGGAATATAATTGAAATGTTAATTTATTTCTGTTAAAATAAAAAAGAAACGTCTATAGGTTTAGTAAACACATAAGGCTATATTTGAACCATTTCTGTTGATTTGTGTGATTGTATCCTAAAACTTAAAGAACCTGAAACATAATTTCTCAAGGTTAGAATATTGCATAAAAGCCATAAAAAAAGATTTTACAGAAGCGTAGTCCAGATCATGGGGGAAGAAAGTAATTTACACCACCTTTACGGGGGTTAAGCAAAAACAAATGGTTATTGCTGAAGAAGATGGCTGTTTACAGAGTAGAGTATCCAAGTATTACTAATGGAAAGTTTAGTGGAAGGTAGAAGTGTAAGGGGTAAAAAGGGACAAGGACCATGAAAAAGCCCATTTTAAGGAAAGTTCAGAAGACATGGATTATATTTGGAGACGGTGCTTCGAGGGCCACCACACATGATTTTCAGCTTTTTCTCATTTTTGCATAAAAATTTCTCTTATTTGTTTGAAGTTATATTTGAATTTTCAGAAATAAATCATTTTGCTACTACTATAAAAACAGCTTTGAGTGTATCACTGTGTGTGTGATAAA
Organism: Valencia hispanica; assembly: GCA_963556495.2. Classification (NCBI taxonomy): domain Eukaryota; kingdom Metazoa; phylum Chordata; class Actinopteri; order Cyprinodontiformes; family Valenciidae; genus Valencia; species Valencia hispanica. Next base: position 19,526,510 of record OY747704.1, on the reverse strand, counting down.
TTGCTTTTGTTGAATTACTGAAATAAATTAGCTGTCTGCCTATATTAAATTTATTGGATCTGTTATACCACAGTGAGTGTGAATGAGAAAGTAAGAATGTATATGTGCAACTTGACCCTCCAGAGGGTGCTAGAGAATAATTTTCAGAAAAGCATTAATCACATTCAGCCTCAGTGACTATGTTTAATTTCACTCCTAAAATAATGATTAAATCTAAAGATTAAATAAAAATTCAGTGTGAGAGTTTTTTACTTTTTGTTAGATCGCAGTTACTCTGGAGGAGTTTTCTTTGCCTTCTCAGATAATCTGTGCCCTTGGAAAAAATGTGATTCATCCAAGTCACAGAAGCCAAGTAGCAATGAATAAAATAAACGACATTAGTCCCAGATGGCTGGTGATATGAATTTATCACCAGTCCTGGTGGTTTTCCTGTTAAATTCTTAACATAATTTTTGACAGTGTTACTTTTCTCTTCCCTGCTGTGTCAGAAAAATGTATCCAAGCGGAGAAACACATTAACTGCATGACACATGGGCAACAGCCTCTTAGTAGGACTGTAAGGACATTATGTTAACTTTTTCAAAGAGGCAAATGTCTCATAAATCACCATTTGCAGCTGCATGCTACTGCAACATAATACTAACTGCAGCATTTCTTATTCCCTTCAGTTCTTGAAGATAAGGCTGCAACATGAGATGTGCAATTTGCATCATTTTAATGGAAAAGAAAAGCAAAACAAATAAAGCTCATGAATTGAGAGTGTTATGGAATTGTAGACACATGATCCTAAAATAGCAGTTTAAAAATCTCTGCTTGGTGGAATAAGAGAATAAAAGGAACCACTAAACACAATGCCAGAAACTCAGAGGTTGCTGTATTTCCACAAGAATCTTTAAATACACTATGAAGTGTTGTGGGTTTTTAACACAAACGTGGACGGATCTGAGAAACTTGGAGTATCGTGTCATGCTTTTCTTAAAATGGGATTTTCAAAGGATCTGTATGTCCGTTTGATTTTGAAGCAATCCTATGATAATTGGATTCTCATTCTACACTTGAAGTGCTGTTGGAAATGTATTTACAAACCCTGACAGATTGAATGCACCTTTCATAATTTATAAGTTGCGTTTTCTCAAAGACAGTAAGACAGACAAGTAAAATGCTTTTGGATTCAGAAGTGAACTTGCTGGTATCCTTTGAATCACTGTCCTGATGCATTACTAAAGCACGCTCAAGCTTAAGGTCACAAACTCCTTCAGGGTTTTCTGCTAGAGAGTAGATTCATGGCTCAATCATTGCACCAAGTCATCCTGGACCTGAAGGAGCAAAGCAGCCACAGTCAATTACACAACCACAAATTGTATTCAATAGTAAACATAAAGTAATTTCAATTCCATCATACTTACATTTCAATTCATCCTACTTATTAAACAGTGCATTAAGTTTAGTTCATTATTCCAAATACTTAAAAAGTTTTCAATCTAACTTTGCAGATTGCATCTAGTCATTGATCTGCAGCATTCACTCCTTATGGACAAGCATGTAGCGACAGTAGACAGTCGCCCGTTTTGTGTCTTTGATTTTACAGCAATCCCTCATACTAAGCATGCATGTAGCGACAGTGGGGAGGAAAAACTCCTCTTTAACAGGAAGAAACCCAGCAGAACCTGGCTCAGTGTGAATGGCCATCTGCCACAACTGACTGGGGGTTTGTGGGTTATTTTTCAACGGCTATCGAGGTATACCAAAGTTTTATAAAGTTGCGGTTTCAAACTTGGGGTTCCTTTAGTTTAAAGTCCTTGATCTGAATGTCAGAAACAGTTCATGTGTGATCAGATAGAATAAAGCAGGACTGCTTCTCCCCTATATGTTGTTGCGCGTTGCCTTATCAGCTGGCTGAAAGCAGGCTTTTACCTGAGCTGATAGCCTGACTGATTAACCAGCTAATATCAGCTTATTGTTGTTCAGTAAAGTTCAGAATAATAAAAAGGCCAAATATTTGGCATTATAAGCACATCTCTCTGAAAACCGATGCTAAATTTAGAGGGTCTTTATGTTTTTGCCCAAATCATCAATATCAAATTAACAGTGAATTATGTACAATGAATGCATGTTTTAGACAGACAGTATACAAGATACATAAGATGTATATACGTTTTAGACAGCTTTTTTGTAGCTATAAAAATAAAATAAAAACAATTTTTTTGTAGCTATAAAAATTTACCAGGTTTATTGTTTTAGCAACAATTGCAGCTGTTGCTTGTCTTTAATATTATTTCAATTTCTTTTTACATTTAGTCACACTGTGGTATTTTATCATATGGTGGCACTCTCATACTATTCCATGCCAGTTTTAAGCCAGTTTTACGCATGAAAAAAACCCAGATGATTTTCTCCTCCTACACAAAAATCAAAATCTAAGTCTTCTGGTCCTCAGGTTCATTATATCCCTGGTGGAATTCCTTTCACCGACAGACTGAGAGAAGCTGATGAAAATTTCCGGCCTATCAGTCTCGGAAAATAGTTGTGACAGGTAAGGAAGGTTAACCTTTGACTCCAGTTAAAAACTTCCAGCGGCTGCTGGTGTGCCTACTCCAAATATGACAGAATGGAAAATATTTTAAGAAAGAAATCTGTGAAAACTAACTCCCAAATGGAACAGCACAATTTCCTCTGAAACAGTAGCATTTTATCCGCACTGAGTTGATTTAAAGCTAGATTCGTAATGTTAGTCACCAGCTAGTTAATGTTATGTGACAGGATAGGTCCAATAACAAGTAGGGCCACACTGACATTAGTCAAACCTTGATTTTTGCCATTTGGTCGCTGCAGATAATGTGCCATGACTGAAAATGCCATGTTTGTGTGTTTCTCTTGACCGTGTCAGTGAGTTGGACATTTTGATCTATGACAAACCCATATATTGTCAAAGTTATTTCCTCACCCATCTAAGTAGCTGAATTCAGGTGTTTCTATCACTGGGCAGACTACAGAATTGTGGCAAGTACAGAGGAATAAAGCTAATGAGTCATACAGTGAAGCTGTGGGACAGGATGATGGCAGTTACAGTAGCCTTCTGTCACAAGTGAGCATCTGTTAGCAGCAGTATGGTCTCATGCCAAGAAAGAGTACTACAGATGCAATTTTTGCTTTAAGGATGCTAATGGAGAAGTACAGAGAAGGTCAGAGAGAGCTGCATTGTGTCTTTGTAGATTTAGAGAAAGTGTATGACAGGGTGCAGAGAGAAGAGCTGTGGAATTGCATGAGGCGGACTGGAGTGGCAGAGAAGTATGTCAGAGTGGTGCAGGACATGTAAGAGAGCTGTGGGACAGCAGTGATGTGTGCTGTAAGAGTGACAGAGGAGTTCAAGGTGGAGGTGGGACTGCATCAATTATCGGCTCTAAGCCACTTCTTGTTTGCTTTGGTGATGGACAGGCTGACAGAGGAGGTTAGACAGGAGTCTCCATGGACTATAATGTCTGCAGATGACATTGTGATCTGCGGTGAGAGTAGGGTGCAGGTGGGTGAAAAGCTAGAGAGGTGGAGGTATGCACTGGAAAAGAGTGGAATGAAGATTAGTCGCAGTAAGACAGAATACATGTGTGTATATTAGAGAGAAACAAGTAGAACAGAGAAGTTACAGGGAAAGGAAGAAGGTAGAGGACTATAAGCACTCAGGGTCAAGGGTCCAGAGAAATGGAGAGTGTGGAAAAGAGGTGAAGGACAATGTGCAAGCTGGTTGGAATGGGTGGAGAATACTATACTATAAAACTATACTGGGACTTTTGCTGTTTAGTCTTTTTATAAATGATTTACCACTAATCTGTCCAGGTGTAAATTGACAACTTTATGCGGACGATGCTGTTTTTTATGCACCCGCCTAGTCACCAGAACCGTCAGTGGAGGTTTTGTCCATTTGTATGGCTGAGGTCAGTCAATGGCTCATTCAGTTAGTGCTAAATTTAACTAAAACTGTATCAATGTGTTTTTCTATTAAAAGACAAAATGTAGAGCAAATGTTTTGGTTTCATTTGCAATATAAACACTATAAAATTGGTAACAGATTTTAAATACCTTGGATTGGTCCTCGACCCCCAATTAAAATTTGACAAATATCTAAAGAAAATCTCAAAAACTATACAAAGCAACCTAAATTGTTTCAAACTAATTAGCCCTCCTCTACATGCACGCTATGATATTGTCTCATACATCATACTGCATGACAGCATGGGGCCAGGCGGCTCCCTCAGCCACTAAACACATCAGGTCATTATACAATCAAACTACAAAGATTATGGACAAGAAGCCAAACCACTTCCATCACTGCATAATTCTCCACAAGAATAAATTGTAAAGCTTTGAAAGCTTTAGGGATTTATGTTTTCTCACACTAACTGTCAAATGTCTCAATAATCTTGCACCTGAGCCCCTCAGTTCATTTATACAGAGACAAAACAGTAACTGAGTCACCAGAGGCTCCATCAATAACAATTGTACAGTTCCCCACCGTAAGACTGCATTTGGTCCATCTACTTTTGCATATAAAAGTGTAAAGTTGTGGAACTCATTACCCACTGAACTTAAAACCATGACCGAGTTTATTGTGTTAAGTCTTGGCTGAAATCGAAACTGGAATGTACCCATTTGTAAATAGCCCTGAGTTTGTGTATGTAAATGATTTATACGGTGTGTGTATAAATAGGTACGTTTTTAGGATGAAATGGAAAATGTTATTGTTGTGTAGAAAGCCGCAACCAGGGACTGGAGTTGAATATTAGGATTAGCTACAAACTCTTGTTGTATCACATTAGTTACAAGCTTGTTTTGTACCATGTTGAATTGCAATGTCCCTGTAAAATAAATAAATAAAATAAAAATGCCAGGTGTAATGTGTGCTAAAAGGATTTCAGCAAGAATGAAAAGAAAAGGTGTACAAGACAGTAGTGAGACCAGCGATGTTGTATGGTTGAGGGACTGTACCAACGAGGAAGAGACAGGAAGCCAAACTGGAGATTGCAGAACTCAAGATGAGGAATGAGTAAATCGGAGCGACAGCTCATGTTAGATGTTTTGGAGATAAAGAGAGGTCAGACGGAGGTGGTTTGGACATGTTCAGAGGAGAGACAAAGATTATATCAGTAGAAGGATGCTGAGGTTGGACAATCACACAAAAATAGATATAAAAATACAACAACAATGTCACAGAAAAACTCATGGTACCGATTAATCAAGCTCTAGTAATGATAACCTCAGCCCAAGAATATTTCCTTAAACACCAGAGACCCCACATCTATGTATGTGTGTTAGCATGCTGGTGCATATAAGGTTTCTCCATAAGAGTGTTCGATAGTTGGTGTGAGCAGACATCAATCCGTCTCCCAGGAATCGATGCAGACATGAAGGAGATTGGAGCAAAGACGTCCAAAGGACCGCCAGAGCCCCAGGCGGACCCGGGCGGGGCCGACCGCATCCCCCAAGAGAGGACCAAAGGAGAACCCCAGGGGAACATCCAGCAGCCACTATGCAGGGGCCCGGGGGGCAGCAGTGACAAGCCCACGGGCCCCGCCGGCAACCGGCCCGCCGGAAGCCCCTCCTCGCACCCCAGTGATGTGCCCATGCCCCAAGACCCTATATGAGTGGTAAAGTGATGGAGCGGGTGGACAGAAGTGTCCAGGGATGGGGAGGGAAGGACTGGGAGACAAAATGTCTTCCCAGGGAGCCAGCTCCCCCACTGACCCCAATAGGCACCGCTGTTCACCGGGATCCACCAGGGGAGGGAGACCATGGCACGTTCGACCCGAGGTCCACGGCCACAGCACCACAAAGCCCCACGGACCCCAAGGCAGTCCCCCCAACCCCATCCCAGAAGGGGAACTAAACCCACCCTGACATTCGCTCTACTCTCAAAATACAAAAGACACTAGACACCCAGGTTGAGTTCGCCCCCCCCCCCTCCCGCACACTCCTCCCCCCCGTCCAAGTGCCCTCGTAGGGGGAGAGCACCTGTCGCTACACAGCAGCAGCCTCCCCGCCAGCAAAGGAGGCCCCCAGCGCCACCCGCACACCGGAGGCCCTCGTAGCCCGAACCACGTCGACGTACCTGCCCAGACCAGGAGCAAACCGATGAGCCGGGCGGCCGACCCACCAGGCCGACATCCACCAGCCTCATTCTTTGTGGAGCGACCACTGTTGCTCAACGGCCCGGCAGGAGACCAAACCCAGCGCCCCACCCACCTGCCCTGCACGCCCACCACCCAGCCAGTCCACCCGCAAGTCCGACCGAACCCGGCCAAATGCCCAACCCCAGCGCCCCACAGAAAGACCAAGACCCAGGAGCCAAGTCCAGTGCAAAAAAGGCCCCGAAACTGATCCGGCCCCGAAACGCTACCCAGCCGCTGCGACCAGCAGCCAGGCACCCCAACCAGCAAACAAGGCGAGACGCCATACAGGGACTTCCGATGACAATCGGCCCAGAGAAAAAGAGAGAGGCGGCTGCACATGCCGGCCACCGGCCGGCCACGACCCCCACAGCCAACAGAGACCCCATGCCGGCCGACCCCCAGCCAGGACCACAGCTAGGGGGCGCGGCGCCCCCGAGCCCCGAATCCCCAGGACCACCCCTGACCCTACCCAGGCGCAGCACGGCCACCAGGGCAGTAGCCCATGTCCGCCAGTGCAACCCCCCCAAGGCACTGCATGCAGCCATCAGGAGTCACCACCCAAAGCCCAACCCCAGGCCGGCCATGACGTCCAGCGCTCCATCTGCCCAGTGATCCCACCCCCCGGGGTCCCCCCCAGACGCCTCCAACCCCAAAACCCCCACATCAGCAACAGTGTCCCAAACGACAAAACCAAGTGCCCCCCACCCCCACCAGGTGATGGAGCCGATCAAAGGAGCCCAGAGAGATTGATCAGATATGGAGCCAGAGGCCGTCTCAAGACCAATATGGTCTAACAAGAGATTCATTTTTAGAAACTCCCACCATGCTGTCAGAGAGGAGCTGATATTTATGCTTTTAAAGCATTCATATTGTTTTATATTTGAGCTAGTAAATGGTAGGTCTGATAGTTTTATCTTATTACATAGTGTCTGTTCTACGTCTATCCAGGACTCCTCTAGGTAGCTATGTTTTAACCATCTTGATATGTATTGGAGCCTGTTGGCTAAGAAATAATGATGGAAGTTTGGTAGATCTAGACCTCCTTTTTCTTTGGTCTTCTGCAGTGTTTTTAAGCTGATACGTGGGGGTTTATCTTTCCAAAGAAATTTAGAGATAGAGGAGTCCAGAGATCTAAACCAGTCTAGTGATGGTTTACTTGGGATCATTGAGAATAAGTAGTTGATTCTGGGCAAAACCATCATTTCTATTGAAGCAACCCTTCCCATAAGTGATATGGGTAGAGATTTCCATCTAGCAAGATCATCTTCCACTTTTTTTAAAAGTGGGATGTAGTTTAGCATTATTAAATCTGCCAGTCTTGGTGAGACATTGATACCTAAATAGGTAATATTCCCTGACTGCAGTTGTGTATTAGTTGGATTCTGGACAGAACAATTGATTGGAAGAACTGTAGATTTTAACCAATTTATAGAATAATCTGAAACATTTGAGTAAGAGTTTATCAACCCGATTACCTGAGAGAAAGAGGTTTGTGAATGCTGGAGAAAAAGTAATACATCATCTGCATAAAGACTGATTTTATGTTCTATGTTATTGCATTTTATGCCTTTAATATTGTGAGTTTGCCTGATTGCTGCAGCTAGTGGTTCAATAAAAATAGCGAACAGGGAGGGAGAGAGAGGACATCCCTGCCTGGTACCTCTCTGAAGATAAAACCTAGATGATGTTTGGTTATTTGTCCTGATACATGCTGTTGGTGAACTGTATAATATTTTCAACCAGTTTATAAAATAATTTCCAAAGCCAAATTTATGTAAGGTTACAAATAAGAATTTTCAGTTAACTCTATCAAATGCTTTTTCTGCATCTAAAGATAATATATTAGTTTTAATGTTTTTACAGTAAGAAAAATCTATTAAATCTGTTAATCTACGTGAATTTGTGGATGAATGTCTCCCTTTAATAAAACCAGTTTGATCAGGATGTATTATAAGAGGGGTTACTTTCTCTATCCTTTTTGCGAGGGCTTTGCAGATTATTTTAAGATCAACATTAATGAGGGATATGGGACGATAGCTGGTAGGAAACAAAGGGTCTTTACCTGATTTTAGTAGAAGACTAATGTAGGCAGAATTCATATTTGGTGGGAGTCGGCCATTTTCGACAAAAGTCTCTTACATCTTTCAGGGTTACAAAGCTATTTCCACAGCGCTACAAGAACCACACTGGGAGACATTTTCCAACATGGAACAGTGGTGAACCTTCCCAGGAGTGGCCAAAAGCATCCTAAAGCATTGTCTCCCATTTGCCAATAAGGATCTTAATGATCCCCAAGACCTTTGGAAAAAAAAAAAAAACATATGTGGACACACTGGTTTTTGACTGGTTGGCTGTTTCATCACTTCGATAGCTTGTTTCAGTTGATAGAACCAGGATTTCTCCTATCTCAGAGAAAATCCTAAAAGGAGAATCTCTGACCATTAGTTTGTGGCCTCAGTATGGTAATGCGTGATGATCAGGGGAACACAAGGATGTCCACCTCTGAAATTGTAAAAAAAATAATAATAATAATAATTAAACCAAGGTTTAGGAGTGGCCTAGTCAAAGTCTGGACATACATTTAATTGAGATGCAGTGGCAAGATCTTATACAAAGGGGAAAGAAGAGTGGGCCGAAATTCCTGCCCAGCGATTTAAAAGACGTACTGTCAGTTGTCGCAAACACTGAGAGTGGCAGAATCAATCATTAGGTCTAAGCGGCTATTACAGGACCAGATAGGTTTGGGTAGGTTGTTCCCTTATTTTAAATAAAATCAACATTTGAAAATTGATTTTTGTATTTACCAAGGTTAACTTTGTCTAATATAAAATCTAGATGATGTGAAAAATAAACAAAAGGAAAAAATGACAAACAGAAAAAGGTGTGTAAGGGGACAAATACTTTGTCTTGGCTCCCTAAATTTAATAACTTGGCAGATATTTTTTTTCTTGCTGCTTTAAAATAACTTAATGAAATAATTGAAAGTATTCAGTCAAACCATGGAAAACTGGGGACTTAGTCTCAGTGGTTGAATTAGCATATCATTTGAATCCAAAGAGAGGGGAAGATCTGATTACAAGAAACCCCTCATTTTCCCAATATACTGTAGGCCTTGTCATGTGTTGTTCATATTTTCCTTCATTAAAACTGAACTGGGGCATTGTATTGAGGTTTATCCAAGCTCCAGTAATTGTGAAATTCATACTTCAGTCAGTACCTGTTCTTTCTTAATGATAGTCCTATGTATTTATTTGTTTATTGAGCTGATTTTGGATTTGAGCCATGCTGTTTAATGTTGTGTTCTTCATGTGGGATATAATAAAGTGGAGTGAGAAGTATGTGGTCCCTTACAGATATTTTCTGTTTTTGCTTACTTTACATCTACATTTTTCAGATGATCAAACAAATGTTTATATCAAGCATAGATAACCGGAGTAAATAGAAATAAACCATTTTCAAATGATCATTTCATTTACTAAGGAAGCTTAACCCTGCGTGAAACTCTAATTGCCCTTCAGGCAACAATCATCAAGGGTTTGTGATAACTGGTAAGGAGTCTTTTACATCTTTGTGGAGGAATTTTTGCCCTCTCTTCTTCACCGAGTCGCTTTGATTCAGCCACTGTGGACAGTTTCCAAGCGAGAATTACCTGTTTAAGGTCACAGTACGGCATCTCAATTATATTTAGTTGTAGCCTTTGATTGGGCTTTAACTTTTATATTGAACTTTTATATTTTTGAGTCCTTTAGAGATTAACATATTGGTGTGTTTCTGATCATGGTTCTGCTACATACACCAGGCTTAAGGTCATAAACTAATGGTCAGACATTAGACCCATTACCACTATCTAAACTTCCAGATAATTTGTTTCCATTTCACAAGGTTGGCCTGAAAGGAACACCTTCCAGGGCAAATACACGAACCAAAGGAGTACCTGCTTTTGGGGTATGTATTTGGAAATGGCCCGGTAAAGTCGCTGGGAGGGACATTTGGTTAACACAACGGATTAGAGGACCGAGGCAGCATATTTTACCCTGTTACCTAACCACTCTCACAGAAATGTCCTGGAACACGTCCCTTGAAAACGGATCTATTCTCTTTTAGGATTTATGTAAACTAATAGCCAGTTATCCGTTGCTCTCCGACAGGCACACAAGGACGGATGGAGTAGAGCCCAATTTTAGCAATGGAGAGTGCACATCTGTGATTGGTCAGCCCAAAATCAGCCCAAGACCTTTTCACCAGAACAGTGCATTATAGGCAAATTTTTATTAGCCGGTTTCGGACAGAGAACTGCATTCTTAGAACCAGCCTCTTCGAATGTAGTTTTTATAACTACCCTTTGTAGGGGAACCTTTTCAAATTCCATTCACACAGGAGTCAGGGACCTTGATAGAGACCGATGTGACGAAACCGCCTGTGACAGTGACGTGTTAATAAAGCGCCTCACTCAACAACAAAACAAAACCCGCAAAAAAAGGAGGAAAGAAAACAACACCATAAAGCTAACATGGTCAGCGAGGAGGCAACTATGTTCATGACCTGCTTGACGGGAATACTTGTGAAGAGCAATCAAATAACAAATATCACGTTGAGGCTGGTAGAGTACGCAGAGTGAGGAGACGAAGAATCCAGCGGCAAGCAATACCATTTCGTTTCATGGAGGAAGAAAAGAAAACAGAGCGCCACAGACAAAGGAGACAACATGTAAGTTTAACACGCGCTGATTGTATGCATGTCATATGATTAAACATTTTAGTCGATATTCTATTGTTTTGTTGAGCGGATTACATGAAGTGAATATTTCAGATTAGATTTTAACTCGCGTTCTGTTTGCATTTTAGATGTTGTTGCGACTCATTGCTCAACACTCTCCACCGTCTGTCTGGGTCCAGAACAAAGTTGATAACTGGTGGAAAAAGGTTGTTCCAAGTTTTACCGATAACCAGTGGATGGTGAGGAGTATAGAGAAGAGTGGAGTGAAAACAACCAATATCCGCAGCCCAATATTCCCGTACAACCACGTGCTGAAGATACCGAGGAAGCTGGAGTGCTTGCTGCTTTGATGCATTACCTTGTGCCTCCCAACTGATCACAATACGTCTTTTCATAATAAATCACATTTTTGTACGTTTTGACAGACAGAACATACATGTATACATAAACTTATACAATTAACGATAAAATGTTCCTTTGGAAATTGTCACAATTTGTTCAAAGTTTTTTTTTATATGCAAAATAAATATCCCATTACCTGACTTTAAGCTTTGTGTGAATTAAGAAATCATTAGGGAATCAGTAGCAAGCTTATAAGGTAAAGGAGCAGTCACTGAATGGGTTATCTGTGACTGATAGATTAGGAAAAGGATGAGACATGAGAGATTGCACAAAAATGTGCAATATGTGAGGGTTAAAATGTAGAAAGTAGTCTGGGTTTTTTTCAGGTGTGTGTACTTTAAGTGGCCCAAAATCTATGAATGTCTGACCTTTGTTAAATGTGATACACTTCCTCCTGTGATATAGTCTATTATAAAGTTGAGTAACTGAAGTATATTACAGACATGAGGATTAGAAATGAAAATGAAAATAGCAAATGTGAGCAAATAGCTAATATTTAGTGTGACCAAACTACAGCTACCTGACATCACTAACAAAGACAAAGAATACTTCTAACTTTTAAAAAGTCATTTATTAAAAACATGCATGCAACAAACTCAAAATCAAGTGTTTCAGTGGAAAAATAATTATTTACTTGATATGCTATGTGCATATGTAGTCATAAGACCATATAATTTTCTACTAACTTGTTCACTGCAGACAAGAGACCCTCCATGAAATGCTTCTGCTGGCGGTCGGTTTCTGCCAGCTCCGCCTGCAGAGCCGAGTATTCTTCAGCTTCCCCCTCTGTCTGCTCCCGGAAGAACTGCATCATTGTATGAAACCATCCATCACTCATTCATCACCCGAGCATCTGCTGCATAGTTGCCAGAAATGTGTCAGCCCTGTTTCTCTTTCCTGGAAAATAACATGGAGGGTGAAGAGACAGAAAATTAACATCCAACAAGTGCCATACAATATCTTGAATTCTAATTGTGTGGAATTAGATGTTTTTACCAGATCTGGGTTGGCAGTGCGTGCTGGCTGCTGGTAGGTGCTGGCAGGAAGTGGCTTGTAGGTGTGGTGTAGATGCTGAAGGAATAAATATTTTATAATAAAAAAAAGTTATATAAATTATTCAAAGAAGACATAATTAAGAGGAGCCTACATGATATTTTTGTGCATTGCGTTTATCTTTTGTCGTCTGCCATTTTGTTGACCACAGAGATTACACATTTGCACATGTAATAAGACTGTAATAAGAGACATGTAAATATACTTTACCTGGTGCAGGGTGGCAGAGGGTGCTGGTAGCTGGCTGAAAGAAGTTGATCCCAGTGCAGACGCTGGCTCTGGTGTAGCTGCTGGACGCATAAAAATTTCTGAATAAAACACAAGTTATAAAAATACCTCGGTCAGTAGCATGCTGTGACTGAAATTAACTCATTGACTCGGTGATAAGTTATAAACCACACAAAGGTGCAAATATTAATCGAACAAGCCCCCCATGAAAACGTAATTATTGATAACAACTCTGTACTGCTTACACTATAAAATGAATGGACACAAAATATATTACAAAGAAATGTAATTGCGTGTGTTTGCGTTAATGTTTGTGTTCGTGCAAGTGGTTAATACGTGCATACATCAATGAACAAAGGAGATATCCGCCAAAAAGACTACATGACTAATTTGGTACAAACATTTGCCTGCTATCGGCGGATATCCCTCTGAGATTTAATCCCAAAATGGAAAATTTCCTTTTGCAAACTTTGTTAAATCAAGAGAAGAGATTAAATGTTTGTAAATGCATTAAGACTGTTTTCTGTACCTGTTCAGATGGGGCAAGGTGTGCTGGCAGCAGCAGGAGCATCCAGGATGCAGTCCAGGTTTGTCTCTGAATAAACAAACAGAAAATTAAAAAAGAAAAAGGCCAAACTGGTCATGTAATTTACCTCAGTTATTTAGGTGCTATTTATGAACAACTCTAAGGTATACACCGGAGCTATAACGCTTCTTTTCCTGTTTTCCAACCTCCAAGCTCTTCTGGGAGTGCTGTGTTTTCACTGCGAACGATGGACTCCAAAAGCCCTGTGCAGGAGTCCTTGGTCCCTGCGTTCCAAGGTGTAGTATCACTTACTAGTTTTGCTGTTCGTCCCACTTTGGTTGTTATGATCTTTGATTTTTTTTATAGTCCTGTTTAAGTTTCTTAATTTTCTCCTTGCACTGCTAGGCGGTGTGGTAATATCCGGCTTTTTCTAGTTGTGTACTTATCGTTTAAAAAAATATATATTATGCTGCGAGCCTTCGAATCCTCTCTGAGCATCTTTGGTCGAATAGATACCCAGTAGAGTTTTTACTTCCTCGTCAGTTCACTTGTCTCAGTTTTTGTCCATTTTGCTGTTGTGCTGTAATATCGGCAACTGTAATTTTTAAAAAAATGGCGGGGCCTTAAGAAGTGGAAATCTAGCAAGGGGCGTAGCTTATGACCTCACCAAAAACCTACGTTACATGACTTCCAATGGAAACACGAAAAGCCCCTGCCTCAGACTAGGAGCTAAAATGGTTAAAGGAACTGCGGGCCATGGTCCCTAGTTCTTATCTGTCCGTATACGCGAAAAAACATCCTGGTTCCTGAAAAGGTTACAGGAACTACGAAAGGTTCCTACAGTCTGAAAGGGGCTATTGACATCTTTGCACGCATGCGCGAGTTGTTGGTTGGCAAGAAAACAAACAAAATGGTGAGCTGTAAAGACGTGACGAACACTTCCAAGATGTATATATAATATACAAACACTTTAACATCTGAAGACAGGAAGAAGTTTAGAGAAAAGCTTAAAATCTACAAAATCAAAGTCCATATGAGATCTGGAAAGACAAAAAACGTTGGTCCGATTTGCCCGGTGTCTTGGCCACAAATCTGCTAGGGAGACATTTATTCCAATTTATTAGAAAGCCCTGGACCCTTCACTCATGAAAAATAAAGGCTTTTAAAAGTCTAGAGGAGTACGATTATTTTGTTTCAAGGAAAGTTGGGCCAATCTCTTCTGCGAGACAGAAAGCCATGGTCATTCTAAAAGCAGAGGTCAAACCTGGCCAAGTAGAGTCACAGCGTGATTCGCATCACCATTTGCTAAAGAAAACGGCAAAATCCTCACTACTCACTGTGACTGTGTCTTTATTGATCAGTGTTGTTATTTATTTATTTTTGGAAATGTAGTGGCTGTAGGATTGCCCATTTGGATGTAAGGAACATAGTCAGGGTACTGTGGATCGTGGTTTAAAAGACCTGAATCAGAACGCGAAAACAATATGACTCAGTGGTTTTTAAACTATGCAAGCTTATTAAAAACATTTCCTCTAAAACAACATTTATATAGTCACTAGGACCTACCATGAACAAAATAAGTCTCACAAACTCTGTCAGTTGGTGTAGGATTCCAGGGTTTCTACGGAACATCAGGGTTAAATCTCCTGATTGCCCGCAACCATCTGTTTCATTTTTCATGGTCCTTTTCAGTGGGAATTAAAAAAAAATCTTCTAATCAGTCCCCCAATGGGCTATATAATTGACCACACGGCAAGAGTGAACAATCTGTTTTGTTAAATCCTCTTGCAAACATTCAAAACAATCAAATTATAGCTAAAATTAGCTGTTTTTTGCCACACAATCCTGTGATGCAATGCGAGGAAACAAACATTGACGTCACAAAAGATTTGCCTGTAGTCGATGTAATTAGAACTCAATGCAGCTTTTGGGCATTA
Organism: Valencia hispanica; assembly: GCA_963556495.2. Classification (NCBI taxonomy): domain Eukaryota; kingdom Metazoa; phylum Chordata; class Actinopteri; order Cyprinodontiformes; family Valenciidae; genus Valencia; species Valencia hispanica. The sequence continues at coordinate 19,511,487 of OY747704.1, read as the reverse complement.
CATGCTTTATATTGCAAGGGCAATTAATCTAATATGGTCTTTTGGCAATTTTGAACACCGGGATCTGTACAGAACAACAAAACAGACCACTGTTTGTTTGTTTACATGCGTTTTTATAGTATTTGATGAGCTTTACTTTTAGTAAAAAGCTTTCCAGCTAAATCAAAACTCGCTCTCTACCGGCAACTGCTCCTTGAGTGGAAATGCGAAATGCAAGCTGAAGTAAATAAACTGTTGTCAAGCAGAGACGTCACTGCAATGGTAGGCAGACCCGCTGGAAAAGGTCAACACCCCCTGCTGTCCTGGTGGGGAATTGCTTTGCAACAATGGAGAAGTATAATAGGAAAGCGTATATCTCAATACATGTGCGTGTGAGTGCAAACTTCCTGACAGAGAAGTATAAACTAGGCTTTACTAGGCTTAGAGGGCAATTACTTTTTTCACAAAGAGCCAGGTTGGCTGTGGATTGCATTTTTTCCTCAGTAGATTTAAAAGTTTTTGGAAAACTGCTTTCAGTTCTTATCCAGATTGTCTTTGTCTGATATTAGAAACTGTTAGATCATTTGAAACATTTAAGTGTAAAAAAAAAAGCAAAAACAGAAGAAATGTGTAAGGGGCTGTGAAAATGTCCCATCACTGCAAAATTTGTTGAAAGAGCTGACGCAAAATTGTAGTTTCAAGGGTACAATTGAGTTTAAGAGATTTTCCTTATACGAAAAGTGAAGATAAATTGATAATACTTGTTTTTTTAGGAAAAAAAACATTGTACAAAAAAAAAAACTGTTGCGCCAAGGAAAATTCCTCTTATCATTGCCTAAACGATTTCCTGTAAATCTTTGCAGAAGGACTTGCAGACTGTTTGGAAGAGCGTGAAACAGTGGTCACGGTATATGGCTATAAAGGTATAACCAGGTCTGCTCATCTCCTCAGAAATCAGTTCACATGCTGAGCTTTTGGAAAATGGAGGTGGTGGTGGTGGGGGGTTGTTCCACTACATAAGAATAAACAATGAAGCAACAATTTCCCTAAAGAAAATATATCACCCCTATTTTACACATTTCTATTTTAAAGCTTAACTAATAACTTCCATCTGCATCACGACTGTTTTACAGCAGCAACTGGGAATAGTTCTTGTAAATGGTTTGGAAAAAGAGGCAGTTTTCTTTTTTACTGAGCCAGAATTGAGTGTTTTTTCTATATCTTGAAAGGTCAGAAGTGGAAAAAGTTCTGTTAAAACTAAACTGCTATTAGATTATGACAATAAGAGGCCCTGCTAAAGTGTTCGGTCAGTTCAGTGGAATGCTCAGTTACACAGATGTCAGACAAGCTATGATTTCTGAGAAAAATGCCGAAGTGATAGCAGACCTCTTGTACAACAGAATGCCGTGTCTGTCTGTGGTGAGTTATGGCCGACAAATGTAGTGAATCACATTGAAGAAGAGAATGCAGGGTGGAAAAAGTGATGAAAAAATGGATTTGATTATACATAATGGTTACGGTTAGCAGAATGGGTTATGATTAGTGTTTTACTCGAGGAATGATTCATTTTGAAAGAAAAACAGAGTGTTGGTATTTTGTAATAGACTCTGTTACATCTGTAAAATTCAATAATGTCTTTTTTTGGCAACTTTACCATTAAAGGTTCTGCATGACGCTGTTTTATAAAGACTTTCAAGGAGTAATTTCTCTGCAGTCATAGCCACATGGACAGGCTTGCGTGCAATGCTGATCCATTGGAGACTGCGCTACAGAATTCTGACTAACTTAAATTGATTTCAGAAAAGGTTATTTAGAATTATGCTTTATAAAGATGGCATTAAAACAATAGAAATTTTTTTCTTGTCTATCTTTAGAAGTCATTACATAGAGATATTTTGATTGGCTCTAATTAGTGTACAATGTTAATGTTTTTTCAGAAACACAGATCAAAATGGTGGAGATAAAACTGTCTGAAAGAGTATCATCTCTTTGAAAAGCAGTACAAGGCGTTTGGTGATAGAAAATCTATACATTTTTCAGCAGTCACTGTTTATGGAGCAACAGTCGTTCTGAAACAAAAGTACACCCTCTTTCAATTCTGAGATTTCATGACATCTTGACATGACAGAAGTCGCCTTGTTTTTACCAGGACCCAAAGTATTCCACAGATTCTACACCTGCATTATCATTATCAAACAAAACATATACAAGTAAAATCAGTTTTAAAACATACAAATGTTATTATTCTGGTTTCATAAAAGCCTGAAAATACCTGCCAGCTGTTGCTAAGCAGAAGACAAACTGATTATCAACAAGTTTGTACCTCCAAGGTTTGTGTTACCTCAATGCTGTGGAGGGAAGATATCAGCACTTAACTCAGAGACACAATTGCTGCCATGCATCAATCTGGGAAGGGTTTTATGGTCGTTTTTCAACAGTCTTTCAACAATGAAAAATAATATTTTACCAGTAGAAAATGTATGAGCTTCATTTCAGAGTCTATTCTTGTCACACACTTTTTTGTGAAAGCTCACAGTGGTCTGTGATGTCCCCATCTGCCAATTGGCCAGAGATAGATTGTCTTTGTGAGTTTATGGCAGAAATGTGTCGTGAACGAGGCTATGGAGTCTGCCTGTTATCTTCTTAGTCCATTAAAGTACTATTAAGTACTACGAGTTAAATGAGAGGTAATTGATTCAGTAAATAACAGGACCAGCAAGCAAACCAGCAACTCTACAACACCATGGCAAATCTATCCATGTGTTGCAATTGTCCCATCATCAATAATGCATCAATTTAACTGAAAGCGTGTTGAAGAGTAGATTGAAGCTAACGTCAGTCACAACAGAGCCTGATGATCAAATCATACAGAAAAAAAGTTTTTTAATTTACTGCACCTAAAGGTAGTTTCACAAGGTATTAAATCATGAGTTATGGTGAGTTGTGTCAGAACTTTTTCATGTTGGCTTCAATATTGTTTAATAAATAATAAATGTGTAGAATCTGTTGTACATGGGTTTTCTTGGTTTACGATCATAAATATCAGATCATAATTATTGTCATATTGAGTGAAAAATAAACTGAAGAGAAAAGGTCTCATTTCCCCAGACCAAGAGTGTATATGCAGTACAGGTTGCAGATAATGTTTTATGCTACCTTCATGGATAACAGTCTGAATGGTAGTCCTTCATCTCAGAACCCAACATCTGGCTCTTTTACAACAACACGGTGAAATGTTTTCCACAATTTATAAAAATCAATTGGGAATTTCTGATTATGTAACATTATTTGTCCCTTTGAGACTGGGGCTCCTGTTAAGAGGAATTGTGGTCTTTTCTGGTCTGACTACATTTAAAGTAAAGTAGACATTGTGTGAGCACAGGAAAGTTAAAAATTCCTCTATTAAAAGTTTAAGTATGCAGACTTCAACAGATGGGACACAACAATGCAGGCCCATTGAAAGCTCTAGGTTTGAAGGTTCAGGAAATGTGGGCTCCTTTTGTGCTGAGAGAGCAGTATGTCAGCTCAAGGTTTTCCATGTTGGTTGAGGAGTGGGAGCGGAACAGGCCACCCTTACTCAAGGTTTTCCACTGTGGTGAGTCTTCAGACTTGCACGGCATCCAAAGAGTCTGTCCTCTGTTTACGGAGACAATGAAACGCTGCCTTTTTTACCACCATTAAGTTGATTGAGAAAGCAGACATTCTGTGTTTGCGTATCTGGTAGGACGCGAGGACTTTATACTGCATGCCTTTTAGCGGCTCATTCATGTTTTGTTGAAGGAAAAAAAATACGCTGCTGACAGGAATGACAAGAGGCGTTCTTAAAGTCTTTACTTTGTCCTGTTCAAAGCCTCTGTGACATGTAGAAAGTAGTTTTTTAATCAGATCTAACAGCCACCGTGTGTCAGTTTAATGCTGGTTAAAGTGTTTTAGCTATTGTCACACAAGAATGCCTTGTTCCAAAATCCCTGCATGGTTAATTTTGACACTGAAATTTAAGCACCACACAGCAGGCTTTGCTTTGTGTATTAATGTCACCCTTTTAATATCATATATACATTAAAACAGTCTAAAAATGGTTTTTCAGCTTTAGATTGCTGTCAGAATATGGTATTATCGGAGTTGGGTTCACTGCAAAGTTAAGTCATTTTCCTGTCACACTGACAAATTGTGGATTACAGAGGGTTTTAGCTGTCAGTTGAAGCGAATGTTGGATGCATTAAGTTTACTAGCCTGTCATATTTCATTAGTCACGCAAACTTTACAGGACATTTGAATATGTGTAGACTCAGGAGCAGAATGTTGGATGCATAAAACTTTTTGAGGCCATGTATTTGTGTGTTTTAATATTCAGTGTTAGAAACGGTATATTTAAGATTTATATGCACATTTATATGCACATGGCTTAATGAGATTAAATCATGACATTTAACTTTAGGATGTAGGAAAATGTAGACATTTGCCACATTAAGCCATCCATGTAAGACGTAATCAGGAGGAACTTTGTGTGGGTCCAACAGCAAGCATTTAAAAAAATTTCAACTGGGGTTCGTATCTTGTTCAGGCAGAATTATTGCTGTTTCTTCTTAGTTTTGGTGCCGCTTGCCTTTTTAGCCTTCCTTTTTCTTGATATTGTGTTCGACTCTAGATACTTTTTAATCAAAAAATGATTTGACCACCACCAATTTCCATTGAACTTTGAGCTCTAAACTGCTATATTCAGTTTTGACTAATTTAGATTCTTTTAAAGAACTATGACACATTTGAGAGAAAATGTATAGCAGGTACTTTAGTAGAGGTATTAGATTTGAACCCAAAAGAAAATGAAGGAATTTTGAGATTATCACCATTTATACTGTACAGTATATCAACGCATTGGTCCCTAACCTTTAACTGGTTTTATTAAAACCAAAAAGTTTCAAAAGTGCATTGCGTTTGTTGTTGCATGCATTCTCAGACATGATCCATTTAATGAATGTGTGTGCGTGTGTGTGTGGGGGGGAAATCAGAGCTGGAACACATCCCTGCTGTCAATACAACTGGATGAACATAACTGAAAATAACTTTAATTCTCTGTTCTCAAAGTGCTATAAACAAAACACACAGAGCAATCCCTACAACATCCTGAGAACATGACATGGTTTTTCCTGCTTGCTGCTCAAGATAAAATCCAGCGTTCTTTAGTTAATGTCAATTAATATTATCTCCTCTGCAGGTGTAAAAGAGGTTGCTCAACCGGAGTTGTTGACTTTTTATATTTAATAGTTGGTTCTCAAACTCAACAGTAATAAAACTGAAGTGTTACTCATGGGCACAGCCTCCACTTTAACCAAACTCAACAGTTTCTCCATTAAAATCGACACCTTCTCCGTTCATTATTCCCCTCAGGTAGAGTCTGAGTGTGATACTTGAAAGTACTCTCATTTCAGTCTCATATTAATTATATCACCCAGTATGCGTCCTTCCACTTATATAACATTAACCAACGTCGTCCTTTACTCTATCCCCATACTGCTGCCATCCTTGTTCATAGCCTCATCACCTCCCTGATTGACTATTGCAACTCTCTTCCTTTTGGTCTTCTCAATAAGTCTCTTGATAAACTCCAGCTCCTACAGAACTCTGCAGCTTGGTTCATGACTAGGACTCCCTCAAAGGAACACATTACCCCAGTTATTCAGCATCTTCACTTGTTGCCCCTAAAATCCCGGTTCAACTATAAAATTTTAATTCTCGCATTTAAGTGCATCCATCTGCCCCTTCTTATCTATGTGACCTGCTTCACATCGCCACTCCTTCCTGTTCTCTCAGGTCTTCGTCAGCCACACATCTTGTTGTTCCTTTCACCCGGCTTGTCACCATGGGGCGCAGAGCTTTCAGCCGCTCTGCTCCTCTGCTGTTGGACTCACTTCTTCAGAACAGAAATATTGACTCTCTTCCTTTATCCAAATCACAGCTCAAGAGACATCTGTTTTTGGAAGAACCTTTTAACTACTTTCTAGTCCTTCTGTTTTTTTTTGTTTTTATTCAAAAATAAGTATAAACACAAGATCTGTACATGTTTTATTATATATATTTACTCAATTATAACATAACTTTTACATACAGCATTATATTACAATTATCCTATGTACAAACGCATTGCGTTGGATTCATTGGAATCAACAAACCAACACTTTTATACAGTAAATACGGTGCTTGAACTTTACAAGCAACTTAGGATACCTGCTCAAGCAATTCACAATTTCAAAATATTTAATTAATGATTTACCTTTTCTTGGCAATAAGTTGATTGTTCCACCTTTCCTTTATTGAAAAAAAAGTTTTATAAAATGTTTACAAGTTTTTATTGCAAAGTGTGGCTTTCTTTAAAAAATATTACAAATATTTTGTATTGTGTAAACATATGCCACAACATTGAGACTTTGTTGCAAGGTAATTGTGCAACCGAAAAATACACAGTTTGAAACAAAATACATATTTAGCATGAATTTAAAGAGCATTCACTGGATACATTTCCTGTGTCAACCTCGTTTGCTTGTTATGTGCTAGATAGATATATTGTAGTGTTTATAATAAAGAGCTACTTAGACCAAATATAAGCACAGTCACTAGCACCCCCTGTTTGCCAAAATGTACTTAAAATAACTCCTGAGCAATAGGCACTCTTTAAATGTCCCATACTGAAAATAGCAAAAATATCAAAAGAAAACAAAAGAAAAACTGCTTGAAAAAAAAATATTATTAAAATATTTATTAAATTGACAGGAAGACCAGTATCACCCTGATGTTTCAATATTGCACTTTCAGGATCATGTTTTTGTTTGTAATATGACTTGGTCTGGTGGAAATGATGGTAAGAGCTTTGTTTGATGGAAAAGGCTGTTCCGTGTGTTTCCCGAATGCCGATCAGTGGAAGGTGTTGGGGTTAGGGCGGATCATCATGACTACTTTCTTTAGTGAATAGGCTCCTCCCCTGAACTCTGCCCAGTAGACTCCATCTTGGTAACGGCTGCGGTAGTGTCCTCCTCTGTACCAAACTCCATTCAAATTTGAATGTGCACAAGAGTTGTACCACCATCCCCCCTTCTGATAGTGAGCGCAATTTCCTAAAAAGAGAAGAAAATAATTAAAAACAAAACTAATTATTCTTCCAACTGTAAAAAATGATCCAGTGTAATCTTTTTAAAAGCTGAGGTTTTTACCTGTATACACATCATGATCTCTGTCCAGCGTTGTGAACTGTTTGCCGTTGTGCCAGGTGAGGGAGTCCCCAGCATTGCCGTGAAACCGGCCCACTCTGAGTCTGTAGTAATCAGCTTCAGGCTCCACTCTGAAACTGGCATACTCTGCAAACACCTTCCTCCCTGACCAGTCCTCTAGTGTGATGAGCAGCTTGTAGGTTCCCTGGTTTGTAAGCCAGTAGATGTTTTCCAGACCAAGCCAGTATTCGCCGTCTATGTTGCCAAATCCTTGCTGTGGAGCACAGCGATAAGAAAAACATAATCAGAATGATTGGGAAACCCTTACTGAATCATTTGGGCAGGGTTTTGCACTGCTTGTTTGGATGTCTACGGGGATGCCTTAGGGTCACTGCTCATGCTTTGGGCAGCCTTGGCTTTCGGCTGTGTTGTTTGTCGTCAGGGAACATGATTATAAATGGAGCTTTCGAGTCAAGTGGGCGTGTATCAGCTATCCAAGTTTCCACAGTTTTTTTTGTTATTGCAACACAGCAGGATTCACTACAGCAAGTAAGAAACTCAACAATCGGAATGTTTCTAACTCCTTTGATCTGGCTGCCTTAATGATCTAAGTTGGCTTGGAGTGCCTTGAACCAGGGAGGCAATCCTCATCATGAACTAACGTAACAAAATTAGTTTAAATTTGAAGCTTTTTTCAAAAGTTATGGGAATAAGCCTGTTGCTGCTGTAAACAAAGATGTTCTTGAGGTTCTTGTGAAATGCTGCCCTGCAAGTAAAAGCAGTCCTAAAGGAAAGTAAATGGAAAACCAAGGAAACTGGATTATTCTTCTGGCAGATTTTAGTTAACAATAAGACAATTTGACTTTCTTTGAATTTCCAACATTTAAAAAACATTAAATGTTTATAGCATTAATGACACACAAAGCTCCCAACGGTTTGACCACTCTGTGCGCTTTAAAAGCTTAACAATAATCTATTTATTAGTTGAACTTGTTAACATCTGGGTGGTGTGAAAACACCTTCCAAAAACCTCTAGCTTGCCTCCAAACTATGAACGCCTTGATTTGGTGTGAAGTCGTTGCACCTTGTACGTCTCCCAGTTCCTGAAAAAGTTGACAGAGCCGTCCAGTCTTCTCTGGATGACCGTCCAGCCTCCTGGGTCATGTCTCTGATCACACCACACCTGCATTAGGCGGTTGGCGTTTTCTGGCTTCACCAGGTACATGCCGCTGGAAGTGTGGCCATCTTCGAGCGCCTGCAGACAATCTCTAAATGGACCTTATCAGGCAGATTAAAAAAAACAAAATCAAAAACATCAGGATCTTGTAAAACTCCATCACTTCCTGTGGACTGTCAAAAGATTAGAAAAGTTGAAATGACACAAAAAGGCATCGCTCTCTTGCATACGGAACCCCATTTTTCAACAAACGTTCTTGTTATAACTGTAAAATTTACTTTGGCTGCTTCCTTTGTGAGGGAAATGGCTGCTGGGCTGCTCAGCCAAAAGAAACACTGGCAAAAGGGCAAAGGGAATCCTGACTATTGAATGAATGATGAAACGGTAGTAGCAAGTTTCCATCATGCACTCCAACGAGATTAACAGTCAAGCATTGTTATTTTACTTATTTTTACCTATAGTGTTTTTTCTTAGATTATTTTCTGTGGAGGTGTCCTTTTCAGGGGTATAAAATCACCCACTGGGACTAACAGAAGTAGATAAATCTGTATGTCATGCTCTATTTATTTACCAAGAAGCCCACTAAGATTGAAGACAATAGGTTATGGGAACTATTATATGTTTAATTACAATAATGAAGATTTATTGTATTATCGTGTGTGCAGTGTAATTTTAATTCACATCTTCTAATGGGAGATTTTGAAAACCGCATATGTAGACAGGCTCCCTGGCAACAAGTTGTTTTGAAAGTGTTTACGTTTTCCTGATATAACACTAGCGTGGGATGCCAACTGGCACAGTTTAGCGAGTGTTTAAATACAGTTAGAGGAATTAGATATGGACTAAGTGGGGTCACACAAAGAAGGAAAAGTAGCTGAGAGGATTGTACTGAGCGTTTGCAGAGAATGAAACAAGACAGAGTTTGATAGTGGGGGAAACCCCTCTTATTGCGCCTATGATTGCCTTAAAGATTGTTTTTGGTTTATAAAATGAGTATGGATTATAATCTTCTTCTTGGCCTGTGCTCAGCCACGCATCTATTCTCAGGAATGTCTCTGTTGAGTAGATATAAGCCAGAGAGTTGCCCTGTCCTGCCTGATAAAGTCTGCTCCTTTGGTGGAACATATGACTGATTCTTGCCTGGTACAAGTGGAACAAATTACATCACTTACTCCATGTATCTCTGTGCCTACCTCACCCCCTCTTCTTTTCTGTGTTTCTGCTTTGTTCCCCTTTTTGTCTATATCTCTTCTTCACTGTATTGTGTATCCCTGCTTGGTATTCAGCTGTCTGGTTTTGTTAAGGGTTTGCGTAAGTCTTCCTAGCGTTAGCACCATGGTTCTGGGCAAGAAATGACTTGTCTACTTTCAAGCAGTCAGTTCAAAGGTTGCCATTCTCATGGTAAGCATTAGTGTAACCTGTCAGAAAAGAAACACCCAGTAGTCATCAAGGAAATTGTGTGTGCAATTTTTCCTCTTGCTTTTCCAACGTAGCGTAGTTTTCTAACGAAACGAGAAAGCAATAGGCCATGCAAAATACCCTTCACATCACTTTTAAAATCTACCAACATGTGTTTTTAAAACCATTTGACCTTGGGTCAGGGATTCATGTTGGTAAACGTATGTACCCTGCTAGTATACTTTGTTTTTTTGTGAGTTTAACTATAGCAATTAGTAGATATACAACTGAAAAAAGATGAAGACAACAGCTTTTCTGTTCTGACAACCAGTTCTTTGCTCTTGGGAATGCAACAATTTTGGATTCCTCTTACTGGAAGATTGGGAAAGTAGTGTTGTCTCATGAATAGTGATTTGGCAGCACACAAACTCTTGTTTTCAACTAGATTTCAAGATAGAAACTGCAAGAGAGCATCTGAAAGATAAGTTCGAATAGTACTTTATGCTACTCACCAGAGGGTTTGTTAGTGGTAGATGGGCTGTGTGTACCAACAGGCATTGTTGGAAGGGGTGGGAGAGACTTTTGGTCACTCTGGATCTCATTGCTGATTGGATTATTTATACGTGGAAGGAGAGGTGGCTGGTAAGGTGGCTGGTAAGGCTTGTTGAGAGGTGGAGATGGGGGTGGAGGAGGCTGAGGTCGTGGCTGTGAGGAAGGAACGTAACGGGGAGGGGGTCGGCTCTGGCACTGCTCCTCCAGCATGGCAATTGTAGCCGACTGGTTTGTGGCTAGGGAAGCCAAGTGCTGGTATTTGTGCTCAAGATCTTTGTATCGACTGGTGAGTTGCTGCATCTCTGAGGTTTGGTTCAGGATCCTGTTCTCCATTTGGGCTAATTCTAGAGCATTGTCTCTCTTCCTGATGATCTCATGAAGGAGCTGCATGTACAGCTGAGTGACTCTGGAGTTCATATTTCTACTCTCCTTTCTTAGAAGCTTGACCTCGTTGACGATACCTCCGTCCACCTCCACCAATTGCTGTAGAGTTTCGATCTGCCTCTTTTGTTTTTGGAGCTCCACATTTAGCAGCTCTAACTCTTGCTTGTGGACCCGACTCTCCAGCATGGCCTCAGGTTCCTTGGAGTTCACACAGATGGCTCCAGTCACCTTTTGCTGAGGCACAATAAAAGTGTAGGAACACTTGTCCTGTGGCTGTTCAGCTGGAGCACGTTTGCTCCTTCCAGCATACAAAAACTCTCCCTCCAAATCATCCTCGCTGCTCCCAAATTCCTGGGTCTTATGCTTGGCTTGGCTACTGTCCGACAGACTTGCCTGAGTCTGCTGGACGCCACAACTTAGTCCATAAACCAGAAGGACCCCCAGCAGGACCATTGAAGGGGGCTCCATGTGTTATTGTCCAACTCACCAAAACCTGTAGACAATTCATAGGAAAACAGATTTAAAAAAACTGTCATTGCTAACCCACTATATCACTTATTACCAAGCGGTAAGGATTTGTCAAAATCCTTATTTTGATATTAGATAGTGGCTGGTTATCAGTACCAAGGTTTTAAAAAGTTACTTATCAAAAGTGCTCAGATTTTCCATTCTCCATCTCTGTGGTTTAAAAGTATTTTCAGTAATATAATAGAGGAAGTGTCAGAGTCAATGGAACTTTCTACGGCCATATAAAGCAAAAAGTAAGGCAGTGCTGGCCCTACCCTACCTGTATAGGCCACTGCTTTTCAGCTTGTTAAAAAAAGGCTACTGGGCATTTCCTTTGCTCCTTAAAATACAAATTTGGCTCTTGAAAATTTTTCTGGTCTTAAAAACACAGACAGACCAGAAACTAATGGAGCATCATAAATCACTTTTAGTAGCATTTCTGTTTTAAAACTACAGCTGGAAAGCTACAAGATGTGTGTCTGTTAAGCAGCTGACTGCAGGCTAGCTACCAAAGCAGACAGCGTGACTAATTAACCCGCTTGTTATACTTGTCGACAAAATAGCAGAATGTTAAAATAATACAAATATTCTGCGCAATTCAATTTCAATTCAATTCAATTCAATTCAGTTTATTTATATAGCGCCAATTCACAACAGATGTCATCTCAAGGCACTTAACAAGAAGTCATTTCAATACAATTATACAAACATTCCAATCAGTTAAAAAGTTTCCTATTTAAGGAATCCCAGCAGATTGCGTCAGTCATTGACGTGAGGTTGGGCAGATTTCCAACCACAGCAATCCTTCAGCAATCCCTCATACTGAGCAAGCATGTAGCGACAGTGGAGAGGAAAAACTCCCCTTTAACAGGAAGAAACCTCCAACAGAACCAGGCTCAGTAGGGGCGGCCAAAGTAAAAAGTTGATAACAGGACACAGTGGATCTTCAGTTACTGAGAGGATCATCCCAGTCGATGACCCCCGTCCAACAGGGCATTGCAGCCAAGTACTGTAATACAACTGGAGAGTCGTAGGAGAAAAGGAAGTAGCAGAGTGAAGAAAATTGGTAAGTCTGTCCTCCAGCAGTCTAAGCCTATAGCAGCATAACTACAGAGATAGCTCAGGATGACCTAAGCCACTCTAACTATAAGCTTTATCAAAAAGGAAAGTTTTAAGCCTGGCCTTAAAAGTAAACAGAGTGTCTGAACTACAAGTAAACCTGCAGTCTGAGAGCGAAGTGCTCTTTTAGGAACATATGGAACAATTAGATCTCTGATGTATGATGGAGCTTGATTATTAAGGGCTTTGTATGTAAGAAGAAGGATCTTAAATTCTATTCTGGATTTAACAGGGAGCCAATGAAGGGAAACTAAAACAGGAGAAATGTGATCTCTCTTTTTAATATTCATCAGAACTCTTGCTGCCGCATTTTGGATCAACTGAAGGCTTTTAATGGCATTTTGTGGACTTCCTGATAGTAAAGAATTACAGTAGTCCAGCCTTGAGGTAACAAATGCATGGACTAGTTTCTCAGCATCACTCCTGGACAGGATGTTTCTAATTTTAGCAATATTCCTGAGGTGAAAGAAGGAAATCCTAGAAACCTGTTTAAATAAACACATGTACTTTAAAACTACAAATAAAGTTAAAAGGGGATATACTTTTGTCTTTTTTTATGTTTACTTTATTGAAGTCTGGAAATCAGAGTCAAAATAACAGTATTAAAATGGAAAAAAAGAAACTATATAATATGTTACTTTAGCAACAGCCTTTCTATTTCACATCATAACAATGACATCATGCCATGCGTTTTTGCTATACATTTTTTCTTGCAATACTGTCCTATCAACAAAAAAATCAATGGTATTTTTCTCATGCTGTGAGAATCCCATACTGACCCATACCTGTTTGACATTAGATCAGTGAGTGTATTCATAGTTTTGCTTATTAAAAACAGATGTGGGTTTTTTTCTGTCGGGATATACTGATTCGCTAAGTGTGATGAACATCCAAACACAAGAAGCACCGTGCACGAACATCTACTGTGAACCTCAGCAGGTTTCAGCACTTTCAAGATTTGGGCAACCAAAAAGCAGATAATCTGAAGGGAAATTGCTCACATGTGCCTTTGAGAGCAACAGTGGCTGCTTTGACTTTCCATGTCATAACAATCATGTGGGACATGCATGTTCTACAAGACAGACATTTCATGGTGCCTGCTCTGTTTTCATCAGAACAAGAGGAAAATTTAATGCATTGAAAATTTTTACTTTCGAGCTTGACGTGTTTGAATAGGATCTCTGCTATCTAAAGCAACACCTGCTGTTTGAAACCCAAGGATAATATTTATTTTTACCTAACAATATGCTGATCTCTTTTAATCAGATACATTGTTAGGAGAGTGTTTTGCTTAGTTCTGGCTCTGATTCTCTTTGAGAAACTACCACAGTCCGTCCTTTACACACAAACACTCTTGTTTGTTCTCAGGCCTGGAGATCTTTGCCTATGGAAAAGCTGAGACACAGCCGGATGATGCAACTCAAGTAACTGTTTTACGTACTGATTGGGTTGCATCAGTCAGGTCTGCAACCTCTTTCAGAAGAAAATACAAGACATGCTACCACGAAAAGATAATTCCAATTGTGTAACATCAGGGTGAAAGGATTGTTGTATAACATAATTCCCACTGGACTAAATCACTGATTACATTTTTGGTTTTACCCTTTCAAATTTTAGTCTTTCTTGAGACAACTTTTCCTTGTTACCAGACCTCTTCACGCAACCCACAACTTTCTTTGGGGATTACATGAGAATGAAAAAGAGCTGGACTGTTTGGCCTCAAACAGATGAGCAATTATTATTTTTATTAAAACCAGTAATTGGAGGCTTTGATGATGATGTTGTCTTGATAGACATGAAAAAAGGCCACAGACCACTGTAACTGCTGTGTAAGCATAATGAGTAAGTCAGGACAACCTGAGCGAAAGCTGCTGTGTGTTGGAATAAAGCTTTTCTGTGCTGTACACATCCAAAGTCTGACCATAAAGTCTTATAAATAGCCTTAATTTCACACAGTTTTTCCACAGATTATCCTACTCAGAGATATAATATTGAGCGCAGAACAAGGCAAGAAAGTCAAAAATGTTTTAGTCTTGTTATGTAATGTGCAGGCATGAAGCCAGCACATTAGACTGGAGATATGGAGAGGAGAAATGCAGCACTTAAGAAATGCACACTCAAGAGCATGACCCTTGGTGCAATCAACTCTTCATCTTCAAATGATTTTTAAGTGAGTAAAAATTCATTTAATTGTATTTATTTATTCATAGTGCATATTTAAAAACAAGCACAATTACACCGTATGTTCTTTGCAGGAAATTTGTGAGGAAAGTCCAATAAAAGGATCTAATAATCGAAAGGGATCATTTTAATAAAGAACACGCAAACCAGTTAAAAGACCACATATAGTATTCAATCAGAACAAAAAACTTGTATAAACAGATCTCACATGAGATGGTGGACTGATTCAGATTTTTAGGGCTACAACCAAAAAGGAACTTTTTTTTTTTTAACCTAGAAAATGTGTGATTAAAAGATCTGTACCGTACTCTGTTCCAAGTATATAAAGACTCTAAAAAAACAATGAAGGATTTTTTTTTATGATTTTAAAACAGACCAGATATCATATCAAGGAATCTAACACCAAAATTATGTCACATCAGTTAAATCTGACTCAATGTTGGATAACTTGCAGGTAAAGACTGAGTCACTGATCCAAGCATGATGACATGACGGTGTAGCTCACTTTCTCAAAGGCTGGTTGTGATGAGTAAACCTTCACCTTAAACAGCATCCTACGGCCAGCTTAACAACAGAACAAATTTTAGTACCAAGTTCAAAACCAGTATCAAAAAGAAAACCTAAATGTGTGGCTGTTCAAAGGCTGAAAAGGCATACACGACCATGGCAGTGTAATACCAATCCAAAAAGCATTTGATTCTCAAATACAGGGACCTCTATTGCTTTTGTTTAATTAACATCTCTTTAGGATGGCTTTGTTGTAACTGAAATGAAGCAGAACTATTAGCTTCCGTTTGGAAATAGGTCTTTAATACATTAGCAAATTGATGTAAGAACATGTTGTGTTTTCTGGTTATTGATTCCAGTGGTAGCAAATGTAATGTAAAGAGCATGGGGTCTAAAATCAAGCACTTCACAGCTGAATAAAAATTATGGTTTAGAGATAATAATGGAAAAGCTACTGTTTCAGAAGTAAGACAGACACTGTTAAGCGCAGAGTCCCTAATTTGCATACACAGATTGAATAAAAGCATGTTGTAATCCAGTTAATCAAAACCTCCTAGATTTGTGATGTGGAATATGTTTTTAATTTATTAACATTGGTAAACTTTCCTTGAAAATCATAGAATACAGGAGATTGGTTGGACTAATTATTGCTTGTCATTTGTCATACATTTTTTGCCAATGTGATGTAACTCTTCAGAATAACTCAAAAAGATTTTTAAAATGTTTTCGTCTTTTTCAAATTTTGCATTAAGCAATCTTCTGGCACCGCAGTATTAAATGTGTCATAATTCCGTAACTGCTGACAAAGCCTGCTCTCAATGACATCATCTCTGCAAGCACCGATTGGCATTGCGATTGTAGCCACAGTAATAGCTGTAGTTATCCCCGAAATAGTTGAGTGTCATGAAGGGTTTTCTAACAAAATCAGTAATAATAGCTTACAAATAATCCCACACCAGGATAATAGAGCAGCACAGAGCTTGTTCCTTGTAATGTGTTGATGAGTGTATTTGGCCAGTGGCTCTTGTGGTTTCTCCCCTGGAACATGAGCCTGTCTCTGAGTAAAGCCATGTAATTTTTCCCCCTGCTGGGGAGGAGTCCCGTTTTAGACATTGTTAACGTGGAATCGCCTGCTCTAGGCTTCGCTACACTTCAAAGATGAGGAGGGGAAATGTTTGCAGCTTGTGATTATATATGTGTTTGTAAGTATGTGTGGCTTGTGCATAACTGCAAGCGTGTTTTCAAAAAACAACACTTGCTGGGCTCCGTCTCCTGGGGAGCGAGCGAGTCCCATCTGTCCTAACGGAGGCACCCGGTTATTAACCTGTCCACAGCCTCACAGAGGAAACAACGGAAAGCCTTCACCTCTTTGTTTGCTGTTAACAATCTGTGGCCTTTTTATTGTCCTAGAATTGGTTTGCCGAAACAAGCTGCTTTTGACCAGCCAGTAAATGCGGTAATTAACTGGTGCTGAAGTGTCAAACATGCCTGATCTGCTCACGGCATGAAGGAGAGTGAATGACGCATGGTGAGTAGCTCCTTGTTGGAACGCAACCAACAGACCGACCCCAGTCGTTTATCAAAGTCGGCTTCACACCAAAATGTTTTGGTCAAACTGTCTTCAGGTGAAAAGTCTGTGTTTACACCACTCCTTGTGCTGGATTTTAGAGGGGGCTGGCGCAGGGGGGTGGGTCACTACTTCTCTGATCAGCTCTCAGCTCGGGCCTTTTTGGTCATGCTCAGCACATATTAATTAGAAGGTGGGCAGCTCTGCTCGGCCTGGCTCATATCTCTCACCCCAGCCCCTCTCATTTGAGCCTGAACATGGCATTCCTCACATTCTTCAACACCTCATTAGAGTGAGCTGCCACGCTCATTTGGAGAACTAGTGGCAATGGCAGATGGACCCTCTGCAACGAGAACTACCACCTCCCCAATCCGTGCCATACCTATAAGACATATCTACTGACCCAGTTCATTCTCAGTGTCCTACTTTCTGTGTGAATGCTTCATAATCACATCATCATCCACGAGGGGAGATCACAACACGGCCACACAGCACCTCATTTGTCAGCAGCTGAAAGGATGAGGACAGTGCACTTATTGGGGGAGCTTTGTGCTGCATGTACAGATCAGTGCTGAACCTGCAGCAAACGGTCTCCTGCACGACACCCAATATTTGTTGGATCAGAGTCAAATTTAATTTGGTTTTGGTAATCCGCATTAGTACTTTACCTAAACTGTAATAATTATTTATTTTAGCATGTAATCCATGACACTGGAGACATGACTAAATTCGACCACATGCTCAATTAGTTACTGAAAGACAGTCCAGCCTGTTTCTCTCTTCCCTCTGAATGCAATCATCTGTGCTTTAGGTCTAATCACAGAGAGGGAGGCAGATGGTCTTTGGGAACAGTTTCGATAAGTTCCACCATTGTACCTCAAAGCCCCTTTATCCAAACACTACCCTGGCAACAGAAACAAAGAGGGGATTCAGCTGCCTACTTCTCTATCCTTTTGGCTCGAGGGGAACATCCTGTAGCGGTATGCTTGCCATAAGAACGTTATCATCTTCTTATTATTTTTTCCTTCGTTAGAATAAATAGCAAATGTCATTCAAGGTTTCCCTGAAAAATAGAGATTACAAATTCTATTGCACTTAGTTATTTTTTTACCAACTTATTTGCAAAAATCCACAATTCAATAAAGCAAATTTCTGTCTCTCAGTTAGAGAGTCAGATTTTCTTTTTCACCAGCAACAATTTAGTTACTCACTGATGACTGCAATAAGCCTCTGGCACCAAACGGTGAGTCGGATAACAGATGCTGCACTACCACTTGTGAATCTGAGATGATTCAAGTTGACTATGTGGAGTTCAGCAACCTGTGAGCCAAAGTGTGACTTCATATAGCATTACAAGATGGCAATCATCAGGGCACATTGTTTTAACACAGAGCATCAGCTCCGGGAAGATCATCCTTTTCGCTGTGAGATTGCAACCGTGGTGAATTTTCTTTTCCTACATGCACTATCTTTGTAAAAGAAACCGGCAGAATAAGATGCATACATAAATAAATCAAGATTATTAAATGCTTACAAGACAACTGTGAGTGTTGAGGAGGCTCTCAGTTGTTTTGCTCTTCTGCTAGAGCTCTTTGAAGATTCTCTTTGTAGAAATTCATCCCGAGGCAGAAAGTTTCACTCATGTATCTTCTCTCTCCTTGTCCAGTCCCTCAGCTGTTATCACCTTAGTCCAATCCAAGAGTGGAGAACCTTGTTATTAAAAGACTGTCACTTTCTCAGCAGTTGCCCAACCTCCCAGAAACTCTTTGGCAAACATTGCATAAACTGTTCAGAGTTTGCACTCTGAGAAAAGATAATGGGTACCTTTAGCTGGATGTTGGAGCTTATTTTCCTGCCAAACGGTGGAAGTTCAAGGCACGATGTGTACTGCCTGTGGCCGGTTAGGAGAAGACTGTCACTTTTCCGAGGGCTGAATCCATCACTTCTGCTTCACAGCTCTAAGAGGCCGTCTCTCTCCGCTGCACCTCTCTCTCTTTTCCCCTCCTTGGTGCTTTTAAATGATGAAAAATGCTCAAGCAGTTTTTTCACTTGGGCAAAGCCTCCCCCCTTCTCTCTTAAAATGAACACATTCTTGTTTAAAGCAACAGCCGGCTTTCTCCACCCCTCCTCCCCATGGTACAAAGGAGATCCACAAGCATACACAACACAAGTTATTCAGACACACTACTCAAATTTCCAGTCCCCCCCTGCTCCCTTGCCACTGGTTCATCGCCACCACTATTTCTGGCAAGGCTTGCATGGTTACTCTGGTTAAGGACATATGTGGCATTGCATTAATCACATCCCAATTGGGTGCAAATGCCCACTTGTCTTGCACGAGAGGCAGAGGGGGACTTAACGGCTGGGAGGAGATCCAGGTGTTTAGATCTGGTCCGGTTCTGCGACTGCTGACCGGGTTTTATAGCCTTGGAGGTGAAATGTCTGAAACAGGCCAATTGTCTTCATGTTGAACTGAATCTTGCAAGGGTATGATTACATCATTACTTTAAAAGCACACTTGTGTCCATGTGTTTTGGTGGATATGAGAATATGAAACACGTCAGTAGAGTGTCGTCAGTTATGCCAGAAATCTCCTAATTTCTCACGCTATGCTTTGGCTTTTTGTTCTGTGGTCTTTTGTGCCGGTGTTGTCTGCTTTTAATATGATTTCTTTTGGGGTTTTTTGCCCAGACAGCTATGATGTTGGTGCACTTCCTGCTTCTCTCAGGATCATCTATTATTTAATTGTTTTTTCATTGTTTTTTTTTTTTTTAGACAAGCACATGTTTTTCTCATGTGTGTATGAGTCATAAATACTTCAGAAAGCTAAATTACAGAGCAACTGTAGCAGCTTAAAAAATACGTTTTTAATTATTTCTAAGTGCTTCACTGAAATTAAATAGTTTCGGCCCAACTTGTAGAAGCACCAGATGGGCAGTGGGCATGCTTGTAGTTTGTTTTCTGCTCTAATGAATAAAAAATAGGTTTCACTCTGCCACACCCTGAAGGATATTGTCATGTTCCAGTTTATTACTCATTATGTAAACTTCAGTGTTTTATTAGGGCTTTGTGATAAATAAAACGTTCCATTATGTTTCAGTTTGTTTTAAAAGTCACAGGATGTGTGATTCTCTCCTATGGGGTATAAACAGTAAATAAGTTACAGATGTCTATTTTTTTATGTTTACTACTGTAAAGTTTAAACACTAAGTTCTTGGTTGCATATTAAAAAAAACCAAAAGGAAGTATTTAGCAGGGTTCCCATCACACCAGTTTTACTTAGACGTTTGATATCAGGAAGTTTTATTCGTAGCTTGTTTCCAAATATTGTTTATTATTTTAATACATTTGTACAAATGGCTTGCAAATGCAAACCTGATGTCTTGCAGCTGTTGCTTGAACATATTCCTTAAAGCAATCAGGCACACAGGAACATATGTGTCTTGGCATTCTTTCAAGAAAATATTTGTTTACCAAAAAATTATCAGAACAATCCGTGTATCTTTGCACTAATCTTTCTGAAAAAGAAAAACCAAACTAAAATGTGAACATTTAAATGAGGACGTTTTTACTTTTCATCCTGCTGTTCAAGGAAGCTTGTGTTCCAGGCAAAGAACATTTTCCAATAAACTTCTACACATTTTTGGAACAAGATTTTTTGGCTAATCCAAATCATTTAATAATTTTCAGAATTAGTTGATACAGAATTTCAGTCCAATACCCATCATTTTTAAGGCATAGACTTGAAAACCACATATCATCTGAAGTACAATAAAACTAATAAAGTCAGAGCCACAAATGTGATTAAAATCTCAGATGGAAGCTTGAGGTTCTTGAAATGACCAACTATTATTCTTCGTCTTAGTAGCCACTGATTCTTGGATGTTGCACAGAGGAGTTAACCAACTAAATCCTGTCCTGGCAACAGCCTATGCTAGAAATCCCTGTTACATTACTTTTTACCGTTTCTTCCATTGTCATTTCAAGTGATATGGATTTGCTCATTTTCAATTTCTACTTATGTTTACCATCTTCCTTGAATACTTGCTTACTTTACCTCATAAAAGTATTCACACCCCTCCAACGTTTTCAAAAAAGAATTTCATACTGCTTTACTACATTACTGGGATTTGATGTGATAGAGATTAACACTGCAGAAGTGTGTAAAAACAAATGGTGAAATTATTGTGTTTGTGTGAAATTTACTTCCATCCTGTCAATGGTTGGTCATCCACTGTGACAAATTTACTCAAACACTACATTTACTGTTCTGTAAACCTTTAAAGTTTATTGCTATTTATTACAAAAATTATCTCCTCCCTTTGGAGTATTTTTCATAGTTTGTTGGTTCACCTTATACGCTTTCAGGGTTATCTGAGTGAACTTGTGCTTGGCTGAGAAGCTCAATTGATGATTGCTGCGAGAAGTACGTAAACTGCTGAGTTTGCAAATGCAGACTAAAGTTCGCTTAAATTTTGGTTTGAAAAAAATACCACAACTATATTGGGAAACAGCTGTTTGCACCTTCAACCACAATGTTTTAAAATAACTTTAATCCATCTTCGATGTCAGATAGACACTCCAATTATTTTCTGTTAAAGAACTCACACTGGTGGCAACTGGCCCGTGGGCGCCGTGCTCTGAAGTGTTAGCTGGGCCCATTTTAAACTTGTTCTATTCGGTCAACTCTTCGGATAAAACTATCCACGGCTGAAGTCCAAGTAATCTGTTCTGTCCTGGTGCACTTCGGCATGACACTTCTAATGGATATTAAAGGTGACCATCGATAGGTGTTATTGAGAAGATGGACTACCTTTCTGTCAGTCGTTGCTACGTCCAAGGTATTTTATTCTGAAAAGTGGGTAAATTACTACCTGCTACAGTTGCAAGTCAACAGCCACCTTTAGCTGAGTCTTAAGGGCAACAAGTCTAAGAGGAAAATCCAGACATCTCGGTTCCTGACAACACTCTCCAGCTCATTTTTAAGGATCCCAGATCAGAACAGATATCTAGTGCCTCCACCATATTCTGGGTTTGCACTGGGGTCTCGTCCAAAAGAAGCAAGTCCAGAAAACCTCCTAAAGGAGAGGCCCCAAAATGCATCCCGATCAGATGCCTGGACCATCTTAACTGACTTCCTTCGAGTGGGAGGAGCAGCAACTCTATTTGGAGTTCCCTGCTGATGACAGAGCTCTCCAACCTGCTATCTGTCAGACTTAGAGGATTCTTATCACACTTGGCAGTAAACTGTTCCAGTAGGATGAAATGTCTCTTACAAATTACCTCATCAAAACACATTGTGTTGCCCAGAGAATATTACTTAAGGGATTATTTAATTTTCCATTTATGTGTTTCCTTCAACAGATCATCTATAGATCAGTATTTAAAAGTGGGAAGCTGTTTTTTCCTCAGTTCAGTATTTAGTAAATGGAAATGTTTCAGTGTTTTCCCTGAAGATGAATGTACAACTTGTTTTACAGAATAAAATTCCTGGCTGATCTTGAATCAGCAAGAATTGGACAAATTATTTTCATAACATCCAAAATTGGGCAGTACTGAGGGAACGGAAATGAACAGACTAATCCTTTAAGTAGGTTTTTGATCTACGAAAATAGGATTAAGCTCAGGCTTTCATATACATTTTCAGATTAGTGGATGAAGCATTGAGCTCCATTCTAAACCACGTTCTGTTACTCTTATTTAATCCTCAGCAGACAGAGGAACATGGGATTTCAGAGATGTCAAGAGGAAAATTAGTGATCAACCAGTGCACACATGGGAAAGGTTGTGGAAATCAGCTTCAGGTGGGAAATGTTTCACAGATGGGTTACTATGTTGGTTAATTACCTGATTTGTTGCCTGGCAGAAGGCTGGGTTTGAGAGGCAAAAGACCAAATGTTATGAGCACATCGTATGAGGTTCAACATTTTCACAATAAATGTCAGATTCAGTTAAGTTTTTGCTCAACTCAGAGTCGCAGTGTTTTTTTGTTTTTTTTCAATCCTGTGATATCAAAATGATTTCGTCCAGCAGCTTGCAAAACAAGCTCAAAAAACAATGACAGGCTGAAATGGAAAATGATGTGGTGGTCCTGCAAAACTTTCATAAGTTGTATTGAATGCAGGTTTTTTTCAACCCACTGCAACATTTTAGTATTCATATAAAGTTTTTCATATATTAAAATTAAATTAAAATATAAAACTGCAATAGACAATATAACATTTGACAATATATTTTGTCCTGATTTCCTAAAATGCTTTATGGAAAAACATAAACAAAAAGTATTTTAAACCACTTTTGATGAATATGTGTATGTATTATCCAGGTACATTTTATTAGGGTGGTCATGGTGCCGGAATTTTAAAGTTGATATCCTAAAAAAATAAAAAGGGGCAAGAAAAGCATGGGAAAAAAATGGAAATATATTTCCATCCTGACAAATAAGACCTTCGTAAGTCATAAATTTTATTTGATTTAGTCTCATAAATGGAAATTTTGATACATGAAGAAATTGAACACACATCCCTGAAACAGATATTTCCATATTTTTCACGTTCAAAAAAGGTTCGTAAAATCTTTTTTTCTCACCAGTTTATTGTAGGTGGATGAAAGGTGCAAACACAGAATGAAAAGTGTATCATGATGAAAACCAGACTTTTGATGTTGCAAGAGGAAAAACTGGAAACTAATTCAAACGATTTAGGCAACAGATGCTTGAGAGATTCACACACCAAGTCAGACATAACTGGAGTTGTTTGACAAGATCAGTAAAAAAGCAAAAATCCAACTAATGCTGAAACTTTAACATTTCCTTTAACTTTTATTTAATACAGCTTGTCATGTTGATTTAATTTACATCCTTTGATTTAACACACATCATTCCTGGTTTCCATTGCATCTTTTCTTCCACACCCATTTCTTTGTATTGGGTGCAGCATGTGGTTTTGCATGGTCTTGTTGCAGAAATCCTGGAGATCCTTCAAAAGAAAACAAAGTATAGTGTATAGCATGAAAATGTTGTTGGGTAGTTTTCAACATCAGTCCTGCCATCGCCGAAACATAACGAAGGTTGCCGTAACAACCTTATCTTAACATGTAGACTCTATCTGTTAGACTAGTTGTTGATAACACAATAGACGGTGTTGTTTTGGCTTTGATGTGGAAAACGAAGTCCTGTGTTTTCTAGAACATCTGGAATATCAATTTGCATGAGCATATCACAAAGTTCCACTGTGTCGTGATTTATTCCCACCAAGTCCTCCCATTCTTATGACCCCACAGGTCATCTGTTTCCACACTAAATAAAACAAATTGAAGTGCCCACTAATCTGGAGGCCATATAATGCAGCATATGGCATTTCACATCTCAAACCTGGTTCCCCTCCCACTCCCCCTTGTTCCATTTCCTCCATCGTTGCTTGGGGAAGGGGAGAGGATTGGAAGCTGCTGCAATGGACAAAACCACTCTGAAGAAATGAAGAAGAGAGATCCAATCTTTCAAGTCTTTCCAATCCCCTCCTCCTTGTGGGTTTCTACTTAGTGGAGTATTTCAAATCCAGATGCATTTTTGGTCAATTTATTTACTTGTTCATACAGTATGTTTCTCTGTTTAGATTTTTATTTATGTGTATGCCAAGGAAGGAAAATGATTATGGCTGTTGAGTATTCACCAAGTATTTCAATAATAGATCCAGAAAAGATGCTCCAGGACTTAAGGGATGTCTGTGACCTAACTGAATGTTAACTGGTTCTCTGAACATAAACAGAACCACAGCATTATGTAACTTAAATATCTCTCCTAGTACATTTTTTAACATTTGTCAGTTCTATGGTGAATTTCTGAAGTGAATCACAATTATCACCACATAATATGTGCTTTGTTATCACTCAAAACAGGCAAGTTTTAGGTTAGGAAAAGCCCATTGGAGCCATGGGATATAAAGGCTTACATGTGTCCTTTCTGTTTGTTTAAAATAAAATACTCTCTATTTATCTTGTAATTAATTGCTTTAAATTCCCCACATGCAGTAAAAGAGTGTGTATTAACACATAAAAATCACTTGAGGCAAAAATATGTGGTTCATACTGACAATAGTTCAAGTAAATGTAATACAATTATGAGAGTCGCAGTATATATTATATCAGTTCATTTCAGTTCAACAATTAGACGGTGTAGTAGCTCTCATTATCTAAGTTACTTTAAACAGTCATTATAGGTGGTTATAGCTGTGGGCAGAAAGACTGCCTCAGACTAAAGGTGCCGTTGTTAAATTGCTGTGCTGTGAAGAGGAACCTCAGATGATTTTTTTAAGGATAATTTTGTTCTTTTTTGCACCGTCAGCTCTACAGACCACGGAGCAGTTTCCAGCACAGCGCCAGTCTTCTTTGATCAGATTGTGAAGTTTTCTGAATTCACTGTCCCCGATTCTACTCCCTCAAAAGATGACTGCAGATAAGATTACACCCTCCACAACTGACCTATAGGAGACAGCTTGCTGCAAATGCTGAAAGATCCATAAGCTTCCTTAGAAAATAAAGTCTGCTAATTTCCTTCTTGTTTTTGGCTTCACCGTTGCATCTTCAGTCCAGTCACATTTAAGATACGATTATTGCTTTTCTTATCATCACAAAGCAAATTAGTCACTCAATTTTGGTTTACATTCACTTGAAATCAACAAACTATTAACAGGGATTATTCCAAGCCCAACATTATTCATACTCCTTGCAGATGCATTTTTAAGCAACCCTTTAATTTTATCAACATGTTTCTCCTGACTGGAATTATAATTTCAACATTTGGAATGGATCACATACAGAGCCCAGGGGTCTTGAACCACATAAAGAATTTGTGTAGGAAGGTAAAGATTAAAGTGATTACATGGAGGCCTTTCAGCCTTAAATACTTGGAGCTCATCACTAAAGATAAACCATTAAAACGCCAGTGGAAACATGCAAAAAGCAGCAATCACAATAAATATTTGAATTATGTAATGCCAATGAAGATTGTTCCATTGAATACACAGAAAAGTATAAATATTTTTTGACATGCTGTTTTTGAAAAAGATGCAAATAAAAACTGATAATTTTTTTTTCAAATGTATTCTCTGTTTACATTGTTTTAATATTTTTTGAGAGATGCCCGTCTCATTTTTCATCACAAGCAAAGCTGTTGATTGAATGAAAATCATTTTAAATCTGCTAGGGGTATGATTAATATTGTTCTAAACTGAAAATGGGCAAACTTGGCTCATATTGCAACTAAAACTGAGATTTTTCAGTTGGCGTTTCATCGTTGACTTGAGGAGATACCACAGCCAAAATGCTTGAACATCTGATTCCGTAAGTTTAAATAGACAGAAATGTAAAAAATGTGGATTGAGATTCTTCCGCCATATTGGCATGTGATCTTTGGCCCCGTTGACCCAACCCTGTTTGCTAAGTAGGAGTTCTTAGTAAGCTGTGTTTAAACACAGGTGTGAGGAAGGCAGTTAGCATGTCACTACATCTTGTTGGATGTCTACAAGAAGGGACAGAGCAGACTGTACTTCTTGAGGAAGCTTAGGTCCTTCAGCAAGGTGCTGCAAACCTTCTACAAGTCTGTTGTGGAGAGTGTAATCTCTTCAGCCGTCATCTGTTGGGGTAGCAGCATCAGAGCCAGAGGTTTTAAAAGGCTAAACAACCTGATAAAGAAGGCTGATTCTGTTCTTGGCACTACTGTGGAACCACTGGAGATGATAATGCAAATGAGGATTCTTCATAAAACCAAAAAGATTATGGACAACCCTGAGCATCCTCTTCATGAGACAATCCTACAACAACAGAGTGTCTTCAGTCGGAGGCTTCTTCAGTTTCGCTGCAATACAGACCGCTACAGGAAATCCTTCCTGCCCACAGCTATCATCATCTACAACAACTCCTTAAAGAATTAATTATATGAGCTACAACAACACTTATTTTCCCTCTGAGATCAATAAAGAATTTTTGAATTGGATTGAATTAACCACAATACTGCCAACTTAAATGTTTATTAGTGGCGGGACGTATTTTGTCCCGTAAATCTTTTTGTTAGTTTTTTGTATCTGCAGTTCATTACCGGAGGTGCTGATTGCAATATTCTCTCCATAGTTTGCCAGGAAGTTGAATGCAGCCTAACAAGGGTCCTTAGTTTTACACACATCATTTCTTTTCATTAAAAAAACATTGGACGGGTTGCCCTCAAGTTAGCTAGGACAGATCAATTGGACTTGAACCATGCTTCCATAGTCTCTTCAGAAGAAGTGATGCTCTTATGGGGTGTTCACACCGGTCAACGCGTCCACGCGTCAAATCGCTCAAACGGACGAAAGTTGACGCCAATAAATTAAAACCCAGCTGCTTGCACACTTAATAGTCCGCGTCAGCGCGTCACATCCCGTAGTTGCCCTAACCGGGTTAGGCTAGCATTAGCTAACATAACAAGAAAGTTAAAAGAAAATATTTAACTGCTTACCTGGTACTCCAATATCCGCGGATATCTTCCCATAAATAAGGTCTGATCTCTTCCTGTCTTTGTAAAAAGACGATGACAAGAAATACAATTCACAAAAATTACAGACAGCCACGATTTGTTGATCCTCTATTTTGAATGAATGACTTGCCGATCCACGTCAGTGCAAAGAGTCCCTATTATTGGTTGACGCCCGCGTTTGCTGCACCAAAGTTCAGTGTTCCCATCTTCACGCAGCAGCTGTTCCGACGGTCCGTCAACACGTCTGAGCAGCAGCTGCGTGGACATGTTGATGCCAGCTGCGCCAACGCGCGCGACTTGCTCCGGGGCACATTGATGCCCACTTGACGGGTAGGTACCATTGACTTGTGTGTAATCTAGCCGCCCTGGTGCCTGGACACGCTGACCGGTGTAAACGCCCCATTAGTTTCTGAACGTTGTCGGCAGCAGCTGGAAGTCACTTGTGTGAGTTGATATGAATAAAAATAAAAGCGCTGTTTTGTGGCACCATCACACACTGCCAATATAGTTTACCCTTAAGTTTTAGTAATGCTTAAGAAACGAGGTCTAACGAATGGTTGCAAGTAGTTTATTTTCGTGATGTCGTAGAAACATTTCACAAGTATTTTTTAATTCATTGTAGGAATACTGTAGAGCTATCAGAGTGAAATGCACAGGCCTGCAGACTGCAGAATGAAGAATAAATATATCTACTGCACTGATAACAGAAGCTGCATGCACAGATGGATCTAAATAATGGTGTACTAGTAGACTAATTGATAAAATATTGATAGACTGGTCATCAGCCAGAGTATTCATCTAATGCAGCCCTACTGCAGAACCGTGACTTATTGACTTAATTTGGGAGACTACCACATGAAATCAAAGATTTTACTGATGCAGATCTCTTCTGTGGTCTGTCATGATGAATACAATCATACTGTAAAAAATAAGAGACTAAAATGGAAATATTTACACTTTTATTTGTGGCTTGGAAAGACTTAAGACTTAATTATCCATGTCCTTGCTGTACAGCATTCATTATGCCTGATGGCTAGGCCCACAAGGGGGTTCTGCTGGGAGGAAAATTTTAGGTTTTATGATCTGAGTGGAAGGAATGGGGCTGGCTCAGAATTTTGTCAAGCTCACTCCAACGGTTGCAGAAACCACCAAATGAGACCATTAAATATGCAACGTGTGAGAATTCACAGTAAGGGGATTTCAATCAAACTTCATTAGCCTGATGTTGAAGGCCTGAGCAGCACGTGTGGCCTTGTCTTCAATTCCCTCATCATAATTCATGGAGTGACTTAACAATGTTCCTAACAATGCCCTGGCTGCAAAAAGCATTAGGAAGAATGAAATAAATTTTGCACCATATGGTTAGTTTTTATGACTTGAAATTCAGAGAGCTCTACATTTATCTTTATCTGTTTGAAGCGTGTTTCCTTACAAGCGCTATGCTCCAGATTGTGCCATCATGTATGTAAAGATCAAGTTCAAACTTAATATTGTCTAGGACTACTTAAGGTTCATTGTATGGTTCCCAAACCTGTTTTGCATCATTTGAAAGGAATCCAAGTGAAAACAATCCCGAAGGTGAAAGTTTATGCCGGTGCTGTGATTTAATATACAAGGTAGGAAACGTGACAGACAAGCAAAGGCCTGTGCCAAACAGGAAGGACTGTAAAATCTAGTAATGTGTAACCTAATGCACTGAAAATTAAAATGTCTATCATGTAAAGATGATGCTATACAGTCAAGGTAATTTACACTACCGTTCAAAAGTTTGGGGTCACCCAAACAATTTTGTGTTTTCCATGAAAAGTCACACTTATTCACCACCATACGTTGTGAAATGAATAGAAAATAGAGTCAAGACATTGACAAGGTTAGAAATAATGATTTGTATTTGAAATAAGATTTTTTTTACATCAAACTTTGCTTTCGTCAAGGAATCCTCCATTTGCAGCAATTACAGCATTGCAGACCTTTGGCATTCTAGCTGTTAATTTGTTGAGGTAATCTGGAGAAATTGCACCCCACGCTTCTAGAAGCAGCTCCCACAATTTGGATTGGTTGGATGGGCACTTCTTGCGTACCATACGGTCAAGCTGCTCCCACAACAGCTCAATGGGGTTCAAATCTGGTGACTGCGCTGGCCACTCCATTACAGATAGAATACCAGCTGCCTGCTTCTTCTCTAAATAGTTCTTGCACAATTTGGAGGTGTGTTTTGGGTCATTGACCTGTTGTAGGATGAAATTGGCTCCAATCAAGCGCTGTCCACTGGGTATGGCATGGCGTTGCAAAATGGAGTGATAGCCTTCCTTATTCAGAATCCCTTTTACCCTGTACAAATCTCCCACCTTACCAGCACCAAAGCAACCCCAGACCATCACATTACCTCCACCATGCTTAACAGATGGCGTCAGGCATTCTTCCAGCATCTTTTCAGTTGTTCTGCGTCTCACAAACGTTCTTCTTTGTGATCCAAACACCTCAAACTTGGATTCATCCGTCCACAACACTTTTTTCCAGTCTTCCTCTGTCCAATGTCTGTGTTCTTTTGCCCATCTTAATCTTTTTCTTTTATTGGCCAGTCTCAGATATGGCTTTTTCTTTGCCACTCTGCCCTGAAGCCCAGAATCCCGCAGCCGCCTCTTCACTGTAGATGTTGACACTGGTGTTTTGCGGGTACTATTTAATGAAGATGCCAGTTGGGGACCTGTGAGGCGTCTGTTTCTCAAACTAGAGACTCTAATGTACTTATCTTCTTGCTCAGTTGTGCAAAGCGGCCTCCCACTTCTACTCTGGTTAGAGCCTGTTTGTGCTGTCCTCTGAAGGGAGTAGTACACACCGTTGTAGGAAATCTTCAATTTCTTAGCAATTTCTCGCATGGAATAGCCTTCATTTCTAAGAACAAGAATAGACTGTCGAGTTTCAGATGAAAGTTCTTTTTTTTCTGGCCATTTTGAGCGTTTAATTGACCCCACAAATGTGATGCTCCAGAAACTCAATCTGCTCAAAGGAAGGTCAGTTTTGTAGCTTCTGTACCGAGCTAAACTGTTTTCAGATGTGTGAACATGATTGCACAAGGGTTTTCTAATCATCAATTAGCCTTCTGAGCCAATGAGCAAACACATTGTACCATTAGAACACTGGAGTGATAGTTGCTGGAAATGGGCCTCTATACACCTATGTAGATATTGCACCAAAAACCAGACATTTGCAGCTAGAATAGTCATTTACCACATTAGCAATGTATAGAGTGTATTTCTTTAAAGTTAAGACTAGTTTAAAGTTATCTTCATTGAAAAGTACAGTGCTTTTCCTTCAAAAATAAGGACATTTCAATGTGACCCCAAACTTTTGAACGGTAGTGTAATTCTATTCAGTTTTTTTATTTATGTAGTGCCCTTTACAAGAAATGTTGTCTCAAGGTGCCTTACAAAAAAAATAATTAAAAAGTACATCCAGCATTAATTATAGGATTTCTTTTATGTGTGATTTTATGTGTAAAAGATTTAAATGATTTAAATCTAACTTCAAGATGAAACGAAATTAAAATACTTATTCATTTTCTTTTTGTTAAAATGCTTAAAGGCAGCAGATCGACAATTTAAAAGAATTCATGTTAATACAGAACTCTGTTCACTGTGACAACAAGCCATATAATTATTTTATCTTGGTGTGAACATCACTTTACCTTTTCAAATAATATAGGTCATCAAATTATTAGTACTAAATAAGTTGTTAGTTTTTCTGGTAGTTGTATGGATGTTTTATATATTATTGATTAGGTTTTATTTATGATATATAAACTTTCACAGACTCCAGAATTGGCTAAATCTTTGACAGTCTGAGTGTTTTTTTTAAATGAGTTTTAAGTGTTCAATTAAAAAGTCACCATTTGGATTTTTTGAAGGCAATGGGTAAAAAATCCTTGTACAGAACAGTACCACCTAATGGGTGAATTCAGTAGCTTCTAATTCCCTAAGCAATCCTATCAGAAGATGTCAGCCTTTAATTGACATAGTTTATTTTGCATAAAATGAACTGTACAACTTTTGCATATTGCCATATCCCAACCTGAAACTTCTTAACTGTTTCACATCTCTTAATTTCCCTCTGCCCGCTCTCTCTCTTACCTGCACCACTTATGAGTCCCTCTGGTTAACATGCCACTCTCTTCTCTTGCTCAGTGCGTTCAAGTTCTCTGGTTTGCATTATTGTCTGCTGGTTCCTCTGTCTATCTCCATGGTTCTCTGGTGCATTCACAGATCCTTCCCCATTGTGCTCCCTGTTTTTCCTTGCAGTCCATGATCTGTAAGTCATTTTTTCCCATTAAATATGCATTCAGTGATCGTAACATTTTACAGTCTGCACTTTGATCCAATCCCTGCACCAGAAATGACAGTAATTACATTTATCTTTGGTGCCACTGAGTTTTGTCAAAATTACTATGTGTGGAAATAATCATAAATCACCAACAAACGCCACCTTCTGCATTTAGGGCAGCTGAGAACTCGAAGACTGCATACTGGTGTTAGTCTGCAGAATACAGTGCTGATTCTTTCACCTGAAGAACGTTTCCATGTGTTTATGTTTAGTCGGATTGATTACCACAACAGTGTCCTCACAGGTCTGCCTAAAAAGTAAATCAGACAGCTGGAGTTGATCCAGAACACTGCTCATCGCTTCCACACTAGAACTAGGAAAGTAGAGCACATCACCCCAGTTCTAAAGTCCTTACACTGGTTCCCTGTAGCTCAGAGATTAGACTTCAAAATTATTTCACTAGTTTATAAATAATTGAATGGCCTAGCATCAAAGTATGTTGAAGACTTGTTGCCACTATCAAAGTTCCAGACTACTGCAAAGCTGCTGAAACTGAGTTCCTTTAAATCAAGTGTTGAGTCTTTATTCACTGAAAGTACGACTGTTTGAAATTTGTAGTTTCTGTTTATTCTTCAAGGGGCCTTACTTGTGTTTAGATTGGCTGCAGAAAAACCCCTCAAACATATGTTAGGAACAACACTTGGTTTCCCAAATGCAAAGGCCATGTTAGCAATTCAAGAAGAGGGGGCGGACTGGAAGGGGCGGATTTGATTGTCAAGTACAAACTGTGTATCCTGCTGTGACTTGCAAAAATGCCACATCTTCCTCCATGACTGTCAAGAATGCAGACAAATTTATGATGGATCCGCTCAAATCTGTTAGCTCCACAATGACTACACATGGAACATGATCCAAGAAAGGCTGACGTCTGCAACATGAAGAACTAGGTATGTTGTGGTGAATGCAGCCATTGATTTAGTTACATAAAATTCACTAAATTAAGTCCTTTGTACTGATAATGCACTTTGTGGAGTGTTTAATGGACGTGAGCTGTATGACTGTTGGGCTGAAATGTAGGGTTGCAGGATATAAGGAACACCTGAGAAATGTGATGATGTTGATGTCAATATGTCAATATGGCTTCCCCTACTCTGAGTTCAGATTTTTACACCCCATTTACTGTTTAAATTAATAAACAGTATTGCATTATTCATCTTTTCCCTTAAGAAATTTGATTACTGCCACTGTGAAATGTTTTGTGTACTGAAAAAGCAAAACTCTGATCAAAACAGATTCATGAATCTTGCCATTTGTTCCCAATTTAATCCATCTTTACTTTTAATGAGCAGCTTTCCTGGAGAGTGCCACTGACTTGAAAGTGGTAGGGAATTCCCTCAAAGCTTTATGTGACCAAATTCAGTCAAGTGTGGCCTTTTCCATCAATTGGTTTCAACAAAGCATGTCTGTTTGCATGACCCCACCATAAATATTGACCCTGCTGTAAATATTAAATTATTGGCAATCCATGGAGGGACTCAAATGTGTTAGAGTAATCAGTAAAGCCGCCAATGAGCTCTGAAGTATTTGTCTGCCAAAAGTTATGAAAGACTTTTTATATATTTTTTTCGTCTCCAACAATTTGAGAGTGTTGACTGAAGGTGACAAACTGATTGAGAAAAGCTTTTCGTTTCTTAGTCAGATCCATTAAAACCGTCCAATGGAATTGTCTTTAACAAACAGTCTTTGTAAGACTTTGGGACTTTGGTGTATGCTTTAGGCTGGAAGTAGTTCCTGATCCCCATGAATTCAGAAAATTCCCCATCAGTGTGTGTTTCTGCGACTGTACAGACCATGACTGATGTTGCCATTGTGTGACCTAAACAACATGTGAAATCAAAGAGTTCCAGCTCACAAACAGATGGCACATGTAGTGGTGAATAGGTGAGTTTCCAACATCGGAACTTCAGGGTATGTATTAGGAAGTGGCCTGGTAGAGTCCCTAGGCGGGAGCTGTGGTTACGTCATGCTGATTGGTTGTAATTCAGAGGGAAATGAACAGACGTTGCCAAACAACCAGCTTTGTAAAATAAGTAGAGTTACTGGCGAAGCAGTTTATAAAAAGATAGCAAACAGAAACATGGCAACCATCTCTGCATCTTCCATGTCGATCTCTTGTTACTCTCTGCTGCTGTGGGCACCTTTGGGTGCAGATCACTGACACTACTCTCTGTTGAAACGGTCATGATATGCGGACGTCTTAGCTGATTCCTTAAAGGGCCAATTATGTATCGAGACACGACGGCTGATGGGCGCGGGCCAACAGATTTACACTGATAGAGGAAAATCCGGTAAAATTACCCCGATGTTACGATAGTGGAATAGCACTTAATGTTTCCAAAATTTAACTTCTAAGTTGTGTATGATGTAAGAATATGTGCAAGAAATATCTAAAATTAAAACTAATATTTGGGAAGGTAATCTTATTAAAAGGATAAGGATAATATTAGTTTATAAGCCTCCCCCTGTGAGGGTTTGTGGTGGGTGTGTGTGCTTGCCTCACCTGTTTTCCATCCAAGGGTGCAGATTGGTGATCGTCCTCTTGCAGCTGGTGCCACTCAGCCTGATTGAGGAGGAGCACTCAAAAGGAGAGTGCCAACCTGGAGCAGACGCCAGATGGTTAAACCGCGTCGTGTGGTAACAAGCCACTTCCTCTGCCTTTCTGCCATCCGCAACTTACTCCACGTAAGATCCTTACCCCCTTGCCTTTTTCCCTCCAGTCACTCTGCGGTCCCGGACCTGCTAGTCGGCCTGCAGCCTGGGCGTCTGCTCCTTCCCGGCATACTGGGCTTCCTCCTCAAGGTATCTGGCTGAGCTCAGGGTCCCCACTGCCTGTCCACCCTCGCTCTGCTTCCTGGAGACAAACACCCCAAGGTCAGTTCCTCTTCCACGCACCAAGGACCACATCCTCCTCAATTCCTCCTCAGTGGAATCTGCACCAACGGCAAGTAAGAATCCACAAACTTCTGTTTTTCCTCCTGCCAAGCAACATTGAAAGATCACTCACCTCCATCTCTTGTCTCCAGTGGTTGACCTCCAAGTTCCCTGTGGTTCTGAGTTCCTGTGTTCCTGGACCCTTCGAGCAAATGGGGGAAAATAAATTACTTTTGCAAACTTTACCTCCAGTCTCACTGAGTCGTTTGTGTGTCTGCACTAGAGTCCGAAAGCTAAAATCATGACACCCCCACAGACCCATTCACGGCCTTGTTTCTCTCTCCTCGTCTTTATCCCTTCGGCCTGTCTGGGATTGCTGAACATCAGTCACCTGCCAACTATAATATGGTCACATTATAAATTCCAGATTGAACACACCTTCGTGGTTTATTCTTAAACTGCATAGCCAACACACACAGTGTTACAGACATAACCCAAAATCTTTCCTAAAGAGTGCTTTAACTGAGGGGAGGAGGAATGTCTAACCATAGTAGACACAGAGAGGATGGTTGGCTGTCTGTCTCGTCCAGCTTGTGTGAGGGTCCTGTATCCTCTAGTCAGAAAAAAAGACATTTCTCAAAAACTAAACTTAAACACCTCATTCACAGCTTAGTAAAAAAACTGCTTTTTCAGGTAAATGGAACTGAATTTGAATGACTGTTTTACTGTTCTGGTCTTTGTCATCTGGAGAAATATGTACAGTAAGTTAAAGAATAGGTAAAGTTAAATCGTGTCTCAAGAGCATCAAAAGTTTCTAAATAACCTTGAATTGGGTGTAACCTGTGTACAGTGCCTTGCAGACATATTTATACCCGATTATCTTTTCCACATTTCTGTTTTCTCCATATCCTAACCCCTTTTACTTTGATACCCCTAGATACATCCAATGCGAACAGTTGCCCTTAAAATTTGTGAATATGGTCCAACAGGGTGTAATTTAATCTCAGTTAAAAAGGGATACATTTGATGAGCTGTTTAAACCATGGTTAAAAAAACTGTCTTCCAAGCTTTTCAACACCTTACAAAGCTGTGTTCAATCCATCCATCTGAAAATAGAAAGTGGCCAAACGTACCAAAACATCTACCTAAATGGACAGGTTGGACAAAAATAGCATTACCTAGAGAAGCTGCAAAGAGGCCCATAATGACTTTGGAGGAGCTACAGAGATCTTCAGGAAGAAGCATGTGTTGAAGGTACAAGTATTTAGGTATTAGGTGTGTTCTCCACAAATATGGCTTTTATGAAAGAGTGCCAAGAAGAGAGAGCTGAAGACACCATCCCCATGGTGAAACATGGTTTTGGCAGCATCACGAGGTGGTAATGCTTTCCTTTAGTGTCAAGGAAGCAAGTCAGGGATGTTAGGCAGACAACTGAGGTAAATACTGGTAGTTTTGAAAGAAAAACTGGTAACAGATGCAAAACTTGAGACTGGGGCAAAGGTTCATCTTCCAGCAGGAAAACAGCCATATACATACAACCAGAGCTGCAATGAAATGATTTAAATGATCTCATACTCATGTTAGAGTGACCTAGTCAAAGTCCAGACCTAAATTTAATAAATCTGTGGTAATATTTGAAAATTGCTGTTCACAGACACTCTCCGTACAATCTCACTGTTAAAAGATATGTTTGCCAATAAGAATGGACAACAATTCTAGTACTGACTCAGGGTTACTGAATACAGGTAGACACTGCAGCCTTCAGATTTTCATTTAAAAAAATAAAAATAAGAACCATGTGTCGATTTATACTCACATTTATGCACTACTTTGTGTTGGCCTGTCACATAAACTCCCAAGAAACTTGCATTTGTAAAGTAGGGATATGAAAACTTCTGTGTCTAATTGCAATGGTGACCATTTGTAACACTTTTAGAAGTGAAGGTTGTTTTGTGCTAGTATCAGTGACAGAAGGCCTTTGTAAATATTAGAAGTTCGTATGT
Organism: Valencia hispanica; assembly: GCA_963556495.2. Classification (NCBI taxonomy): domain Eukaryota; kingdom Metazoa; phylum Chordata; class Actinopteri; order Cyprinodontiformes; family Valenciidae; genus Valencia; species Valencia hispanica. Next base: position 19,475,153 of record OY747704.1, on the reverse strand, counting down.
GAAAGTTTTTAGTTCTCTCTGTTGAGACACGTGGAAACAGACCACACAGTCTGAATGAGCTATACTTTAAAGCCGCAGACTGGCTTTGATCATCCTCTGTTAAACAGCCAAAATTACATACATGGAAGTTTACCTCACCTTATAGAGTTCAACATCCTGCTAATGTGCGGGTGTTAAGCAAAACAACAACGAAAAACAACATTATTTGCAGATTTACATAAAAATACAACTGTTAGGATCTGTGCAGACATTTATATCAGCTCCATATCTGTAAATACTAAACCACTCAGCCATTTATAAAGAGACATCCAGCTTAGTGTGCTACTTCAGTTTTTTCTTCTCTCAATTGAATTACCATTTTATGAGGTACTGTATTTTATGTAATGCAACCCCGCAGGAAGCAAATATGGATTAGACTTTTTTTCCTTGTTGCTGTCCCTGTAGTGAATTTTGTGCAGCAACAGCTTACAAATCATTTGTTATGGTTTCCTCAGTGAAAACAGTAGTTAATCAGGAGGCGGAAAGCTTCGGCTGTCCGAATGTCAAAAACAGAAGGGAATCATCCTGCTTTGAAGGAAGAGCTACTTGCTTCATTTGTAATGATTACTTCTCCTTGTGTGAAGAACAAGCTCTTGAGTGAACACGGGAAGCTTTCCACACAGGGCAGCGGGACTCGGCAGCGTCTCCTCTTACTGCTGTAATAGTAGGAGGATTAAAGAGCCACCTGACAACTTCAGAAGGACTTAAACATTCATCTTTTAAATCATCTGAGGAAAGGACAGCTTATTGAACTTAAGGGTTACTCGACTAAAAGTATTACCTGTGGGATTTCTGCAGCCATCCTACCTCGTGGCAACTATCTGTTACGGTGTGACGTCTTTCCCTGTCTTTGTCAGTCTCCGCGTCCTTGATTGTCCCCAGCTGCCCTGAGTTTTTTCCTGATTGCTTTCCTTGTGTATTTAAACCCCTGTGTGTTCTCTGTCCTTTGTCGGATCGTCCTTGTGTTCACGTCCTGTCCTTGTCCCTGTGCTCCCTGAGTTTGGACAATTCATTATTATATATTTGATGTCAAATCATTTCGCGCTCTGAACGTCTCTCTGCGCCTGGGTCCTTCCTTGAAACCATGACACTATCAGGAGATGGAAAAAGAGTAGGAAAGGATTGGGGCCAGGCGGGTGGCTGCGGTGAGCCAAAATTGCAGACTTGAGCATATCTCGAAATCACAGAACCCAGAGGATGGGAGAGGAATCCTCCTCCAGTTATTGTTTCCCATGTTCTTCCACCCCCCCAATAATATTTTCCAGATTAAAGCATTCTCCTTGCTCTCACTTCAATGACAGACCCTAGTCTCACAGGAGAAAACCAAACGAACCACAAAATGGGAATTGCTTTTCCACTGCATGATATAATGTGTTGTGTGCTGCTTCGGCTGCCAAGGTTGAGCATTATTTCAGTTTTCATAGCAAAATCTGAAACTCCGATAAGGGTTTTGTAATAACGAGAATGTTACGGATGTAGAACAATTGTGATCATTTTCTTTTGTTTATTAGATTCAGCACCTTTCAATAATGTAATGAGATTCCAAGCTTTCTGGTTAATCAGTAGACATGTCTGGAAGGATTTTTTTTTTTTTTATGGGGACCTTATACCATGAGCTTCCCCAGTGCGGAGAAATCTGCCTACAAAATGTTTAGTGCTGCAACCTAAACATGGCTTAAGAAGCTCAGTGAGGCATTTCGTGGACCACATCAGAAAACAAGAGGAGCTTAATAAGCCTAAACTTCTGCACAAACACATGTGTGCACTTAGTGTCCTCTCAGCAGAGGCTGCTCCTTTCCGACAGAGCTGAGATCATAATTTGGCTCAGTGTCTGCAGGCGTTTTGTACTATACGCTGCCTGAGACCACATAAAGACCAGGGTTGCACTTTAGTATTTGTACATCAACAAGAGCATGTTTTAGTTTGGAAAATGTATCCGGGAAACCTGAATGCGTGCAATTTAAAGCCTGTTAGTTCTCCCATTTCTATGTTTCAGCAAAAACTTTGAAAGAAATTACCCCTGAGATTTTATGTTGGAGCACTTGAACTGAACGAGCGTGGCGAAGGTACGGAAGGAAAGTCAATTTCCACTTGAATCAAACGTTTGGTGAAATGTTAAGAATGGTAGCTATTTAATATGTGCTTTCAAACGAAGCTAAAGTCCCTTCAGTACTCACTGTTTAAATGCCAAAAGTCATTCCACCAACAGCCTCTTGTAAATTGCTGCGTACAGTACACAGTTTATGGTGTGAAGTGTTTAATATCATAATTAACTCTTTAACAAGATTATGTACAGGCCACATGTCACCAAGGGCCTGATGTTGGGAAATGACTTTCTTGCCGAAGTTTGTCCAGCGAAAGCAGCAAAATGAAATGTTTTCTTTCCCCTTACTGAGCTGGCATTCAAAATCCCTTTGGAACAATCGAGTGCCTGTCAGATGAATTGTCCCATGAGGGCATGTTTATGTCACATTACCTGTTCCTCCAGAGCAATGCAGCAGATTTCATTTCTGATCATTTTTTTGTTGTTGCACCCCTGCCTGAGTGATGCTAAAGAGAGCAGTTTGCTGCATACTGTCTCAAATGCTGCGGCCAGATTCTTAATCAGACCTGAGCTGCTGCTTGGACAGCTGTACGTTCCATAATTTGTGGAAAAGAAGAATATAGTTAATTGCTGGGATAATGTGTTGCAGACCAAAAAAAAACAAAAAACGAACAGATAAATTTAAACTCTTCACGTTGTGTTTATGATACAGGACTCGTTTTACCGCTCCATTGGCAGTGAGAGTCAAACGGTTACCTAATGTTTTAGTCAGAACTTCCATGGCCTTAGTGGCAATATTTAGTCTTAACAGGTTTGCCAGTATTAAGTCAGGTATTTCCACTGCTCAGGCAGAGTGTGCCGTCAAAAGGTCAAAACCCTAGACAGACACCATAACACCAGTCTGTCGCTGACGGTTTAAACACTGCCTCATGTTAGAGATTATTATAGTTAGGATTTATCAGCAGGATGATTAGATTTTTTTTTTTCTTTTTATACCAACTCGAGATGAACTTCAAAGTATTTGTCTTATCTGCAAATACCCCCCCAGTGACCTGCATTCTTTTCTGTAAATGAATTATAGCTGATGTATAAATCCACCATCTGTGTTTTTACATTCTCTTACATGTACTAAATATAACTCTTTGCCATCTGTCTGCAGCTGTCTGATTTATTACATGATCTAAAGCAGAGTTTCTATCCTCCTCCTGTATTTAGGCATTCAGAGCTTAGAGTGGGGTCTGTTTTATCATTTGTTTGTCCACCAGCAATGGCTATCTGGTTGTAATATTTTATTGTTTTATCCTTTTACCAAATCTGTTCTTAACTCTTTCAATTAAACGTTCCTTTTTCTTCCTGCACAAGTCAACAAAAGGAGAACTTTAGATGTTGCTCTTCCCTCCACACCAGGTATTCAGATACAGTTGAAACCTGGAATAATTGTTTCCCTTGTGGCTGAAGAAAGCTCCTCATGCTGCTCTTTTGGGGTCATGATCACGCTGCAGAATGACTTTTGGACCAGTCACATGCCTCATTGACAGCAGTGCCTGAACAAAAAAATTACCAAATGTTTTGCACAGCTGTGTTACTTATTGTGTATTTTGGGATTAAGCAGCACATTTTCATAAATTTGTGGGGGTTTTTGCATATAGTTGATAGACAACTGCACTTAATGGTAAATGTGATTTAGAGATGTCAGTTTTGGCACTAGCTTCTTGTACTTTTGCAGATGCTGCAGTGAATTGCAAGTCTTCATAATCATCAACCTTTTAAAATGTTTTTAGGTTCTAACCCTGGACTTCGACTAATTTTTTGGGGGGAATGCTATATGCTAGACAATGCAAAACAGTGCATACATGTTAAGTGGAAGACATTGGATTATTTGTTTTCACAACTTCTTTGGCAAATAAAAAGTGTGATTTGAATGTGTAATTAGCTTCCTTTACTCTAATTCCCCTGAATGAAATCTACTGCAGCCAAGTACCTTGATAAATCACCTATTTAGGATTTAGAGTTAAAGGAGTCATGACCTTTAATTTTCACTTTTCGATGAGAAAAAATGTATGTTATGATTGCCTAACGATTATACACTGTCCGGGAAGTCGATATTTAAAAGTGAAGCGTTTGTTTACCCCTGGGTTCGTCAACCAGCCCACGTGCACGCGCACTCAAATACGTGGTTTTAATTTCTTGCCGACTTGACGTCAAGTCGGCGCAGGATATACCATATATAGACATCGCAGACCTACCTATGCTGCAGGAAGCCCGCCCTCCCTCTCTCCCCTCTCCTCCTCGCTCCTCTCCCCCTCATATTCAGTCGAGCGCCGCCATTACTGAATTCTGGTGATGGGAATTCCAGCTCTTTTTGGAGAGCCAGTTCTTTTGGCTTGGCTCACCATAAAGAGCTGGCTCTTTCGGCTCCTCAGATTTTCTGTTGCTTAAAGTGTAAACTCAGCAAAAAAAGAAACGTCCCTTTTTCAGGACTGTGTATTTCAACAATAATGTTGTAAAAATCCGAATAACTTTACAGATCTTCATTGTAAAGGGTTTAAACAATGTTTTCCATGCATGTTCAATTAACCATAATCAATAAATTAACATGCACCTGTGGAGTGGTCGTTAAGACCTTAACAGCTTACAGAAAGTAGGCATTTAAGGTCACAGTTCTAAAGACGCAGGACACTAAAGAGACTTGTCTACCGACTGTGAAAAACACCCAAAGAAAAATGCCCAGGGTCCCTGCTCATCTGTGCGAACGTGCATTAGGCATGCTGCAAGGAGGCATGAGGACTGCTGATGTGGCTAGGGCAATAAATTGCCATGTCCGCACTGTGAGACGCCTAAGACAGCGCTACAGGGAGACAGGAAGGACAGCTGATCATCCTCGCAGTGGAAGACCACGTGTAACAACACCTGCACAGGATCGGTACATCCAAATATTACACCTGCGTGACAGGTACAGGATGGCCACAACAACAGCCCGAGTCACACCAGGAACACACAATCCCTCCATCAGTGCTCAGACTGTCCGCAATAGGCTGAGAGAGGCTGGACTGAGGGCTTGTAGGCCTGTTGTAAGGCAGGTCCTTACCAGACATCACCAGCAACAACGCCGCCTATGGGCACAAACCCACCTTCGCTGGACCAGACAGGAGTGGCAAAAAGTGCTCTTCAATTCAATTCAATTCAGTTTATTTATATAGCGCCAATTCACAACAGATGTCATCTCAAGGCACTTAACAAGAAGTAATTTCAATACATTTATACAAACATTCCAATCAGTTAAAAAGTTTCCTATTTAAGGAATCCCAGCAGATTGCGTCAGTCATTGGCGTGAGGTTGGGCCCCGTTGATGCAGACTTTCCAACCACAGCAATCCTTCAGCAATCCCTCACACTGAGCAAGCATGTAGCGACGGTGGAGAGGAAAAACTCCCCTTTAACAGGAAGAAACCTCCAACAGAACCAGGCTCAGTAGGAGCGGCCATCTGCCACGACCGTCTGGGGGTTTGAGAAGACAGAGCAGAAACACAGAAGGAACAGAAGATCTGATATAAGAGAACTTTCTATGTTACAGAAAGTAAAAAGTTAATAACAGGACACAGTGGATGTTCAGTTACTGGGAGGATCATCCCAGTCGATGCCCCCCGTCCAACAGGGCATTGCAGCCAAGCAGGATACCAGACCAGGTATATCTTCTATGGAGAGAAAAACACACGAGAAAACAAAGTTAACAGTCGAAATAACAGAATGTACTGTAATACAACTGGAGAGTCGTAGGAGAAAAGGAAGTAGCAGAGTGAAGAAAATTGGTAAGTCTGTCCTCCAGCAGTCTAAGCCTATAGCAGCATAACTACAGAGATAGCTCAGGATGACCTTAGCCACTCTAACTATAAGCTTTATCAAAAAGGAAAGTTTTAAGCCTGGCCTTAAAAGTAAACAGAGTGTCTGCCTCACGGACTAAAGCTGGGAGCTGGTTCCACAGGAGAGGAGCCTGATAACTAAAAGATCTGCCTCCCATTCTACTTTTAGAAATCCTAGGAATTACAAGTAAACCTGCAGTCTGAGAGCGAAGGGCTCTGTTAGGAACATAAGGAACAATTAGATCTCTGATGTATGATGGAGCTTGATTATTAAGGGCTTTGTATGTAAGAAGAAGGATCTTAAATTCTATTCTGGATTTAACAGGGAGCCAATGAAGGGAAGCTCTTCACTGATGAATCATGGTTTTGTCTCACCAGGGGTGATGGACGGATTCATGTTTATCGTCGAAGGAATGAGCATTACACCGAGGCCTGTACCCTGGAGCGGGATCGATTTGGAGGTGGGGGGTCAGTCATGGTCTGGGGCGGTATATCACCTCACCATCGGACTGAGCTTGTTGTCATTGCAGGCAATCTCAATGCCTTGCGGTACAGGGAAGACATCCTCCTCCCTCATGTGGTACCCTTTATGCATGCTCATCCGGACATGATCCTCCAGCAGGACAATGCCACCAGCCATACTGCTCGTTCTGTGTGTGAGTTTCTGCATGACAGCAATGTCAGTGTTCTGCCATGGCCAGTGAAGAGCCCGGATCTCAATCCCATTGAGCACGTTTGGGACCTGTTGGATCGCAGGGTGAGGGCTAGGGCCATTCCCCCCAGAAATGTCCAGGAACTTGCAAGTGCCTTGGTGGAAGAGTGGGGTAACATCTCACAGCAAGAACTGAAAATCTGGTCCAGTCCATGAGGAGGAGATGCACTGCAGTACTTCAAGCAGCTGGTGGCCACACCACATACTGACTGGTACTTTTGATTTTGAGCCTCCCTTCATTCAAGGACACATTATTCTATTTCTGTTAGTCACATGTCTGTGAAACATTTTAGTTTATGTCTTATGGTGTTGACTCTTTTAGTGTTCATACAAATATTTACACACATTAAGTTTACTGAAAGTAAAAACAGCTGAAAGTCAGAGGACGTTTCTTTTTTGCTGAGTTTATTTATTACCAAAATTAATGCAAAACGATGTGTACCAAATGTACCAAAAGAAGCAGGGGGGAATGAAAAAATAAAAAAAACGGCTCCCAATGACGAGCCGATTCTAATCTTTCACTTCGAGCCGGTTCGTTGGCGACCGACACATCACCGATTTGAAGTACGAACTCCACCGTGAAAGATGCAGAAAGTTTCTTCACGCAATGATGCATGAAGAAGACATACTCGTGTCAGCCTTTTATTTTAATCAGCTAAATCAGCTAAAACCATTTCTACCAGATACACAGTGCACACATGAGTTGCTCTGTTGTTGACTGCCAGAATCAACATGGAAATATTTTTTCAATTTTTTTTACACCGGAATCCTTTACGAATTTGGGACAATATCAGGCGAAGTTGACATCGAAGCCCTGTTTGGAAAAAGGAGCCATTCCAACAATCAGAGGCTTGCCTGCAATTGAAACGGTAAGGCTGTGTTTTTATTGCTCTACTGTGTGTAACAAACAGCAGCTAACTGCTAATGCGGCTATTGTATACTTGCAGGAGTAGTAGATATGGGTTAGATATGCTGAAGCGTTACCTGCAGTGTCAACCCCCCTCCTTCCTGCCACCAATCAATGCGTCCCTCATTTGCATTATTACAATGCCCGTCCACGACAGCAAAAGTATCGCATCAGATCTCGAGAGACAATAATGCATTCAGAAATAAGGGTCAGAGGAGCTCTGTGTTTATTTTTTCCAACTTTTTTTTTTAGAAGGGCCTGAAAGACTATAATAGAGCGTGGGTATCCAAGATAAAATTAGGTTATGACTCCTTTAACCAGAGTTTAATCTCAGTATGGTAAATCCAACTGTTCTGTGAAGCCCTCAGAGGTTTGTCAGAGAACGTTAGTGAACAAATAACATAATAAAAGCTGAGAGATAAAGCAGACAGATCATATTGTAAAAAAGAAAATATTAAGCCTTGAAAGTCAGAGAGCTCTGTTCAACCCATCATCTACAAATGGACTGAGTTGGACAACTGCAGGTCTGCCAAGACATAACAGTCCACCTAAATCGACTGACCAGGCAAATACAGCATTAATTAGAGAAGCAGCTGTAAGATCTATAACTCTGGAGGAGCTGCAGAGATCCACAGCTCACATTGGAACATGACACCTGACAGGGCAGCGAATTGTCATGCAATCCACAAAGCCGGCCTTTAAAGGGGGCCTAGTATCCCTCTTTTTAAACAAGCTTTATTCACAGACGGTATTTATAAGATGGACAGAGCCTCTGTGACATCACCCGTTGGTTAAAGACCTAAACTGAAGTCCAGTGGGTGGTTCCCAACACCGCCATCTTGGTAGCGTCACATGTCTCGTCAATTCCGGAAATTACAAAAATGGGCAAATAGGCGGAGCCGAAGGTAGGGACAGATGATTGACACCCATCAAACTCTGAGCCCATGTAGCTATGAGCTAACTAAGCTAACCCGGAGCTAACCGAAGCTAATGGAGGTTACTGGGTGCTTTTAGCCAGAAAAACTGCGGTTGAGCGACTCTGCTACCCCTAAATAAAAGAAAATCAGTAGCTACTTTGCTAAATTTGACCTCAGCTAGTGCAGGAGCGGCACCTGCATAATAAACTACAGAAATATAATTTTACTTATAGAAAAAAAATTGAGTAGGGACTTCTTGGACAGTCTGTTAGAGCAATCAATGCCACAGCAAGCCATCTTTGTCCAATAAGTGCAATTAAAAATCTAACTCACCACAACGCTGAATCAGTGAGAACCTTGGGCCTTTTCCCCTTTCCAAAGAAACGGCCATAAGACATTTTTTTGTTATCCATCTGGGATCAATTTTAGCGCTAACTATCACGTGACCAATACAAGCCTCTTGAAGTGTCGAGCTATGAAACGGGGATATCTGGTTACTTTTCGAAATAAAACAGTGGTCACACTCAGATAATAAATAATACGAAAATACTGGAAGTTATTTATTCTTTATTCTGCCCACGACCCGGTACCACATGACCCACAGCCCGGTACTGATCCACGGCCCGGGGGTTGGAGACCCCTGACGTAGATGACACCAGTGTTGTTGTTGTTCTGACATGCTGGTTCTAACTCACGCATTTTGGATCAACTCTGTAACTTGCTCTGTAAACAGGCTGAGATGGACGTTAACTCTGTCCCTCCATTCTTCTTCTCCAGCTTACAAACAGAGCAGACAAGAAAGTGGAGCAGATGTGGAAAGGGATACAGTTTATATTGTTTTTTGCGTTTCCAATCAAACTTTTCTTTTACCAGACTTTTTTTTTTTCTGATGTGACCCAGGGCAGAATCATTCCATGATAAAAGACGTGGGAGTTGATCCCTGAGCAGTATAATTTGCTACAATTTGCTTCCGCTGTGTAGCTGCTACTTTGGGTCCCACACTGCAGGTTTGACCTTCACCCTGAACAATAGAGCTGGAGAGATGATGGAAAAGCCATTTCTGCTGAGATAGATTTTACTGCTATCCAGGCTTGCTGTCCAGTATGATGTCATTTTGATGGAATGTCCAAGAAATGAACTAAAAGTTAAGTAAGAGTTCCATCCCTTTTTTTTACACTTAAAAGCTTAGATTTCCTTAAGCAGCAAGAAAAGCTGATTCATTTTCTTGAGCATCAGCATTACCTGAGCATTAACTACCATGAAGTTTGAGAACAAGGCTTGATTCAGCACACATGGTAAATATCAAGCACTTGTGGAGTACACAGCTGCAGGGATGCCTACACTGTGAAAGTGAAAACCAATTAGGGTAGTTAAACTGAGTCACTGACTTTCAGGCCATGGTATTGTGAGGTTTGGCTGAGCCATTTCTGTATCAGATTTTACACACTGGCCTGAGTCTGCCAAGTTTTTTGATACTCATAGCTTGACCCCGGATTGATGCTGCTAGCTGTAACTCCAGCCAGGTTACTGTTCTGTTTATTTTTCAGAAACAAATAAAGGGGGAACAGCATTGCACTCTGTAATGTTGTTGAAAAAAATGTCTTTGTTCTTACAAAGTGTAAATTTAGAGTAAAGTTGTGAATTCAGGTGAAATATTTGCTTCAAATTTTTGGCCATAATGCGCACGAATAAACACAATGTAACAGAAGGTAAAAAGGTAGAAAGATCTTTGAGCACAATGTTGTGGTCCTGAAGTCAAACGGTCCAGTTAAGCTAAACAGACATGAGGACTTAATGCTTCAAGTTTGGAGTCAGTATATCTAAACAGGGCAAATAGTACTACAGGAGGAAAAAGCACAGACCCAGTTGTTTTTGTTTTTATTTTAATACTATCTTCAGCCTTTCTGGGTACATTGTCCCACTTCCCTTTTGGCACATTTGACAAATAAATTATATATTTCTTAAAATTAGGCATTTTAATTTCTGTTTTTTTTTTGCATTGTTTATATAATTAGGTTTTTTTAGCAAAGGAAAAATGTCATTAAGAGTTTTTATTTTTATTTTGAAAGTTTCTTGTTTCGGCCTTTGGAGACTGAAATTCTTGACAGTTTGCAAGATGTCAACACAAACAAAAATCTAATTTAGCAAAAGTTTCTAAAGTCTGAATAAATATCTAAGTAAATTTTGCTGTTGTTTAATAGTGATGGTGCACCTGTATTTCTTTGTTCTATTCAAATAAAACTGTGAGGATGCACCTTTGAAGAAACCATGGCAACAGTTGAAAAGTCAGCATCCTTTTGTACATTTACATTAAGAAATACTGTATTGATCCCACGGGGGGTAAATCAGCATGCATAACAAATAAAGGAATAAGGTGCAGAGGTAAAAGACAGACAGCAATAAAACACATTTGGAAGATGAAATAAGTAGAATAAAATACAAAAAATTAGCTTACAAAAGGAACTGCACATAAATAAATATAAATATACAATGCACAATGGGATATTTCACTGAGCAGGTGATAGTGATGAGCCAACATCAGTTAAAGAGTAAAGTTATGGAGTCTAACAGCGGTGGGAATAAATGATCTATGAAAACGCTCTGTTTTGCATTGTGGATGTTTTAACTGTCCGCTGAGGGAGCTGCTGAGAGCCTCCACAATCAGGTGCAGCTGGTGAGAGGAGTTGTCTAAGATGGAGGTCAACTTCGCCAGCATCCTCCTCTCACTTACCTCCTCCACAGAGTCCAGCGGGCAGCCCAGAACCGAGCTAGCTCTATTCACTAGCCTGTTCAGTCTCTTCCTGTCTCGGTCCGAGCTGCCTGCACCCCAGCAAACCACAGCAAAGTGGATTATGGAGCCAACAACAGAGTGACAAAAAGTCATTAGCAGATGGGCGCTCACTGCGAAGGACCTCAGCCTTCTCAGGAGGTGGAGGCAGCTTTGACCCTTCTTATACAGAGCATCTGTGTTATGGGACCAGTTCGGTTTATTGTTGAAGTGAACACCCAGGCACCTGAAGGTATCTACAACCTCAATGTCCGAGCCCTGAATGTTCACTGGTGTATGAGGGGATGTGATGGGGTTTAACAGGGGATACCGAAGCAAAGATCAGAGCGACTGACACCAACCAAATACCTTCGGTACTTACAGCTTCATCGGACCGCTGTCAGCAGCTGCTTCTGGACCTGTAGCAGGTGGGAGACTTAATCATGGATCAATTGTTAAAGCCTGGTTTATACTTCTCCGTCAGCAAGTTTGCACTCACACGCACACGTATTGACAGAGACGTTTTCTTTTTATACTTCTCAGTTGTTGCGAAGCAATTCCCCACCAGGACAGCAGGGGGTGTAGACCTTTTCTGGTGGGTCTGCCTACCAGTGACGTCTCTGGTTGACGACAGTTATTTACTTCAGCTTGTAAACGCACATCCACTCAAGGAGCATAGGCCGACACAGAGCGAGTTTTCATTGAGCTGGAAAGCGTTTTACTACAAGGGCAGCTCATAGACTGCTCTAAAAATGCATGTAAACAAACAAACAGCAGTTTGTTTGTTGTTCTCTACACCTCTTGGTGTTGCAAATCGGCAAAAGGCGGTATTAGATAAACTGGTCTTACAATATAAAGCATCTAGTGCTCAAAAGCTGCATTGACTACTATTTACATCGACTATAGAGTACCGTTGTGGTGAAATGATCTTGAGCTGACTAATCACAGATGTGTGCTCTACTCCGTCTGTGCTTGTGTGAGTGACAGAGAGTCCTTGCATCTATGGATAATGGCGCTGCATGTCTCTGCACCGCCTCAGACGGAGAAGTATAAAGTAGGCTGAGGCTCAGCTCTTCGCAGACAGGATCTGTACATTGTAAGTCTAACATCTGCTAATTACCAACTTTGTTGAAAGAATGATATCAAAGATGAGAATCAACGTGATATGTGGATAGTAAAAGAAACAGTAAAGCTAGCTTGCAGCACCCAGGCTAATAACGATAGCTTTGCTTAGCAATGTTTTGTTTTGGCTATTTAACCTTCCCCAGGTCTCCTCTCTGGGGTGTGCAGCAGGCTCATATCTGTACGGTTGTGTTCCTTTATATGTGTAGTTGTAAATATTTAAAATCCATAGTTTTCTATTGATGGACTCCCTTCTGCTACAACACTTCCGGTCTGGCGGAGGTTAAATCTTCTCACAAAAATGACTCCAAAAGCTAAAATAATTTACGTATGAATTTTTATTGAGAAACGGTTCCTAATCTATTTCTCTAAACTGTGGTTTAAGGGAGGCTCTAACCTGCAACCTGCTCTTTAAAATAGCCTAATCCTAATTTTGATTATTTGACTTCCACCTCCGGAAGAGTGTGTTTCAGAGCTTTTCAAACAAAACATTAGTTAATTATGAGTTTTGTAAAATTCTCCCTAATAAATAAAACTCAAGAAACTCATTTGTATTTCTCACAGTTTCCATGTAGAAAGTTTCTTCTTTCGTGTTAGAGACCTAAAGTTTTGACGGCAATATATAAGGCAAAGCAAGGCAAGGCAATTTCATTTGTATAGCACACTTTCAACAACAACTTGATTCAAGGTGCTTTACATGATTTAAGAGGTAAAATAAAAATAGCAGTAAAACACAGACAAATCATATAAAGTAAGCATACACAGGTACATCAAGGCATTACAAAGCAAATAATGTAAAAACAGCAAGAAGCATACATTAAACATTATACATCAAAGCATTACTCAAAGGCAGCTCTAAACAGATACGCTTTTAGTTGTGATTTAAAAGAACTCAGTGTTTCAGCAGCTTTGCAGTTTTCTTGAAGTTTGTTCCAGATTATAGGAGCATAGGAACTGAAAGCTGCTTCTCCATGTTTGGTTCTAATTCTAAGGATGTTGAGTAGACTGGAATGAGAGGACCTGAGGGGTCTGGTGGGTTGGTATAGTAACAGCATCTCTTCAGTATACTTTGGTGCTAAGCCATTCAATGATTTATAAACTAGTAAAAGTATTTTGAAGTCTATTCTCTGAGCTACAGGGAGCCAGTGTAAGGACTTTAGAACTGGGGTGATGTGCTCTACTTTCCTGGTTCTAGTGAGGACACTAGCAGCAGCGTTCTGGATCACCTGCAGCTGTCTGATTGACTTTAGGCAGACCTGTTAGAACGCTGTTGCAGTAATCAAGCCGACTAAAGAAAAATGCATGGATGAGTTTTTCTAGGTCCTGTTGCCACATCAGTCCTTTATTCCTAGAAATGTTCTTCAGATGATAGAAGGCTGACCTTGTTATTGCCTTTATGTGACCCTGGAGGTTCAGGTCTGAGTCCATTACTACACCTACAGTAGATTTCAAGGCTGATCAGTAGTTTCTAACTGTATTACTGTGTGCTGACTCTTGATCTTTCCTTTTTGGGTCCTAAAATAATTACTTCTGTTTTGTTTCTTTTCAACTGAAGAAAGTTATGGCACATCCATTCATTGATTTGTTCTATGCATCCGCTCAATGTTTAAATGTAACCTGGTGACATTGTAGTGTTGAGCTGTGCATCATCTGCATAGATATGGTAATTCATCTAATTATTTGATATAATCTGAGCTAGTGGGAGAATGTAGATGTTAAAAGAGGGGCCCCAGGATGGAGCCCCGGGGGCACCCCACATATGGTTTCTGTTAGTTCTGATGAAAAGTTTCCAATTGAAAAAAAGAAGTACTTTAGGTAAGACTCAAACCAGCCAAGTACTGTAACAGCGAGTCTGACCCAGCTCTCCAGTCGTTAATGCTAACTTCTGCATCTGTAAGTTAAGATTTTGCAGAAGTTGCTGAATCAAGTCTGAGAAGATATCTCTCTTGAGTGACATGCTGTTCTTGTTGTTCTGGTTCTTGTTTAAATGTGATGGTGCACTTGATATTGTTTTTGTGTTCAACTGAAAATGCTATGATGCACCTTTGGAGGAGCCATGGCAACTGCTGAATATTCAGCATCCTTATGTACATTTATTTTTATTCATATTATATCAATAATTTTTTCCTTTAAAATACCTTAATGCTAACTTCTGCATCTGTGTAATATTTTTTAAATTTCATTTCGATTTGTGGAATAGTATTTCTGTGCTTTAATTTTTGTGTACAAAATAATTTTAACTTAAAAAAAAAAATTAAAATTCTCAAAGTGTCTATATTTAAAGTTTACCCTTTGGCTTCTTATAAACTTAAATTATTGACAAAATTCAGGATGTCCTCAAAAGAAGTAAATATTTTTTTTGCAGAAGAAAAATGAGTAATATCTTTCTTGGTTTATTAGCTTAATGCAACTGAGATTGTGTTTCAATGAAAATGTGATGCACCTTTTAAGGGATCATGGCAACCATCACACCCTCAGCATCCTTGTGTATTTAGTGTTTGCATTTTCTTGTAATCGAGAATTTATATTTCCTACTTGATTACAGTATTTTAGACTTTACAAGACCCAATCAAAGTAGACCCCATTTTCTTTCCCATCAAAATGTTAGTTATATGGTATTTGAATAACCTAACTACTCACCACTAAAGAATGAAAAACTCTAATATAAAAGCAATAGACCAAATATTTATGGTCTGCACTGATTGTTGATTTAAAATAAATGGTTGAAACCTTTCTGTGACTTCTAGAGGTTGGCCAATATGTGATTTCCACAGCATGAGGAACTTAAAACATACAGACCCTTTCCAAAAAATTAGAATATCATGGAAATGTTTATTTATTTCCATAATTCCATCCAAAACATTCAACCTTCATAGATTATAGATTTAGGGCCCACAATTTAAACGATTTCAAGTATTTAGTTGTTTATATGTACATAATTTGGGCTTCTAGCTCATAAAACCCACAAAAACAGTAATTCAAAAAAATGTAATTCTGTCAAGAAATCCGCCCAAATTTTACAGGGCATGAATGTTTTAAACTGAGTGTCACACACTACTCATCTACTAAACCCAATGTTTTCCCAGGTGTCATTAAATTGCTTCACTTTGGTTCAATGGTTTCAGTTAGGTTGAATATGGGGAAGACTGCAGACTTGACAACCAGCCAGAAGACCATCATTGATACCCTCCATAGGATGGGTAAGCCACAAAAGTTCATAGCTAAGGATGCTGGCTGTTCACAGAGTGCCATGTACAAGCATATCAATAGAAAGTCTAGTGGAAGGGCAAAATGTGGCAGGAGAAGATGCACCACCAGAAGAGCTGACCGTGGGCTTCAGCTGATTATCAAACAAAGAAGATTCCTGAATCTGGCAGAGATCCATAAACAGTTGAATGAGGCGGGAGTCACAGCTTCAAAAACCACCACATTCAGACACGTCTCAACTGGGCCAAGGAGAAGAAGGACTGGACTGTTGGCCGGTGTTCCAAGGTCATATTTTCCAATGAAAGTAAAGTGTGCCTTTCATTCGGGAATCAAGGTCCAAGTGTTTGGAGGAAGACGGGTGAGGAACAGAACCCAAGCTGCTTGAGGTCCAGTGTGAAGTATCTACAGTCAGTCATGATTTGGGGTGCAATGTCCGGTGCAGGTGTTGGTAAACTCTGCTTTCTTAAATCCAAGGTCACCGCATCAGTCAACCAGAATGTTTTAGAGGACTTCATGATTCCTTCTGCTGAGGATCTGTATGGAGATGCAGATTTAATCTTCCAGCAGGACCTGGCCCCTGCCCATGCCACCAGAAGCACCAAAACCTGGTTTGATGCCCATGCCATCATAGTGCTTGACTGACCAGCCAACTCGCTGGACCTAAACCCCATTGAGAATCTATGGGGTATTATCAAGAGGAAAATGAGGGGCACCAGACCCAAAAATAAAGAAGAGCTGACAGCAAGCGTCAAGGAAATCTGGGCTTCCATAACTCCCAAGCAATGCCACAGGCTGATTACCTTTTTGCCACGGCACATTGAGGCAGTGATTAAAGCAAAGGGATTCCCTACCAAGTACTGAAGATTGACATATCGTTTTGAAAGTACCATTATTGACTGATTTGATGTGATGCTAATTTCTTCTTTTTCTGCAAAAAGGGAGAAGTGTGATTTCTTCACCGTATTCTAGTTTTTTGAATTCATGTTTTCGTGGGTTGTATGAGCTGGAAGCCCAAATTATGGAAAAACAAACAACTATATATTTGAGATAGTTTAAGTTGCTTAATCTATAATCTATGGAAGTTTAACGTTTTGAATAGAATTATGGAAATAAATAAACGTTCCCATGATATTCTAA
The DNA here is from genome assembly GCA_963556495.2 of Valencia hispanica. Taxonomy (NCBI): domain Eukaryota; kingdom Metazoa; phylum Chordata; class Actinopteri; order Cyprinodontiformes; family Valenciidae; genus Valencia; species Valencia hispanica. Next base: position 19,458,442 of record OY747704.1, on the reverse strand, counting down.
TTTTTTGGAAAGGGTCTGTATATGTGTTCACAGGATTACTACATTTTTTCAGAAATTTATGTCATGTTATTGACTTTGTTTACTGAAAACATTTGTTACTACTACTGCTAAAGTATTAGAACATGTTGAATAATATGTATGCTAGCCGTAAAATTATTTTATCCTTTTTAGTACATTGATACATTGACTTGAGCAAAAATATGGAATATAGACTAAATATCTGCTCTATTTAGTAGCAGAAGTTGTTTAAGGGCCTTTTCAAAGAACATTATACCTTTATCTGCCTTTAATAGAATAACACAAGCATAGCAAGCTGATACCAGCTGGTTTCTTGGTGGGGCAATCTGCTCAGGTAGCCACCCTGCAGTCAGTTCCTTAGCAGACATGACATGTTGCTCATGGCTTGCTAAGTGCATCTTTAAAACAGTTTTATTTTAGAAGGGTGGTGCTCGTTTAGTTTCCATGCCATAACAGAAATCATTCAAATAATAAAATAAAAAAATAGTTCAACAGCATGTTTTTAGTCTGTGGCTTCATAGAGTTTGAAAGACTACAACATTTCATTTCCCTTTGGGATTAATAAAAGTATAGGAGCCTTCTTTCAGTCAGTTTATAGGTCGTGTGCTGAAACACTGGAGGAGGGGCAGCACAGCATTGAATGCGATGCTTCATACAGCCAAAGAAAGCTCTGATCATGCTGGCACTTTCTTCGCATCTCAGTAAAAGAGACTTTAAACCACAAAAACTGGACGACTGAAAATGTAAGCAATTTTTAAACTGGGGTGTTTTGTTTGTTTAGTATGTGTCTATGACTACGCTATCCTTAAAATGCTGTTTCCTAGAGTGTGATATTCAGTCCACTGTTGCAACAATTAAGTCTGATCATTAACTGCAGGGAAAATATGGCGCACGCCATAGGAAAAGGCAGATTATCCCTCAGAATCAAATGTATTTACTCAAATCTGATGAACTGATTACTGCATTCAACACATGCAGCAAGTCACTGTAGTTCTCTATTACAGCTATCCCTGGAAACTTTGCAGGTTTTTTTTTTCTTTGATGCCTTTAAGTGTTTCAATTCTAGAGTCAAGTTGGCCAACTAGCTTTTCCATGTGAAGAATAGAACATGAAAATAAAAGAGAATTTAATATATCATGCACGTTCTTTGTTATACAATGGTGGGAATGGTGTGCATATTTGCTCCTTAAAAAATGAGATCACCAATACATTTCACATCTAATCACAATCGGATATTAGATTTAAGAAATGTTTCAGGCAACGCTGAACGATTCTGTCGTAAGATGCTTACACACATGCAGATGACAACCCGTGTGATGCTCCAAGTTGTGTGTCTTTATTTTATCTCACTTACATGAAACACACACACACACACACACACACACACACACACACACACACACGCACACAGTCAAGACAAACACTCAGACAGAGACAGACTTAAATATTTGACGACAGTTGCAGAAAAAAGCCGTTTTTTGAAAAGCCTTTCTGGTGCATTTAACTTAGCTTCCAGAAAGGTTTGGAAAATTGGATTAAAGAGTTGTGATTCATACAAGAACAAAGAGATAGAGTTAATGTTACTTTGATGCTGGTGACAGCTGCAGCTCAGTTTTGTTTCTGTGACGCAGATTTAAAGGGAGTAAATGATGGACTATGGCTTTCTTGCCCTCAAAACTGACTTTACTGGTGTACACATGAAAACAAGGGAGTACATAGTCTCGTTAGAATCAGACTTTTTTTAGATATTGAATTTATAACAGAACTTTTATCATGTGCAATTATGTATATGATTGTCCCGGGTTCGAGTCCTTTCCCAGTGAACCTTAACCACATGTCTTCTCTCCCACTTCTATGTACTATCCACTTTGAAATAAGGCCATTGTGGCCACAAAACCTTTTAAAAAATTTGTCGTAGTATATTGGTGTTTTAGGTGTGTTGGAGAATACTTGCCTTGGTCTCTTCTTCATATAGTGTTCAGGCTAAAAAAGATAAAAGTAAAAAAAAATCCTCGTGGGCCTGAAGACCTTTTAACGGTTCCCGAAAAGTCAATTTCAGGATTGATAAGGGGAGGTGAGGCAAGGTTATTCTTGATATTCAATCATGTAGATTTAACTCTAGAAATTAAAACGTGTTTTATATATTTTTCATCCATCCATCCATTGTCTATACCCGTCCATCCTATGCTGGTGCCCATCTCCAGCAGTCACGGGGGCGAGAGGCGGAGTACATCCTGGACTGGTCGCCCGTCTATATATTTATATTTATTTATTTATTTATTTTTTATATATATATATATATATATATATATATATATATATATATATATGCTATGTGATAGATATAGATATTTTTTTTTTTTTTTCAATGTTGGAAAATATTTGTAGATTCCAGTATTTTGGTATTTTTGGTAATTTGAAAATGCATAATAGTGCATATATTTTTCTTGTTACTCCTGTTTTGCCATCTCCTGCTCATTCCAGCCGCTGATGGCCATTCTAGCAAGCAACAATTGATAAGTATAAAACAACTGGAGCATTCTCAAACGGGACCAAACAAGAATCTATGTTTATTATAATTAGGTTTATAATAATTGGTCAATATTTGGGGGGTACTGTGCATCTTCATGGACTCGTTAATTTGAAATAATATTCCACTGTCTTGACTACATGTTCTTCACTGATCATTTTAATCTATTTATTTGTAGAAATTTGTGTCTTTCAATAGCAGCCAGTAATATGATGGATTGTTGTAGTTTATTTCAACAAATTGCTTCATCTACAGTACTGTGTATTTTTTTAATAAATCTCGCTGACATACATTGTGTAACAAAAGGTATTTATTTCAGTGGAATCTTGAGTGCTGTGCTGGGGAGTTGACCTGAAAGTTGATGAGAGGTTTCAGGCAACTGGTTGTTCACAATATAACATTCCAACATCATTACTCGACTTCGTAGCTTGATTATCCAGAGCTGACCTCCGTTTCAGGTACTCATCACTCTAATTACTTGTGGCTGCAGTGTTTTCTTTACAACAAAGACACAGCAAGGTAGATCTATTTTGTTGCCAGGAGTAATTTTTTCATACAACAGCCATTAAATGTCATGTCTCATAAGTCTCAAGTATTTGTCGGCCCAGTCCGGATTGTAAAATATAGAGGACAAGCTAAATATAAGCAGGTATTGGATTTCAAGAAGCATAAAATGGTCAGTGTCAAGAGGAAAACCTGAAACCATGTTGTAGCCGTCCGTCCACAGCGTGTCCTCTGGGTTCCAGCTTTGATGAATGGCCGTCAGGGCCTGTAGCACAACCCCACTTCCTGGGGTCACGCTGTAAGAGGTCAACTCTTTGTGCAAGTGACTCACTAGTCCTCCCAGCTCCAGGAGGGAACACTCAGCTTCAGTCCATCCTGATCGCACATAAACTGTAAAATGGAGCCAAGGCACCAAATGTGATTACAGGATGGGAGATAACTAAACGCAGGAGCTGCCAAAGCAAACGGAGCTTGCGCCGTGGAATGCTGTCTTTTGGTTGCTTCAGTCTTTTTGAAAAAATATACAGTGTTGACTGAGTCTTAGAAGTGGTAGGACACGGCTTCATTGAGCCCATGTTCGGCCCATTCCTTTCTTCTGAGCTAATTTAGTGTTTACAGTTATAGAGGGAGTGGATCCACTGATGTCACCCCCCATTTCAGTCTGTGTTTGCAGATTTCTTGATGATCTATGGAGTGTGTGACAGGAAAAAACAAGGGTTTGGCAGTGAACGTTGTTGTCTGAATCAAACATCCAGGACTTTTTTTTGTCAGAACCTCAGTTTTAAGCTTTTTTGCTGCAATTATAACATTTGATTTTTAAGGGCCTGCTCAGACTTCTCACCATGTTTACGCCACAGCCACTGTGTGGGCTGTTTTCATCTTCACATCTGTGCTTTAGAGCTATTAATAACGCTGATAGCTCCATCAAATTCCACACCTTTGAATAAGGAGGGACAAGAGCTGCAGTCTGCAAGTTGCAACATGATGCTGTTTATAATTCTGAATTTGCATTTAAGCTTATCTCAAAGTTGAGAAGGTTTGATGTTGCTGATGTCTGGAGATTGGAAACCAGCTGTGGAAATCTTTTCTAGTGAACAGCTTGAGCTATAAAAAGTCCTTTTACAATGTGTGATTACAGACTTGGGCTGGCGGGCATCTGGCTGAAAACAGCGAATGCAGTTTAATGTCTGCTTCACGCTCAGTGAATGGTAGCATCGCTACCCTGCTGTTTATGAAGAACTTCTATCTGTGAGTTTGAACTTGTATATTAAATCTGAAACACTGTTGTTTGTTTTGTCCTGTTAACCAGGAGATGCAGACACAAAGCGTGACAGCCGTTTGCTTACTTTATAATATACTTTCATCTTGCCTTGTAATGAATCAACTAATGTATAATTGCATTGTTTTGTTTTTGTGGGGGGTGCTACATGTCAGCCTGGGTGGGAGCTATTTTCGTAGCATCAGCCCTTCATGGCATGGGTTCTGTTTTCAGAATAATAACTGAAGCAAAATAGACAATTACCTGTTCTGTCTGGGCTGCAAATCTCTGCAGGGTGATTTAGTGAAGCAACTGTGCATCTGGCAAACGATGGCTTCGGTCTCACTGACAGAGCAGACACTGAATATCCTGAGGGAGCGGCAAACTTGAATGCTCTGCCAAATGTTCAGCTTGGTAGTGGAGGGGGAATGTTGCACAGGTGCTCAAACAAAAGTCCCATTATCAGCAGCTTATGGATTCAATGGGACATCTACAGAGGGTCGTTACCTTTTTGTTTGGTGCTGTTTTTTTTGTTTGTTTTTTACTCTTCTGCTTTTGATTTCTAGCAGCTGCTGAGTTTCACAGTCCTAAAACCTTTTCAGATTTTGTCATGTACTGTAAAAACCAAAAACGTCAATGGATCATATTTGGATCTTATAAGAAACAAACACATAATGGTGCATATTTCTAAAGTGAAAAAAGATATGTTTTTACAAATATAAATTTGTATTCTGCACTCCCATAGTCTAAATCTTCTCCACACAACCCAATTTAGAACATACCTGGTCGGTAAACATCAATGTTCAGGCGTTGCTGCAAATTCTCAATTGGATTTAGGTCTTTCCCACTCTAGCACATGATTATGCTTTGAGTTAAATCATTGTAGTCTCAATAGAATAGTCAGTTTCAGTAAATTAGAATATTATTGAAAGTTTCATTTATTTTAGTAGGGGAAACACATTATATAGATTAATTACACAGAGTTTTAGGTTTTCAAGCCTTTACTTCTGTTATGTATGATGATTTCAGACTGAAACCTAATAAAACAGGACAATTAAGACTGAAATATTACATCAGACTAATAAAAACATTTTGATACAGAAATGTGGGCTCAATTAAAGGTATACGGTTTTACTATTGCCTAAAGGTTATCAACAACAGGTACTTTTACTGGAAAACAGGCCTAATTGGAATATTACAATTGATTGAATATGGATTGTATATGGCCAACTCTGGCTAGTTGTGTAAGGATCGTTGTCCTTCTGAAAGGTTTCGCCTAGTCCCATGTGTTTTGCAGCTTCTAACAGGTTTTATTCGACTACTGCCCAGGATTTAGCTCCATCCATCCTCACAGCAACTTTGACCAGCTTCCTTATCTGTGCTGAGAAATATCATCCCCCACAGCATGATGCTTCCACCAGAGCACAGTTAAAATCTGGTCTCACCTGACCCGAGCACCTTCTTTCACATATTTGCTGTGTCCCCTACATGACTTGTTGGCAAACTGATGCTCTTCTTTGATGCCTTGTCAAAGATGGACATTAATATTCTCTCAATTTAAATATGAGTGCTCTGTTCAATCAATCCGTTGGGGACATTGTAAGATAAGATAAGACTTTATTGTCTGTCCCAGAAGTGACAGAAATTCTTCGTTGACGGGCTTTACATTACAAACACATACATCTTAGAAGGAATGAAAATGCTAAATATTTGACTCCCATTCTTACATTCTTGCAGGAAGAACAAAAATTAGGAAGAACCAAGTTGAGAGTAAATGTAACTATGTGACTTTGTTGAGTAGGGTTACTGGACCAGGTGGAAATATTAAATGTGAGAATGGATTCAATAAATGACCTATAAACCAAGTTCAGTAACCCTGCTTTTCCATAACTTTATCCCCAACATCTTCTGTTTTGTTGGATCCTCTTTAACAAACCTATGTGTCTTTAACAAAACTGTTGGATTTATACTGAGAGTAAATGAAACACAGTTTAGCTATTTACCAACAGGGTGACTTTTGAAGGCAATTGACGGCACTGAATGTAATTAAGGGGAATCAGAATGAAAAGGAAAGAATATAAATAACAGTGAGGAATACTCCCATTGGTACACAGGGTGAGTAGGTCTTTTTTCTTTAAGGCACTGATCCCTGGAGAACTTTCATGCATTGAGCTGGGGTGTGTGGTTCTGGTGTCTCTAGTGCCTCTTGTTGCCTTTCGTGCCACCATCGGTTTTCGGAAGGTTGGGGCGGTGAAATCATACTTGAAGAAGATTGTTTTTGGTTCATCTTTTGTGTAGCGGAACCATTTAATCTTCTGCCAGTGAACTGATTGTCCCTCCTCATCTTTTGTTCTGTTTTTGAGTATGTGGTTGGAGAGGTACTTGAAGTCCAGAAAGTCCTTGTGTCCAAGTTCATGTAGACTGTATGGGTCATTCTTTCTTGCCATTCTCACAAGTGTGTAGTAGCCATCAGGGGAGTAGATAGAAACTTTTCTTCTTGCAGTTTCCACTGCAGCATGTACACTATCCCACTCCATCTGGCTGTGACCAGACTCCATGTATTTATGGTCAATAGTGGAGAGGGGCAGGGAGCTGACAGCACACAGGCACATCGTGCTAAAGGCAGCATTTCTGTTTTGTCCACCACAAGTATCTGAATAAAGAACTGCATGTGTTACATGTGGAGTAAGTTCTTTAAGGTACTTGTAAACACATGTGCTAATCTCTGAAGATCCACGGCCGCCTTCCCCCTCATGCCACATGTAACACTTGACATCTTTACTGTCTAATTCATACACAGTGAGGTTGTACGTACTTAGCTTGCGTGAGTAGAACAGGCTACTTACGTTGCTCCAGGGAGTGGTCAACACTTGTTCCAGGTCAAAAGTGACAGCCTTGTATGACTCATCCTCTTTTGCTTTCTTATCATTTTCTTTTTGTTCTCTGGCCTGAGTCTTTCTTAACTGGTGGGCATCATACTCATCCTTGTGATTTGTCTTCTCACTGTCTTTTAAACGTTGGTACCACTCACAGGATTTACATGCATTTTTCTTCGGAGTGTGAAAGGCAAGATTGAACTCATTGTCAAACACTGTTCTATAAAGACTTTGTTTTTCTGGTATAATCTTCCACTCCTGTTCGCATTTCTCTTTATACAGTGCATACATTTTTGGCAGATTCAGAGATCCTTCCAAGTAGATGTTTGTATCTTTCCTGGAGTAGTGGGATTCAAGTTTTGGGAAAGAATTGATATGCTCTCGTATTTTATCTTTGCTACTCTCAGGGACTTTGTTTTGAGGTGCATGCCGCCCTTTCTTGCTTGGAGGGGTAATTCCCAATTCACTAGAGGTATGGCCGCCTGCAGACCTTGCAAATTTCTCTGACTCATCAAGGGTCTTCAAAAAAAAGTCCTTGCACACCCTAATCTGTCTTCCCTCTGAGGTCAAATAATACTCAAATGTATGATTTCTTCTTGAGATTGTTTCTCTGTTTCTTTTCTCTCTTTTGACATGATTGACAATGAAGTCTTTCTGCATCTCCCAATAATATTGAAATATTTTTTCCCTCACTTCCTCAGGGAAGTTTTCATTGCATTTGTAGCGACAAGAGGCACAGTTCTTCTCCCTCATCCTCCTTCTTGGGACCTGAATACCATATGAATTTATGTAGCTTTGGCCAGAATTTCTTAACCTCTTGCATTTGTTCTTTTTCCAGTTGTCAACATTTCTCTGTCTTTTTCTTCCTCTTTGTTTGTTGGCTTCCCCCTCCTGTCCATTGTCTGCCTCTCCCTCCTGAACTACTTCAAGCACAATAACTGTGTCCTTCCCTAGAGCTTCTTCTGTCTCTGTGTGTCCCTCATTAATTGGATGATCTCTCGCCCTCTCTGTGTCTCTCCCTCCATCTTGTGCTGTTTCCATGTGTGTCTCTCTCTCTCCAATCATCTCATGTGGTTGTATCCCTTAACGATTAAACATTATTATTTAGCATTATCCTACATGAACTGAATGATTAAGGGTTAAATTAGGTTATGCTTAATGTTCAAAAGTGCAAGTCAGAACTCACTTTCTCCATCATGTGCTGTCTCCACATGTCCCTCAAGCCGATCTCTCTCCCTCACCTCATGCAGTTCTGTCCCTTTATGATTTACAGCATTTATTAATATCCTATATGAATTCCCGTTACATCACAGTTAGCCAGATTAGACCAAGACAAAGGTATTCGCATGCTAGGCTAGGCTGACAAGGCTAGACTCAAGTGAGAAGTAGCATACAAAAACATCTCTTCATCTTTCACTTCACAAGATTCATCCGTTTGCCTCAGACAGTTCCATGTGTGCAGCATGCGTGTCAGCCATTTTAGCTAGTGCTGTTTAGGGGTACCACCCACTTATGCCCTCCTGGCTCTGAAATATACTGTAGGCTCTTGTATTGTTCAGAGCCAGGAGGGCGTAAGTGGACATACGCCCCTCTGGCTCCAAGCAATGCTCAAACTTTTGTGTTGGGTCTTTGTTGTTTTGTTACTTTATTTAATACAGGTTGATGTCTGATGTGTCTTTTTGGCACAACTAGATAGAGCTCATCAAGACCTTTAATTTGATATATAGAAACCATTTTTGCCCAAAATGCCACTTACGCCCCTCTGGTTCCAAGCCCTCGAAATACACTTTTAAGATATAAATACGCTTTTAAGATATAAAAACAACAAAAAACTTTTAAAACCATGCATTCTTTTCCTTCCACTTCACAAACATTCCTTTTTTTATGCTGGTCTATCTCATAAAATCCCATCAAAATAAATGAATGCTAGTGGTTGTAATGTTTCAAAATGCTAAAAAGGTCCAACTGTGTAAATACTTTTGTAAGACACTAAATATGTCACAGTGTGGTGTCCCTCTGTGTCTCTGTTAGTCCCTGCGTCTTTGGTTTTCCCCAGCTGCCCCGAGTTACCCTGATTGTCTGCCTTATTGCCTTCCCTGTGTATTTATACGACTCTGTTCTTCCACATCCTGGTCAGTTTGTCATCATTGTTTTTGTCATTGTTGTGATGGTAGTCCTGTTCCTAAACCTCAGTTTGACTGTAAGTCTGCACTGAACTTCATTAAACGAGTTTTCTAACCTCAAGATGCCTCTCTGCACTTGGGTCCGCAAAACAGAACATGACGAAATATGCCTCTCTGACTTACAAATTTTGATATATTGAGCTTTTTAGCAATCAAACAGTGAAGGTAAAATCAGCTAAAGAATGCTGGAAAGTTTCATTTAGGTGTGTATTGCACTATACAAGTTGTGAATATTAAAGTATGAAAAGCAAGGTTGCCTCAATCACACAACAGTGGCTTTCTTCTACCTTCTGTAAATACTTATCACTTACTTGAGTCTGGAAAGTCATTATCTTTGAAACAAAATATGAGTGTAAGGCTCTGGAACAACCCTAAAAAAAATCTGACATCTGTGGTTCTGCTGTTTTTTGGGCTGATGTGAAAGAAATGAAATGTAACACCAAACCCAGAACAGTAGCTTTGAGACTTCAGCTCTGGGAGTCGTGCAGGTGGTTGCCATTCTACCTCTTTCCATTTACAACAACCAAATGTTTGATATGATATAAGGCCCCCCTCCCCCCACTTTTCCAGGTGTTTGTCGCTGGGACTAATGGTAGGAAACAGGACTTGGCTGGCAGACCGGGACACAGGATGGATGGAACTACTGTGGTGAGCGTTGTGGGGATGAAGTCAGTTTCTCGCCCACTTAAAAACCCAAGCAGGCGCACGCTCTCACAGAACGGCCTCAATTCAAGCAACACTTTTCAAGCATCTGGTGGTGTTATTTTGACACAGACAATCCGATGCATTTCCTGTTGTCAGCTGTTTGGAAATGAGGGAGCGGCGTGTGTGGTTCTGACAGAACTTTATCCCAGTTATGATATCGCTGACTGCAAATTCTCCACAGACAGCCTCGCATGGGCCCTGTAAAAGGTAAACGCTCGTTCAAAAAGGCACTGATGTGCTTGGCCAGCCGGGCCCCTTACGTGTGCAGGAAATATTGTCGAGCTGGCTGAAAGGAATGATGGAAAGGAAAACTGCCACACAGCACGCTGGGGTTTTATTGCTACGCTGTGAGGGGAGACAACTTTGGGGGCTTTCATGTTGGTGCGGGCTCTTTGTGAGCTCATGCACACTCTCAACACTTTCTGTTCCAGTTCTGAATCTATATCCATGTTCAACTCGTTCACCATTTCTCTAAGATTACATTCAATGCCAAAATGCAATCTAAAATTTTTTTTTTTCCTTTTTGTTTTGTTTTACTTTTGTGCATTTTGTACTTCACTGGTTCTATGGCAACAAGTAAATACTGACATCTTATCTTTTTCAGCTATTTGGCAGAAATTCAACAATGCCTTGTGTAAGAATAAACTGGCTATGCACATTGATTTTTGATATCATTATGTGCTCAAGAAGCATCTGAAGCTGGAAACTTGATACATCATCCGGAAAATACGTCAGTGTTATAAAACTGTCTTCAAACCTTTGACAAATTGTGTGCTAGCCAAATCTATAAATGGCTTTCAAACATATTGCCAACATCTTTATATTCAGTCACTACGAAGGAGAAGTAGTGTTTCACTCATAGACTGGCCACGGGATTACTGAAAGGATTGGACCTGTGCTTATTTTAACAGTGTTAACTGATGATGGCCAAAAAATCTCCAGGAAACTTAAACTTTGGATTATGGTGACACAGATGTAAACAGTAAAATAGTACAGCTTCATTTATGATCTTGTTTTTGTGCCACCACCATGTTTCACAGTGGTGATAGTTTGTTCAGGCTGATGAGCACTGTTAGTTTTCATCCATACATAACATTTATGTAGAGATTCTCATCTTCCACATTTGCTGCATTTTCTTATGGACTTCTTAGTATTTCTCAGGATTTCTTATGTTTTTTTGTTTAGTTTTTTATACCAATGGCTCACTTCTTTCCCGTGTGCCATAAAAATTAGACTTCATTAATTATTGTCCTCTCCAGATTGTCCCACCTTAGCTGTGGATCTGTGGAGTTCCTCCATCTTGTCTGCTTCTCTGATTACTGCTTCTCTTGCCTGGACTGTCAATTTACGTGGGTTGCCTTAGTAGGGATGTAAATGTCTCCTACCCTTTCTCTGAGTATGGACTGAACAAAGCTTTATAAGATGCTCAAAGGTTGAGATATTGTTTTCTAACCCTGCTTTAAACTTCTCCCCAACTGTCTCTCTAACCTGTCTGCTGTGTTCCTTGGTAATTATGGTACTGTTTGTTCACTAACAAACCTCCGAGGCCTTCACAGAACAGCTGAATTGATACTGAGAGGAAATTATTGAATTTCATTTAGGGATAGGGTAAAGACGCCTGAATACAACAGTATGCCACACTTTTAGCATGTTTATGTAAAAGATTTTGAAAACAATATATTAATTTCCTTCCACTTTACAAATATGTCGTCATTTTAATTTCCTTCCACTTTACAAATATGTTGTCCTTTGAGCTGGTCTATCACATAAAATCCCATTAAAACACCTTCAAGGCAGTGGATGTAATGTGACAAAATGTAAAAAGGCTCAAGCTGTATTCAAGCTTTGCAAGGCACTGTAGATTCCCGACACGATTGCCTCTGCTCAACATCCTTCACCACACATTTACCGTTAGCTCTGAGTCGCCACATCACAGTTTTACTCAGTTTCCCCACTCATGGTTGCAGACACAGAAGCTTAGACTGTCTGAAACCGAGGCATTACTCATGCTCCTTACCGGTTTGGATCCCAGTTTTTGGAAAAGCATTTTTCTCTGCTTATTTTAATCACACTTTTGTGGGGTGTCAAGACAGATGGTAACTTAGTATTTGTTCTCTTCAGCGGTGGAAAAACTCAGTTTTACTTTTTTTTACTGCTGTGTAATGTTCTCAAATAGAAATAGAAATATATTTTGTTCTAATTTGCAGAATGCAGAAACACATTCAAAACACACCAATCACATATCAGTTTAAAAGCCTGATGTTTTACTCTTAGCTAATTTTATTCACTTTATGATCACCTGATAGAAGTATTTACTCTCTGTCAAACTGATGCGCCTTTACAGTAACTCTCTCCCGAGGCTCATATCTGTATTTTTAGCTGCTTATACTATAACTGCTTGGATTATTTAAAACCTGTCATATTGTTAAGATGAGTTGATTTCCCCCCACCACTTCCCCCACTCTGAAAACTGGTGCCTGCATCTGGAAGCAATGTTGACCGGTGCAGGTTGGGTAAAACTAAAACACAAAGATAGTTTATGAATCTATTTTCATTACTGTAACCTAAACCTTTCCAGTTGTTTAGCATAATTATTTATATGAAAATGATGTGTGGAGCTGGATCTTGTTTAGGTTTTGGGATGTGAAATCACGTCTTTCCATCTGAGACAGAACGTTGGACAAAACCAAATGTTTGACACGAATTTCACGTGAAGAATTTGTAAGCAGATCAAGTTTGTTAATGATGCTCTGAGCTCCATTACTTATATCCTCTATTAGGAAACAGTGTTGTGCTCATTATTGAGCCAGTACTGACATCCGGAGTGTGTAAAGCAGCAGGGGAGATGGCACGTGTGTCCATTCCTTTGGCTTTAACTGTTCATTTTCACTAATAGTAGGTGTTTTATAGTAAAGGGGAAACAGCCTTCAGTCTGCCATACAGTAGTTTACACATGTTCAAGGGAATTTGTGAAGCTTTGTGAAAACTTAATGAATGAATTGCCTCCAGGTCTGAGTGTTGTCCTGCTGTTTTTCTAAGAAACGTATTTATTTTTCCCTTTTACACGGACTCTGCTCTTCAAGATATTTGCATCCTCTCCTTCTTCTATTTACATACACTTTTCGAAGTCCAGGTCTGCAACGTGCAACAGCAGTTGGCTTTGTTGCCTCGCAGCAAAGCCTTTCTGTGTGGAGTTTGCATGTTCTACATGTGTGTGGAGGTTGTTGGGTTTATTTTTTTCTTAACCGAATATGCATGTGTCATTAACTGGCCTTTCTAAGTTGCCCCAACCAGTGAGCAGGTGCGTTTTTCTGTATATCCGTGTTGGGCCTGTGATGAATTGTCAACCAGTGTAGGCTGTGTTTGAGCAAGCTCCTGGTATACTTCTGACTGGAAATGTGATCTTTTTTCACTAAAATGTCAACGTTAATTTTAATTTGTTGGTTTTCTGGCTTTAATTATGGTCTAAAAATGTAAAGCATGACTGAAGTCAGGGCCATTTCAGAAAGGTTCATCATCCAGCTGGAACTCCCAACTTGTAGAAGAATGAGTCACAGTTCCTCCATTATTCCTTGTCCTTTGTGCAATCTAACAAAACCACTATAACCAAAAAACACCTTCAGCATGAGGCCACTACCACCATGCTTGCTAGTTTTGTAGGTTTGAAAGTGTCCTCTTTAATACTTCAGACTCATTTCTTGTCATTGCGACCACGTAGCTTAATGTTTGTTACACATGAAACCTTCTCCAGAGGACATTGGGCTTTTCGATGTCGTCAAATTTTAACCAAGCTTGAAGTTGCTGTTGTTTTTGGAGGAGGTACTTCTTAGTCAACACCCTTTAAATGAACTCTGTTCGCTGTGGATACTGTCACTGACAACATCTTCCAGTTTATGGAAGGTTTGAGATTTGGTGGTTTTTGGAATTACCAATTGGCTTTCCTTCAAAGGAGACACTTTAGATAAGCTGGTTGATACTTGGACCACCAGAAGAATGATCAAACACACATCAAAAGTGGTTTTGGAGTAGATAAAGCAGGCTAACATGAAGCTCATGGTATAGCCCAGACCTCAACCCAAGAGAAAATTAATGGATTTTCCCTAAAACCTATGTACATGCCAGGAAACCAACCAATTTCACTGAGCTCTACCAGTTCTGCTGGAAACTTGCTGATGGATTCAAAATGTGTGTGTTTCTCTAAAGTTTGCTTAGTATCTATCTACAGTGGGGCAAAAAAGTATTTAGTCAGCCACCAATTGTGCAAGTTCTCCCACCTTAAATGATGAGAGAGGCCTGTCATTTTCATCATAGGTATAATTCAACTATGAGAGACAAAATGAGAAAAAAAATTCCAGAAAATCACATGGTCTGATTTTAAATAATTTATATGCAAATTATGGTGGAAAATAAGTATTTGGTCAATAACAAAAGTTCATCTAAATTCTTTGCTATATACCATTTGTTGGCAATGACGGGTCAAACGTTTTCACACACTGTCGCTGGTATTTTGGCCCATTCCTCCATGCAGATCTCTAGAGCAGTGATGTTTGGGGCTGTCACTGGGCAAAATGGACCTTCAACTCCCTTCCAAGATTTTCTGTGGGGTTGAGATCTGGAGACTGGCTAGGCCATTCCAGGACCTTGAAATGCTTCTGATGAAGCCACTCCTTTGTTACCTGGCTGGTGTGTTTGGGATCATTGTCATGCTGAAAGACCAAGCCACTTTTCATCTTCAATGCCCTTGCTGATGGAAGGTTTTCACTCAAAATCTCATGATACATGGCCCCATTCATTCCTTCCTTTACACAGATCAGTCGTCCTGGTCCCTTGGCAAAAAAACAGCCCCAAAGCATGATGTTTCCACCCCCATGCTTCACAGTAGGCATGATGTTGTTTGGATGCAACTCAGCATTCTTTCTCCTCCAAACAAGATAAATAGAGTTTTCAGCAAAAAGCTCTATTTCGGTTTCATCTTACCATATGGCATTCTTCCAATCCTCTTCTGGATCATCCAAATGCTCTCTAGCAAACTTCAGACGGGGCTGGACATGTGCTGGCTTAAATAGGGGGACACGTCTGGCACTGCTGGATTTGAGTCCCTGGCGGCGTAGTGTGTTACTGATGCCTTTGTTTCTTTGGTCCCAGCTCTCTGTAGGTAATTTACTAGGTACCCCTGTGTGGTTCTGGGATTTTTGCTCACCATTCTTGTGATCATTTTGACCCAACGGGGTGAGATCTTGCGTGGAGCCCCAGATCAAGGGAGATTATCAGTGGTCTTGTATGCCTCCCATTTTCTAATAATTGCTCTCACAGTTGATTTCTTCACACCAAGCTGCTTACTTATTGCAGATTCAGTCTTCCCAGCCTGGTGCAGGTCTACAAATTTGTTTCTGGTGTCCTTTGACAGCTCTTTGGCCTTGGCCATAGTGGAGTTTGGAGTGTGACTGAGTTTGTAGACAGGTGTCTTTTATACTGATAATGAGTTAAAACAGGTGCCATTAATACAGGTAACGAGTGGAGGACAGAGGAGCCTCTTACAAAAATACTTACAGGTCTGTGAGAGCCAGAAATCTTGCTTGTTTGTAGGTGACCAAATATTTTCAACCATAATTTGCAAATACATTTTAAAATCAGACCATGTGATTTTCTGGATTTCTTTTCTCATTTTGTCTCTCATAGTTGAGGTATACCTATGATGAAAATTCCAGGCCTCATCATTATAAGTGGGAGAACTTGCACAATTGGTGGCTGACTAAATACTCTTTTACTCTTTTACCCCACTGTATCCATATCTAATGTATGCATATTTTTGTATCTGTGTGGCCTAGAGAACATTTACAAAAAAATGTAAAACTTTAACTTTTGTATTATCATTCTGCCGTGAGGGAAAGGTTCAAATGTCTTGTTTAAAAGTCGGAAATTATTTATATTCTTCCTCATGATGAGTAAATGTAATCTTTTCATCAGAGCTGTATTCTGTTACCATCAAATACAGATTTGTACCGAATACAATCAATTGAAAAATTGAAATGACGAGGTGAATTTTGCAGCTCTAAATCATTGAAACACACGCATACACTGAGATGTTAGCACTCTTTCAGTACAGACCTTTCTTTGACCTCTTCCCATACACATTTGAGAAATGAGCATGGGATGGGGTAAAACCAGTTCGCTGTACAAAATATGCCAAGTTGTAGAAGTACTCCCTCTTCAACAAGTACTTTTGTTCAACGTTCTCATTTGATGTGGCTTGTTCTATTTTGGTTGTCTTTCTGAAGGCAGTTATTACAACCAGAAGTTTAAGATATGAAATTAGCGGCAGCTGAGATACCATCAACACTCGGTCATGCTGGGTGTAAGAGAAATGGCTGAGGATCTTGAGGATGAAAAAACTGAGCTCTGCTCCATCTACTGAGCAGCTGAGGTATTACCAAAGGCAATGACCTCACTGGAGATTTCCTGTCTACAAAGTAAACAAAAGACAAAGACTGATCTATCTCCTGGGGCTTGAATGTTAAATGATTATTTGTTTGTAGTTATATGTAATGACAGTTATCACATAGTTTCTGCCTGTTAGAGGGACTGGTCATTGTTGGGATGTGCATTATTACCTATTAAGAATGATTCCTGGTTTAATCCTTGGCCCAGTGACAAAAAAACCAACCTCTTTAAAAAAGGTTTAATTTGCATAATGTACCCAAATATTTCCAGACAGATCCCTGTTTTAAGAATCTGCATAACAAAAACAAAAAACAAAAACACAAGTCCGTGAATAAATAAAAGCACAAAATAATAGATGTGATTTCTTCCTAATTGATGATTTTCTGTTTTTGCAAGAGTTTTTTCAGAGTTTGTTAGCAAAGTGTTTCCCAAACCTGGTTCTCAAGGCACACTGCCCTGCATGTTTTAGATGTTGCCCTGCTTTAACATGCCAGGTTCAGATGTTTGCAGTTCAGCAAAAGCTTGTTAATCAACCATCAATTGAAATCAGGTGTACTAAAGCAGGGAGACATCTAGACCAGGTTTACTGCCTCACTTAGTCTATTAGTTGATGCTGCTTGGTTTGTCACATTTCTTTAACCACAATGCAACTCTGAATGTGGGCTTTTATGTGAAATGACTCTAGAAAGGCGATAGTTTGTGTTTTTTTACAACGTGTCTCTCTAGTTTAAAGAATATGGTACAAAACATTAAAATCCAATTTTCACAATGGATGGCTAGTGACATTTCCTGAAGTCTACTTAAGGTTGGCTGGAACGCCAAAATGCTCAAAATTAAATAAATAAATAAAACCTTGTGAAATAAATAGCTATATGAATAGGTATATATATAATATAATGTAACGATAAAATTGTGAAATAAACTGAATTCATATAACATTATTAGCCTAATTGTACATATTGTTTTTAAGCTTCCTTTAAAAATTTATTTTTTAATTAAAACAAATGTAACTGTAAAGGATTTCCTAATACTAGATTTTATTTTTTAGCCATTATTTAATTCCATACATTTTTATTTGAAAATATCTTTTTCACAAAGCCAGCTTTTATTTCATAATGGTGTTTTCCCAGAAGCTTATTTATTTTAAAAGGACACTTTTCAACTGAATGGGTTTATCTGCCAATCAGGGTCAGTGGGTGGGACCTGCATGCTCATTGGCTGGTGCTTAAACATTGATTTGTTTTTCCCCCACACCTATGATGTACTCTGTGTCACTCGGTTGCTTTTTCTGAGAGCATTTTTTTCTCAGTTCTAGGATGATCCAAATTGGGAAACTGTCTAAACGTCCGGACATAACCAGTCACTCCACGTTCAGACCCGTTCAAGAATCTGTTATGGCGAGATTTCCCCTATTAGTCAACCTGGGAGACAGGTATTGAAACCACGGATCAAGAGACCCATCCTGGTTCATTTAGAGGCAACACAGCTGAACCAAGGCCAAAGTGAGGCATGTTCTGTTCAGGCAGCCTTTAGTTTCTCCGTGTGCAGGTACCTCTACATGTTTATGCAAATCAAACCTAATCATGTAAAGTCTTCTACAGTGGGTAAAAGCTGGGATCCTGTCTGACAAAACAAGTCATTGAATCTTTAGCTGTTAAAGCCTGCACAGATTTGGTCATTTTTCCAGGCTCAGAATGGAACTGCAAAGTTGACAGCACCTCGTTCAATCTGCTGAAAACCAAGGCTGTCTGCTTTCCATGAGTTTCCAGCCATTAGGTCATGTGGAATATGGCACATATCTTCACCATGTAACCCAGAAGTGTTGAGAAAGCACTTGCACTACATAATGAGTTTTTCATTTTTGGTACTTTACAGCAGTTGAGTGTAACATTCTAACATAACCGTAGCACTGCACAGTTTTGCTGCGGCTGACAAATCTCCAGAGCCCCAAGATCTCCGGCTGCAAAGCTGTGATTCTGCTCTGTACCCACGTTCATGCAGAGCTTTGCCTTTATTTGTCTTTGATTGAAAAAAATCCACATATTTTATGACGGAACTGTGGTAAAAAAAACTCAACCATTTGTTTTTCATACTATCATCTTATTGTTTCAGCTGTTCCTCCTCAGGGGTTGCCATAGCAACGGATTACCTGGCTACATCTCACCCGGTCCTTTGCCTCTTCAGCTATTTGTTGCTATTATTCTGTCACGTCTCTCTGGACACTGCTCTCCCTCCATTCTACCTTTCCTGGCCTCCCTTCTTCACCTCTGTTTTACACTGTCCACTGTTGTCGACGTTGACCAGAAAACTGAACTGTGTAACATAGAGGTCCACTTAATAATTGTTTTTTTGAGTGTCTTTGAATTGGTTGTTGCTGAATTACCGCAACATCCTGGTGATTTAGTTATTACTTTTGGGTTTTCATCATTGTTCTTTAGGTCTCGTCATATTCAGTCCATTTGTTTGCGTTCATATTTTTTTCTTGTGTACCTTCCTCTGTGCATTTTGGTTTATTCTCTTACATTAATTTTAGAGATTTCCTCTTTTGATAGGTGTATATTTTTGAGTTTTAGTTCAGGCTCTATGTGTTCATTATTCTGTTTTCCTCAGTCTCCCTACTTCACACTCTCCTACAGCTGTTCTGAATTCCTCAGATTAACTTCACCTGGTTTCAATGTCACCCTCCACCCTTGCTTCAGTTTTTGCGTGGCCTGAGGGGTGAACTTCCTTGCTTGACATGTGCCTAGCTGCTACTTTCCAACTTCAGTCTAAGGAAGCAGCAAGTGTGGATTCAGTTTTTTATCTGAATTTCCACTTTTGCTTCATTTTTTTTTTACAAATAAAAAAAAACAGTAAAATGTGTGTGTTTTTGTACTCTTAAGGTTAGATTTATATAACCTTTAAAACTTGGTAAAGACCAGATAAATTTTCTTCCACCCTCAATTGGAAAAGTGTGAACTTGCTTGTTCCCATGACTGTGCTGAAGGGATGAAAACATTTTTTTTCTGGAACAAAATTGGAAACACTTTAGTGGTTAAAATTGCAGATTTTTTTTTTCAATATGCTTCTAGCCAAATCTCAGAGATTCCCATCCCTACACTAAACTTCCTTGATTTATAGCATCAATGTGTAAATGGCACACTAAAGCTGTTCTGGGGGTACATACCAACCCTGCCTCACACTAAAGACACCTCAAGGCAACTTTTTTTTTCTTCTGGAAAATGAAAGGATTGATACAGCTAAAAGCTTCTTTTAAGAGAGATGTTCTGTCCCACACGAGGGTTATTTCACAGTAAGGCATGGCAGAAATTGTGTGTGAAAAGTGTGGGGAGAAGACTGTGAGTGTGCTAAAGCTTTGGCTTATATATTTACTGTCCACTTTATTGGTAATGATAAATTGACTGAACTTGTATAGCACTTTTCTAGTCATACTGACCACTCAAAGCGCTTCTTAGGTACACCTGTTCAATTCCTGGTTATACAGATGGCTAGTCAGTCAATCACATATTGCAGTTCAGTGCATTTAGGCATCTAGACATGGGGAAAACAACTTGCTGAAAACAGAGCTTTAGAATGGAGAGGAGAGGACATTTAAGTAACTTAATGCTGCATCGTTATTAGTGACAAACAGGCTGGTGTGAGTGTTTCAAAAACAGGTACCGAGATTTTCATGCACAGTTATTTATCTGGTTTACTGAGAATGCTATGAAATAGAGAGAATCTCCAGTGAGAGGCAGTTTGTGTGAACAAAAATACTTTGTCAGAGGACAATGGGCGGGCTGGTTCAAGATTATACTGGCATCTCAATCCCAATCTTTTGCTTTCCTGTCTAATAAAACAGTGCAAAAAATAACACTTCCAGAGCTGTTAATATGCTTTATGCAAGTATTTACCCCTTAATTGAAAAACAAAAAACAAAACTGTTGCTTGTTTAGAAAAAAGCCCTGGTCCTCGCAAATGGATTTACAGTAACAGTAGCCCTGTCAAATGTATTTTTCTGGAAATCTGCAGCACCTATGTGATGCGATCATTTCAATATGAACACCAAATTCTCTGAGGAAAGTTTCTGACACCTTGGTTAATCTATGCCGAAAAGAATTAAGGCAGTCCTGAAGGCTAAAGAGGGTTCCGCCAAAATGTACTTAATAAAGTGGCCAGTGGCTACAGTTAAAAAAATGAAGATAAACTGGGATAATGTCGGTACAGCACATGAGAAACAAAAGCATTTTATTCATACAAATATTTGACACAATTATAGCAACGGGGGCTTTTTTGGGGGGTATAAATTTGGAGATTAAATCATTTACAAATACTGTTGATAGTTTGTTTGCTGGTGACTTCTCTTGTTCATTTTATGGCCCTGGTTTTCCTACAGATCAACTAGTGTGGATTAGGAAATTATTAGTCTACTATAGCCTAATGGAAATACTGAAAGGGTGTGAATTGCCCTATTAGTCTATTTTTTTCCTGCCTTTTTTTTAGTTACCACCATCAATCACACAAACTCAAAATATCTCAGTGACATTCAAAACCTTCTGACAGAACAAATCTAACAGAGGAGTAACAAAAAATAAAATTAAAAAAATCACACAGGACTGTTAATGATGTGCCAGTGCACCAGCAGATTGATAACGACTCAAACCCCATGTTGCTAAGGTTTGTTTAAAGCAGTCACAAATTCAAATTACTCAAATAAATAATATTGAGGGGGGGCATTGAACAGTTTCATAGCTGTGGAAAGATTTGCTACTTAATTGTACGTACAAGTGTGAGCTAAAAAAATTCTCTGTACCAAACTTGGATATTAAACATGGGGATCAAACAGAAAAACAATGGATAGCTGCACATTCTGGAGAAACGCAAACCCCTCTAGATTCTAAATGGAGACTAAATTATTTTACTGGTAGGTTTCCATTCTCCTTTTTAGCATTTACCATTGGATTTGCTTGTACTGTGTATATATGAAAGTCTCACTTCTTCCCCACTAAGGGCATGTATCAGACTCCTTCACTTCAGGATGCTCGGCTCTGTAGCCCCATGAAAACCTTCCTCTGATGGCAGGGATAAAGCAATGTCTTTTTTTTGCCTTTCATACAGAGGTTTTACAAAAACTGAAAAGTTTCTTTACATTGTCTGATCTGAGCTGGGGAGGATAGAGTCATATGCAGAGCGACATGCGGCCTCAGTAGGGGTACGCTGAGATGGAGATGTAGATGATGAAGATGCTCTGGTACGTTATGCGACCTTGTTCTGAGATGGTGGTGGCCTGCACCTTGAGCCTCATGAGTCCAGGTCTATCCAGAACCCGCCGAGTGAAGATGATCCCCCTGCCAGCCTCGTCTTTGATGCCAAAGACTCTGCCTATCATACCCGTAACAGATTCTTGCTCAAGTATCGTGAAGGAGGTACGCTCTTGCAGGATGCCCGACTCTGAGAACGCTGACAGTCGTACCACATTGTGATTGGTGGGTATGCCAGAGGGAAGAGTGAGCAGCTTGTACTGCAGGAGCAAAGGAGAGCCTCCTGGGGCGCAGTCCAGCGAGCAGGGCCTAAAGCAGGTCCTTCAAAAGTAAGCAGGAAAGAGCAAATATGTAATGATTACACAAAAGTTTTTGTAGAAATGCGGCCAAACGGTTTACAACTGAAAAAACGATAAAAATGATTTCCGCCACTTTTACTGCTTCAGTGTTGTTAGATGCCTTTATCAGATGTTTCCATGATATTTTCAAATTCAATAAACATTTCAAAAGGTTTCAAAGGCTTTTCAAGAGAAATGCATCAATTTATGTAAACTGTCAATTTCTTCTCAATCGGATTAACATCCAGGGAGTTACCTGGCCAAGGATCCAAATTTCAATGTTTTGACTACTCAACCACTAAATCATCAGTTTTGCTTTGTGACACTTTACTCTATCACGCAGGGAAAACCATTGTTCATCAATAAATTGCTCCTGGACTGTTGAGCAAAGTTGCTTGTTGAGGATGTTTTAATCTCATTCTTTCATTATGGCAGCATTGTTTTAGGCAAAATAGTGAGTTATCCCATTCATCTGGACTGGAGGCAACCCTACATATGAAGGACTTCACTGTTGGTACGATACAGAAGTCACGGTAGCGTTTTCCAGATGTCCCAACTAGTCAGAAGGGGACTTTCTCAGAGAAGAAAACATTGCCTTCTGGTATTCCAGAGCAAACTTTGCATCAGTGGCACCCTATTTCCTTGGTTACATTTTTTCAGGAGTTGGTCCAAACATTTACAGGACCTTTCTGGGGCTCCAAAGCTTCCTTCAGAGCATCTTAACTGAAGTTCTTTATTAACTTGATAATGCAGTATTCTAGACTATGAAGCCCTTTTGATATAAAGCAATAAGGACAGCAGTGTTTCCCTTGAGGTAACTATGGTTTATAAAAGCAAAATGATTAAAAGCACAACTCCATTTTAAAGCAACAATTCTTCACTTTTAGTTCAATCAGAATAGCTAAGTGAACCAACAATAAGATAATTGAAATTATGCTCAGAGATTATTTTGTGGTTGGGCTGAAACACTGTGCAAATAATGTTGTTGGTAATTGTCACTGATTTGATCAATTGCTTTTCACCTGATCACTCTTTATCCAACCTAGATTCACTAAACTGCCACCATAAACACTGAAGCAGTCAAATTTGTACAAAGCAAACAAGATTCCTTTCAGTCTTCAAACCTTTGACCTACGGCCCAAAACATGGATATCGTATTTACCCAGGACGTCCTCCACTTTGGTAGGAAGCAGGGCAGGGTGTGTCCAGGCACTGGTATCCCCCTCTGGTATTAAAACACATCTGACTGTGTCCACACTGAATTCCTTGTTCAAGGCACTCGTCAATGTCTGTTAAAGAGAATGGATAGAGACGTATCTTATTTATAAAGTGGTTAGAAGGTTTGTGATGTTCAGAGCAGTGTGATTCAGGAAACTGTTACCTTTACAACTCCTGCCATTGGGCAGAAGTTTGTATCCTGGAGGGCACAGACAATGAAAGCTGCCAATTGTATTTCTGCATTCATGCTGGCATGGCTTCTTCAACACACACTCATCCACATCTGTGCAGAAAATAATGCAAAGCTTTTAAAAACATCGAGAGCACAATCAAAAGCAGATATCGCGTCCTCGTTCAACCCTTCTGGAAAAACAAGCATTGATTAAAAACGTACCCACACAGGCACCATCTCTGCTGGTGTAGCCAACAGGACAGCTCTGCCTGGTAATGCGCGATACCCCGTTAGAGCGTGAGATGATTGGCTTGCCAAGGTTTGACACCAGCTGTGGGCGGAGTCTTGCCCTGATTCTGGTGCCATTGGTGAAGATCTGCCCTCGTTCCAGTCCTGCACAAGATCGTCCGTCCCCAAGCAGCAGAGTCCCAGGAGGGCACAGGCACCTGAAGCTGCCAGGTACGTTGCGACACTGGTGCGCACAAGGATTTGGTGTTTGCAAGCATTCATCAATATCTGAAACATCAGATAAAATCCAGGTTGGATTTTAGACAAGAACCTTTTAAAAAGATGTTTCATTAAACAAACAAATATAAAGTCCTACCTAGACATGGAAGCCCGACTCCCTGAGATCTGTAGCCTCTGGGACAAACGCATCCGTACCCTCCGACTGTGTTCTGACAGATCTGACTGTAACGACACATGTGACTTCCATCCTGGCACTCGTCAATGTCTTGGGGGAAAAAAACAAAAAAAACGAGACAGCTTTGTTCAAAATTTTTATTCAATAAATGTCCACATAATCCACACAATTATCCCCAAATAGTCATATTAAATTCAGCTTGTTATCGTGTGTCTTAAAATACTCCTAATTCTAAGTAATTGCAGCTTTATTTATCATGTGGGATAATTGTCATGCTGCAAGATCCAACCAAGTTTAATCTTCAACACTCTCACTGATGGAAGGAGGTTTTTGCCCAAGATCTCATGATACTTGGCCCCATTCATCCTTTCATTAAGATGGATCAGTCGTCCGGTCCCCTTTGCAGAAAAGCAGCTCCAAGGTCTAACGTTTCCACCCCCATACTTCACAGTGGGTATGGTGGTCTTGGGATGCAACTCAGCATTCTTCCCCCTCCAAACACGGCGAGTGGCGTTTAAACCAAAGAGTTCTATTTTGGTCTCATCCGGTTGAAGTGTACCTATGATGAAAATCACAGACCTCTCTCATCTTTTTAAGTCGGACAACCTGCGCATTTGGTGGCTGCCAAATACTTTTTTTGCACCACTGTATATTTAGCATTTACATACTCCAATGCTAAATTTAGCACAGTCAAAATAAATAAAGTAAACAAAGATTTCTCGATCTGATCCAAATGCTGGATTCCAATCAAGACCATTTAAAAAAATTGATTTCATGGACCCTTAACAAAGCTCAGCTTCTGATTGTAGTTGCTGTTAATTTGTAAGGTGCATCCTCAGTGAGTTGTATAGCCATGTTTTGCAAAGCCAATTTTTAATAATCATGGTCTATTCTTGTGAGCAATGCTTGCAGACATGTAAGCTTATGAAAATAGTTTTGTCCTGACAAAGTGTTTCCTAACAATCTACATGTTTTTACCCTTTACTTTGACATTCTCAGTGGAAAAGAGACTGTATTAGCTGCTGCAGCTCCCTTTTTGTCAGTGTCATATCACTGCTCTGTCTGCTATGCTCAAGATATCCCCAGACAATTTCCGGTGTAGAAGACAGAGATGTGCAGAAAACAGCGGAAACAGAATTCAAAGTAAAATACACACACACACTATTACCTGAAACTGCACTTAAAACATGTTCAGATCCCAGCAAGTAATCAGAACAGACTAAACATGTCAGCCGAGGACTTTAGCTAACTCTTCTGTAAAAGACAAATAGCCACCAGGAGAGTTTATTGAGGGGTGTAAACGCATATCTTCACTGAGATATATCTTTGAAAATAAATTATAAAACGGTGCAATTTTTGGTGACATGTTCTCAAAATGCAACATTAACTTTGTAGGACTTCCAGTAGGAAAAGATGTGTACTTGTCAAGAAAAAAGCATACTGTAGTGTCTAGGATGTCATTGGTAAGTACATTTCCTACAAGTAGTGGAATTTTACTGCACTTTAAAAGGTATCATGTTTTCAAGCGTGTGTGTGGATTTGATTTTCTTAAATGACTCAGTTCGGTATCAGGGAGAAAACCCCTGATGGACACATCCCTTGACACAACTAATGTGAGACAGTCACTAACCTACACAGGCTCCATTCTCTGCTGTGGTCATTCCAGCTGGACAACTGTCAAAACACTGATAACCTCCATCCGTGTTGCGGCACTGCTGGTGTGCTGGGCACACATTTCTCATGCACTCGTTGATATCTGGAAAAAGTGCCAACATTACCAGTCAACTATTAAAATAACATCATTACAGAAATGTAACACACCACATGATTTTCACAGATTTGATAAGGCTTGGAGCTACCAGCTGGGCATACACTGTGTGATATTTTAAGTCTTATTGAGCTCCAGCTCAAACTGTATGACTACGTTGCAGGGTTAAACAAATGTTCTACTAAATTTTCTCACACTGTACGATCCGATGCGTCCTGAACGCTCACACTGTGACTGTGAATTCGGAAATATAAAGAAAACAAAAAATGGTCAACAAAAAAAACAAACACATTCCTTGGCAACCCTGGCCATTCTATGTGGAGAAACTTCAACTTTAACTGCAAACTTTTGCTGTGGTTGTTTTGTGTTTAAAAACATAATGATGCATGCTAATGTGAGAGAGATGAGTGAACCTTAAATATACAAACAGAAATGCATGGGGAAAAATATGTGGCTTTTGAAGACATATGAAGTTCATAAACTCCAACATTCAAAATTCTATCTTTTTTACTGACACGTTTACTTTCAAGCAAGCAGCGTTTAATTATAATGTTAATATATTGTATTGCTTGTCGTTCTTAATTACAGTAAACCGGGTTACCTATATACTTTCTTGAGTAGCTTTCCAATGAGCGACTTGTGCGTTTGTGAGAGGTTCAGGAAAATTCGACTCATGGTGCTGCTTTAATAGTGGAATATCCTAACAAGGCAAACCAGAATTTTAAACACGTTTGACTTTTGTACAATTGCTGACTGGGTGCTGAGGTTTTAATAATTTCTCATTACCCCATGTATACAACACAATGCACGACACACAGGTAAAAAATAAAATAAAAAATCTTCCGTGTGCCATCTTTTTGTGTAAATATTGCATGTTACAACATGAAAAGATGCGACTTTTGTATGCAGGTGCGGCCTATGTACAAAATGTATTTTCTTTTAAAATTTTGCTAGTGCAGTTTATATTCAGGTCCGCTCAATAGTCAAAAAATTACAATGATGACAGTTGTTAACTTAAGAGCCTTTTTACCTCAAAATCTTAATTGTTTGTTTTATTTCAATAAAGCTCTTTATTGTTTACCGCTTTATTCTTCTAAACATGATTGTCTTTTGTTGCTTTTTTTTTTTCTTCAAAATGATAGTAATTGTCTGGTTGATAGTTGCCATTATGTTTACAGTTGTTTTGCGTTTATGTTTCTAAAGTTGTACACTTAAAAGAAGAAACAAAAACTTGCTCCCAGCTGATCTTAGGTTTCCAGTCTCTCTTTTACTTTGGCTGTTGCCATGTTTGCAGTTGGGTTTGTAATCTGTCCACACCACCCAACTCAGTCCACATTGGGCTCAAACAATTCAAACATGTTTGTTTAACTGCAGCTGATGTTGGGTGGGGTTGGTTTCCCTCTCAGACTGGCAGACTTACCTCCTCATACACTAACAGATTTTTAGGGTTGCCATGTTGACCGTCACCAACTACTGCAGACCGATACAGACACCCCCCCCCCCAGGGGTAAAATTTGGTTTAAAAAAATCAGGTAGAGTGCCCCCACTTTAAGCTCTCCAGAGACTCATCTAAAGAATGTATCAACATTGGGCAAAGAAAATGTGCTCATCTGGGTTTTAACAACTTTCCAAATTTTCTGTCTCCAAACCACGTCAAGTACATTTAATCACAATGTAACCTTTAAAAGAGAAAAAGAGTGAATCGACTGACCGATGCAGCGATGTCCTGACGGCTGGTATCCAGGATGACAGATACAACGGTAGGAACCCAGAGTGTTGAGACACTTCTGGTGGCACGGGGAGATAGCCGACTCCTGGCACTCATCCACATCTGAAACACAAATTTGGCATGTGAGGTTTCGTCGGTCTTTTAAATACAGAGCCTTCTAAAAGTGTCTATAAACCTTAAACTATTTCCCTCATTTTCTTGGTAAATGCACAAAGTGTAATATATTCTATTGAGATTTCATGTGACGGTGCAAAATCCAAACAAGTGCAAAACTGCAAAGTGGAGGGAAGACGACAAATTGTTTCTAAAGTTTTCTAAAAATACTAATCTGAACAGATTGCTGTGTATCACCATCAATGCCATTATTTCATGCTCTGTTCTACTCTGCCCGTTCTGCTTCAGTTAGAGCAACCCCCCCACCGCTGGATTTCTGCAGTTTATAACTTCAGGGTATAAGCTAACCCTGCTTAAAAAACTTTCCTTGAACTTTATCTCTGATCTATCTGCTGTGTTCACTGGTCTTTGTGGTGTTGTTGGTTCGCTTCTCCGACAAACCTCTAGTGCCATGAAGTAACAGTTTTATTTTTACTGACATTAAATCACACACATACAATAAACTGAAGTTAGTAGTTGTGAATTACCAAAATCAGAAACAGATTTAAAACATTACCAAATGTTGCACAGAGTGGTTAAAATGGCAATAAATGCCTTTAGGACAGTATATCAGAGTATATTAAAAGAGACAAACCTTCACAGCTGGTTCCTGTGATACTGGGCTTAAATCCTGGTCCACACTTGGCCTGACAGCGGTATGTACCGACTGTGTTGACACACTGCTGGTTGTAGTGGCACATGTGGGAGCCTTGGGAGCACTCATCAATATCTGAGCGGGATGCATAAAATAAAACGGAATAATGAAATGACAAAAACTACATGAAAAAAAATGGCTTAAACACATACCATTTATCATTATTTACATAACATATTACCATCCAGCTGGTTATTTAGTGTCTCACCATGGCATGTGTTGGTCTCTGTAGAGATAGTGAAGCCGGAGGGACAGGCACAGGTAAACCCTCCCATAATGTTGTTGCATGAATGAGAGCAGGGAGACTGCAGCGCACACTCGTCTTCATCTAACAGCAAGACATTTTGTTACATTAATAAA
Source organism: Valencia hispanica (assembly GCA_963556495.2). Lineage (NCBI taxonomy): Eukaryota > Metazoa > Chordata > Actinopteri > Cyprinodontiformes > Valenciidae > Valencia > Valencia hispanica. The sequence continues at coordinate 19,429,651 of OY747704.1, read as the reverse complement.
CTGCAGCACTGCAGCACCCAAATGAGACATAAATAAGGAAAAAATGGGATACCAGCACAGTAAGACGCTGTGTCGAGAGTGAAGCCTTTTGGGCATGTGTCTTCATAACCATCTGCAAAAAACAATGCAAGCTCTGTTAGCTGATTCACCATTTTACATTCAATAATTCATGGGATGTAGGAATGTTTAGAGGTCAACGTATTGTATTTTTTCCCCAGACCTGGTACAAGGAGGCTGGTAGTGATATGGAAGTCCAAAGTGAGAGTAAACACATTGTAGACACTGTTTATTCCGGAAACCTTGAGCAGCTGAAGTAGAGGGCCTTGGCGCTCCTCCTGGCCCTCGTAAACTATGGTGTGATTACAGCGCAGTACCATGGGATTGCCTCCTCTCTGGTGGGTCTGCGATGACCATGAGTACAGCTGTCCTTGGCCTGTCTGCACGTATGACTCATCAAAGTCCTGTGGGAGCAAAGTGAAATCAGGTCAGACAAAATTGAAGAGCGCCGGAAGTATGAGGAGATCCAATTCTGCAGAGTGATGTCAAAGGAACTCAAGATATAATTGAGGTCCTTGGATACACATAATCACTTCCACAAACACACCTGAAGGCCCAGATGAGATGATGATAATGACGGCGGAACGAAGCCACTGATTACAATGTCAATCAGCAGAACTCCCTCAGAGTCCAATCCTCTGGCAACATGGGTCAGACGGAGGATCTCTCCTGTGAGAATTGAGAATATTGTTTCTTATGCAAACTTGAAAACATTGAACGTAGCGAGTGCTGCCATCTGCTGGCTGCTTTTACAAATGAGTGCTCAGCTCTCAGAAGATTAAGTACGAGAAATCTTCTAAATTGTTTTGTAAACTTATCTTTTTACATTGTAATTTAGATAGATTTTTTAAATGTAAATTTTTGTTTAGGTTTTATTTAGGTTTTCAATGTATTTCATAATGATGTGCTATGTCTATTGTTGCTCTGTATTATTGAGTCTAACCAAGCACAAGGATTGTAAATTAGTCATAGGTAGGAAATTCTGTACTGAAAACATGTTCAACTAACCTGTTAATGTGTTATGATTGCATTGTCCCAGAAAAATAAAAAAGAATAATGTTAAAATGTGACATTTTGATGGGGGCCAAAGCTCACCAGTCTCAAACTCCAGCTGAGACTCCTGTCTGAATTGGCCCTGTGTGAAGGAGAAACCGTTTCTGGTGGCTCCACTTTGAAGCACAGAGGTCCAGTAGATGGGAGTGAAAACAGACACCAGAATCTGCAACAAGGGACCTACAGCAAAGCATTAGTTCTTTATGTTAATGGATCACAGAGGAACAGCAATGTTTAAATAAGAAGAGGGCAATATTTCAAACACTTTCCATTATTAAATTTCAGATGGGCATACTGTAATGTATCACTTATTTATCAAAGAGTTTAGTACCAATTAAGCAAAATGCCATGTCTTTATGAGCAACAAACTTAATACAACTCAAAATACTTTATTTCGTCCTAAATGGAGCTTGTTTTGAATTCAGAGCTATTTATTCAGTGATTTTTATTACAAAAGGTTTTTAAACCCCTTTACAGAAAACATAATAGTGAGTTAACATTGTAACTTGGTGAAGCAACTCCTTTGAAGATATAAAGCTGCAGTACATTATGTATCATGACTCACCGACTGAAGGAGGGATGTTGTCCAGACGTGCCTCCAGAGTGCTGCTACCTTGTTCCTTGTTGTCTGTAATGTTGGCCTCCAGGAAGGACACACCAAACTCCCTGTCATTCACCATCCCTATCAGACTGCCCCTAGTTTTGCGCGGAACCTCACCTGTCAGCAGAAACCCAAACATAAAGATAAATACGAGTTCTATATGCCTTTACAGATGGTTCGTATACGTTACATTGCTGTTGAAAGTAAAAACTTAGATAAATGGAAAAGGTCTGGCTACGCTACCTGGACATAAACCAGTCTGACATTTCCTTGAATCGGTGCTTGGACCACTGCAGGAACGGCCACCATTTGCCGGTAATGGATTGTTGCACAATCTGATTCGTTCTTGAAAACCTTGGCCACAAGTAGTGCTGCATGGACTCCAATCCCCCCAGCTGGTGTAACCTCCATGAACTATGTTAGAGAGGGAGAGACAATATTAAAAGCATGGATGAACGGTATTTTGTGGTTTATACCACAATGCAAGTGGAAAGGAACTCTTACATCATACAAGAGCAAAGTGCCTTAGAGAAAGGTGAATGGAGGAGACCATTAGTATCAGTCAGGTGTTTAAAAATGAAGTCAGAGGAAGCACACAGATCTAGGAAGCTCTTTAAAAAAACAACTATATAGTCTCACACTCAGAGAGAGGACGAAATTTATTAGCAGCCTGTGCTGTTAGGCGGCTGAACGAAGTACAACAAAGTTTCTGTGTTGTATTATTTCAAGCTTTCAATTTATCTTTCACGGAATGGGCAATAATTACAAATGTTGGCATCCTTTTGTAAATCTCCGAGGTAAAGTAATGATCTACATTCTTTCGAAGAGTTGTCCCCAACCCTAATCCTCCTGCATGTTTTGGATGTGACCTTGCTAACACACTTGATTGAAATGACTGTGTTACCTCCTCTGCATGCCATCAGGTGCTGTGGAAGTGCATTTAAGTCAGGTGTGTGGCAGCAGGGAAAATCCTAAAACATGCAGTACAGTGGACTCTGAGGACCAGGATTGGGGACAGCTGCTCTAGAATATACACCTAGACTGCTGTTTTTGAAAAACTAGGCAAGACAAGGCAACTTTATTTGTATAGCATACTTTCAACAACAAGGCAATTCAATGTGATTTACATAATTAGGGGACAAAATAAAATTAAAGCAGCAATGAATGCATAAACCACAACATTAGAGACACATAACATATAAACACATCAAAACATATGACATAATCACTTACTCAAAGGCAGCTCTAAACAGATGGGTTTTTAGCTTTGATTTGAAGGACCTCAGTGTTTCAGCAGCTTTACAGTGGTCTCTGAAAGTTTATTTCAGATAAGAGAAGCATATAAACTGAAAGCTGCTTCTTCATGTTTGGTTCTAATTCTAGGGATGATCAGTAGACTAGAGTTTTAAGACCTGATTGGTCTGTGGGGGTTGATATAGTGACAGCATGCTGGTCAGGCTTGCTGTGCTAATTGCCAATTTATAATGCAAAAGACAGTTTAAAATGTCATCTCAGTAACTATTCTGTTTTATTATAACAGCAAAAAAAAGCAGGTGCTCTCTCCCGTGCACTGTATGACCTCTCCTGCTCTCCTAATATAAATAATTAATGGCTGCTCATGGTAGGAATTCTAAAAAAGGTACTGTGTCGTGAGTATTGATTATAGTTCCTAAAGACAGATCTGCACTGGTGAAAGTTGGTATTAACAGGTAAAAGTTTAATGAAATCTGAAGATTGGAAATTCTGATCAGTACATCTATGGGTACGGTTTTCATATTCAATGTATAATCTGTCAAATTAAGTTAGCTGAACTTACTCTGAACTTTGAGAGTAATGGTCCTCTCAGCTGTTCCTGCCTCACTCTCAGCCACACACTGATATTCTCCTTCATCTGCAGCCTGTGATTAAAAAGGTAGATAAGGAAAGTTTAACTCAATTAGTATTCTGCCATCTAACATTGGCATCACAATATTTCAAAACAAAATCTGTGACTTTTAAAAAGAAAGAAAACTAAGATTAAAAAAAAGTTGACATTTTCAAAGGAGCAGCTGAATTTTTTCTATTAAGTTGTCATGACAGACATGATTTGTCCAGAGAGGGGGGAAATTTAACATTAGAGTCCTCTGTGGGAAGGACACTCATCTGTCTGGGAGAGTCTCAGCTGCAGGCTGTTCAATTACAGCTGTAGTTACAGCCCATAACAAGGTTACAGATGAATGAAGGAGGGGCGAGTCTTGGAACATGTAGCACCCTTTTCTTCACTTCGCTCTGTGGCTAATGCTGTTAGCCCCTGTGGCTGAACTGAATCTGATTTGGATAGAAGCGGGGAGACTGCAGGACAGTCGCACGCTGTCCCTACACCTAAAGGGACTGCAAATGAAGCTTGAATTGGATAAATGATGCAAAACTTTTTTTGCAGTTTGTTTAGGAAGGCCTAATTATTCATACTTAAGTTACAATGGTTAACAACATGGATGTAAAAAGCAGAATGACAAAATAAACATATTTACAGTGATGCCGTAAATGACCAGAGATCCATTGTGGAGCGTTTGCATTCGGAAGAGGCGGTGTAAGGGCTTCCCATTTCGTAGCCAGCGAAGGACAGGGCTGGGGTCTCCATGAACTGGACAGTCAAGCATTGCAGCTCCACCCTGAACAACTGTCTGAGATGTGTGGGCTTCACCCTTTAAAACCGGAGGCTCTGAAGGTGCATAGAATAAATATTTAAGACGTGAGATATGTACAATTTGATTCATTTACATGTAAAGCTTTAAGTAGAGATAATCCTTGATCAAAACCTCACCTCTGATGCGGACAAATGACAGTGCTCTGATGGGGCCCACACTGTTCTCTGCTAAGCACACGTAGGTCCCAGCATCATTTAAAGTAACATTCTCAATGAGGACGGAGCTCCTCCCTGCTTCATCTATAATGGCTCCTGAAACAGTTTGGATGTAGTTAGAACTCAAAATACTCCCCTAAACCAAGATAACTATTCATCACAGAGAAGCAAACAGCACATTGCTGCACATAAACTGTACCTTTGTAGGGCTTGTTGTTGATAGTCCATGAGATGGTGGGAGGTGGTGTTCCCTGAGCCAGGCAGGATAAGGCAAGACTCTGCCCTTTGTTCAGGGTTACATCACCTGGCATCTCTTTAAAGACGGGCCTGATGTTGACGGACAGGCGGACGTCTCGTCTCACAGAGCCTGCAAGGTTTGTGGCCACGCATGTGAATATGCCAGCGTCTCCCAGCTGTGTGAAGTAAACTGTCAAAACGAATTCCTCTGCAAACAGCTAGAGCCAAATATTATTAGGCAGATATGCACCGATCAGATTTTTGTTGCAGATTTGAAGCGCTAGGGAAAGCTTTCATCCTCAGATACCAGCTTTAGCCGATTCTGAGATCTGTTCAGGAACTACAATACAGGATTGGGTTGTAGATAGATTTTTCTAGATTTCTAGTCATGAACAATCATGAATTATTTACCTCCACCAGATGTTGATCCTGCCTTGGACTAGGCACCTCACCCCAAGTTGCCTAACCATCCATATACCGGTATATGAATGTTATCAGTATAGCTTGGTCTTGTTGTGTAAAGGTGCTTTAGGTGGTTGATATTATATACATTGTTATACAGCAGTCTCTGTGTATGCCCAGAAAATACAGACCCCTTCGATGAACTCGAGAGCTCAAGATAAAAAAAGGGTAACTTTGTGTTAATAAATTCCGCCTTCCTGTTATCTGAATGTAGTGTGAAGCACTTTAGGGTATACAAGTACAGGCCATTTACCATCTAATTGCACTCTCTCTTGTTTGTCTGAATGAATCATATATTGGACTAAATATTGTAGAAATTATAGCTTCCTTTTAAATAGTTTCTTACATTTCTGTGCTAACTCTGAGTTAGCTTTTTAAATTGATTTCTGATACTAAAACAGCTGACTTTGAGTTTTCTTCACTCAGTAACAACGTTCTAACTGAGGTGTCTGCTGTTTGACTTGATAGCGTTCAACTATGGTCTGCTGCCTGATAGGAAAAATCTAATATTTGACTTTCTAATCAATGGGTCAGGGTCAATTGAGCTGAAAATGGGACAATTGCAGCCAGCAGTTGATTTTTCGGTGCATCTCTACTGAACAGTACATATAATACTAAGTCTGACCTCCACCCTCTCGATAATCAGCTCCCCAGATCGCAGGATGGTGAATTTGCCAAGAAGGTTTGGGACAACAGCACCATCCTTCTCCCATAAAACTCTGGGTTCTGGTAAACCTTGAGCTGCACACGGTAGTAGAGCCTGAAACCCCTGAATGACTGACAGCTCAGTTTGTGCCGGTGGAATCATGGGTGGAACTGAAATACAATAAAAGGAGTCATGTCAATGTGTTATACTTCATACAAAGCGTGAGGTGGGGTTAAGGTTTATTTTCACCTTGTACAATTAGCCTCATATCATGGCTAGCTCTGCCAGCCAGGTTTTTAGCTGTACATGTGTAGATGCCTGCATCACTCCGCTGTGTGGAAATAATTGTCAGAGTTCCATTGGCAAAGATACGTATATGAGCACCGTCAACCACAGGCCTCCTCTCCTTATGCCAAGTAACTTCAGGTTGAGGCTGACCATCAGCCACACACTCCAGACTGACTGGCTGGCCTAAGACAGCAGTGTAGTCAATTCGAGGCACACTCAGCACCGGTGGAACTGGAAAAAAGAAGGAAAGTAACTTCAAATGCATTCACACATGGCCCATGAATGCTTAAAATAGCTTTTTAGCAATACTGAGCAACATTTGCCATACAAGAGAGGAACTGGAAGTGCTTTTGCATTTGCACATGGCATATCGATTGTAACAACAAACCATTAATGCAGAAACTGTTAACTTTATTACAGTCTGTAAATCAGAAGTCTAATTCACCTTGAAGGACCAGCTTGGTTTTTGCTACAGTTACACCAGCCTCATTCTTTGCCAGGCACTGATACGTCCCAGCATCTCCAAGAGTCACGCGAGAGAACTTCAGCGCTCCGTTTGAGAGCACAGCCAGCCTGTGACCTGTAGCAGTCACATTGGCATAATTAATAAAATCTGAATTAGTTATAATCCTGGGAGAGCTGTGCATGACAATGCTATTATCTCAGCAGTAAATATGTCAAATTAATTTTGAATGACTCTGAAAGACATCAGTATATTACAGCCAATTTTGTTTAAAAAAAAAAAATCATGTTATTTTTACCAGCTGCTATAGGAACTCCTTCTCTCTGCCAGATGATTGTTGGTCTGGGGAATCCTTGAACTTCACAGGGAAGAACTGTTCCATGATTTAACAATACCTGTACTTCTTCTGCCATCGGCCTGATCTCTGGTGGCTCTAGGAATGTGGAAAATGATGCAGTTAATCATTTCACCGTTGTTATATGTTCATCATCATCATTTTTTACCTAATGAGTGGCCTACCTTGTACAGTCAGAGAGATGTGCTTGTGAGCCACTCCAGCTGGGTTTCGGGCTGAGCATGTGTACCTGCCAGCATGACTCGGCAAAGCAGCAGGTATCTCCAACACCCCTGCATAAACATGACCAAAGTGCACATTTCTAACATTACATTTGGGTAAAAAAAATCATGTTTACACCTGAAGTACATTTACAATGTAAGGAACACTGAAACTTGAAGAGCAGACATGGATCGCCTTCTGGAATGAAGATATAGCAGGATCTTAAAAAGTTAGGGTTTAAAAGCAAATTAAATTTTACATCACAGTGTTCCTACGGCTTGAACCTGCTAATGAAATCCCAGAGAAAGAAAATGTTTTCAATCCCATGCTGGCCAATGTGTGCTGAAGAGTTACTCAAACCAGTTGACTTACCAGTGGGAAGAACACGATAACTTCCTCCCCTGGTTCCCAGTTTGGCTCCTCCTTTCGTCCAGCTCACAGTGGGCTGAGGCTGTCCTTTTACATGACAGGGCAACACCACATGAGACATTTTCACAGCCTTCACTGTTGTGACGTCATCCTCAATAGAAGGGGGGACTATGGAGGAATATACAAGTCAAGCATTCAGGGATCCATAATAACAATCTGCATGTGGCACAAAACTCAGAATCATTACCTTGGAGGATGACTTCGATCACCCTGCGCTCCTCTCCAACCTCGTTGACCGCTGTGCACTCAAAATAACCTTCATCCTCATCAGATGGAGACAAAAGTACAAGAGACCCAGAAGACACAAGCCTGGATGCAGAGGGTGTGCAGGCAGAACAAGTTTCTGTATTTTCAGTTCTGTGAGTTAAATTTGCCTTATTAAAGCACATTCAAAGTCAGTACATCCAACTAATTTGTGTTTACCTGTATGCACCAGTCTGCTGGTTAATGTCAAGTGGAGTACCATTTCTCTTCCAGGATATTTTAGGTGGTGGTATACCTGTGGTCTCGCAATTAAGCACAGCTCTAGTTCCAGTGGTTAATGTCATGTTGAATGGACCTGAACTGATAGAAGGACCCACTAAGAAGAAACAGAAAAGTTTTGGATAAAAGGGGTAAATACTTTTTCACAGGACTGTTCTATTTTTGTTCACAAATGGACTAGAAATTACTGCAAACGATTTAGTTTAATAAAGAAACTACATGAAGTATTTACCAAACACACGAAGATCCATTGCACGGTGATCTGAGCCAGCCTGATTGGACGCGGTGCAGTAGTACCGGCCAGCATCATTCAGTTGAGCGCCACGTATACGCAGGGAGCCCTCAGATAACATTGCGTATCTAAAACAAACACATAGTTGAAAGTCGAACAATTAATATGCTGTACTCATTTAGATTGTCTATGTGACGCTCCAGCAAGTGTGAAGCGACAGATGCCTTGCCTGGTTATTTTAGGACATACTTATTGTTATCCTTAGGCACAGGGAAGCCATCTTTCCTCCAAATGACCGCAGGTAAGGAGTCACCTTCAACTTCGCAGGGTAAAACCACATCCTGGCCAAAATGAACTGTTACCAAGGAGCTGCTTTCCTTTATCACTGGTGGCACTGCAAATAGAGATGAGCAGGGGCAGCTGAACATATTTAGGTCAACAACTCTACATTACATTACATGCATTATTTTCAAAAATCCATTAGGTGGTGATAGTTTATGGCATAAAAACGATGCTAGCTTGAAATGAAACTGAAGAGAAATATTGGCACGGAAAATAAAACTTGCAATTAAAAAATATAATTGTAACTGAAAATATAAATTTTGAATCTAGTGAAAATGTCTGTATTGAAAGTGAAAAAACTTTCATTGAAACTCAAAGTAAAAAAATTTAAACAACTACAAAAAAACAAAACAAAAAGGGTTTGGATTTGAACCCATGAATTCTGGTTCATAAGACAAAGTCTTTACCTAACAGGCCACCACATAAATCAGGTCAATAACATCCCTTCATGTATATTTAAATGGTGCATCCTAAGAAAGGAAGCTATCAAAATAAACATTACAGAGAGATATAGCAGTGGATTTTGCTGTAACACATTTTAGAATTAAAGATATATAAAAGAACTACAAGTGACCTTTATTTGCTGGTTTAGAAAACTGGCCTAAAACAGCCTGACTCACTGACAACTGTGCATGCACGACGTGAAATGAGTGACAGAGGAATGAAACTGAAAAGCAGCAGCACTGAAAAACGGTGGTATTGAAAAAAAAGGAGATTAAAGTATGAAAACTTGATTGTGAGTTATTTGTTCCAATATATGGCCAATATTTTCCTTGAAACTTTTTTCACTTTCAATTTTTATTTCACTTTCAATACAGAAATTCAGATACAAAATTAATATATTCAGTTACAATTATATTTTTCAGTGCCAATATTTCTTTTCAGTTTCATTTTAAGCTGGCATCGCTTTGATGCCATAATAGTTTGCATACAGCTAATGTTGTTTAGTACTTTGGAAGAAATAAAAAATTTGGGGTGATTGAAAAGACTCCCAATAATCACTACACACAACTAAACAACTTATAATAGAAACATATAGAACTATTCATTTTATATTATTAAGAACATTATTAATCACAGTTACCTTAAAAGCCACAGTGATTTAACAAAATCACTCCAGCCAGACAGAAAGACAAAAAAAGTCAAGTGTATAACAATACATAGCTACATTTTTAAGAATGATCTAAAAAAAATCATGTTGGGATTTGGATTTCATATAATGCTCGTCTCCTTAAAACAACAAACCTTATTAGATTTTACTTGGCTCTTATGGGGGAACCTAAAAGTGCATAACGGTGAAGAGGAAAGAAAATTGTAACTGGTTTTCAAATTCAACATCTAATTATAATATCTTAAAATTGTGGTGTGTATCTGTATATGGACCTGTTTACTCTGCTACACCTCAAAATGTCAAAATAGTTAATAGAGTTCACCTGCATGTAATTTATTCTCAGTGTAAATACAACTGCTTTGTGAAAGAAAGAGGTTTGCTAGAGAACATTTGTGAGCAAACAGCTTCATGAAAACCAAGGAACACAGCAGACAGGTCAGGGATAAGGTTGTGCACAAGTTTGAAGCAGGATCTGAAAAGAGATTACTAAATATGACAACCATATTAAGATATGGTCGCTTTCATAAACTGTCAGGCTAGGCATGGAGAGTATTAATCAGAAGCAGCCAAGAGGACCTTGGTAACGCTCAGGAAATAAGCGGGTGAAAGAATCTATTGATAGGTCAACAAGTATTAGTCGTGCACTAATGACATATAAACATTATTGTGCCAGTATCAAATTGTAGACATGCTAAAAAATGGTTAGAAGCTGCCAAGCACCTGAGACTGGAGTGAAGCTTTACAGCAAAACAGCGACCCTATACATACAGCTAGACCTAAATTGGAGTCGTTTAGATCAAAGGAGTTGCATGTGATAAAATAGTCCCCTTAAAGTCCAGAGATTAACCAAACTGAGTGTGGCAAGACTTTTAAAAATGTTTTTTCACAGATGCTTACCATCCAATCTAACAGAGCTTGAGCTACTTTGCACAAAACAACTGGCAAACATTTTAGTCTCTATGTCTGCAAAGCTGATAGAGACATATGCTAAATGACTTGCTGCTGTAACTGCAGTCCAATGAAGTTCGTGGTTGTAACATGACAAAGACTGGAACAACTCAAATGTTTTGGGTATTGTTACAAGGTACTGCACATTTACACCCAACTGCAGTATGCTAATATACTAACTAAATAATGTAATGAAATCAGGAAACACCTAATATATTCCTAATGCATTAGCATATCCCCTTAATGTGTACAAATTAGAAACATTTAAACGTAATGTATACTTGAATAGTAGGATGAATGCAATGGATTGCAATTGGATTTTGATGTATATCATATGTTTCAACATTTTCTGGTTATACTTACACAGAATCTCCACTGTGAAGAAGAGGCTGGTGCTTCCAGCCATGTTAGTAACTACACAGCTGTATTGGCCACTGTCCTCAGACTTCACCTCCTGAATCTCGAGGTACTGACCTCCTGCCAGCCGCTGGATACGACCACCAAGCTGATGTTAACAGGAAGAGACAAGGTACATGCAACGAGAGAGTCACAGGAGTTCAGTATTGTATAACTGTTCAGCTTTTACTTGTTTAACTCTGTACCTGCAGCTTGGCATCATCCTTGAACCACTCTATATCTGGAGGGGGGTCACTGTCAGCCAGGCACTCTAAGGTCAGGTGTCCATTAAATGGCACAGTCACCAACTTCACATCACCATAGCCAAGGAGAGTGGGTGGGACTGAAATACAATTACAAATGCGTTTCACTGAAATAAATCACTCAAAGCAACAATCCATTGGTGATTGATGAACTCATTTTAAGCCTTAGAGAGTTTGGTCACAGGGTGGAACAAAAAAAAACAAACAAAAAAACAGGTTAGGGCATATTTACAACTCAAGAGTTCAAACTGCAAAAATATGTGCCTAACTTTCCACTCTATACAATCTATGCAATAAAGGACGGATAGTAAAAATGTCACCATGCTTACAGTTCAGTCACAGATTAGTTGGGACAAAATAAAGTTTGATGACTGTTCCTTTAGATGTTTCCCTTACAGCATTAGTCTTTGCTGTTTTGCAGGCCCCAACAGCACTGCTACATTTGCATTCATAGAAACCCCCAATTTGTTATAGCATGAAACAGGTGGTGGAAAAAGATGATGTATGCTTAGTTATACCAAAAAAAGCTGTCATCAATCAAAAAAAGTTTATTTTGTGCAGAGTGCAACAGTAAACAAGCAGAAATATTGGCCAAGTCTGTTTTAGCAGGTATTTACATCTGAGCTTTATTCATCATCACCTGGGTGTAGGTACGAAAGGACTTGAGCATACAATGCATTTCTCTGATGTCAATAATTTAGAAAGAGCAGCTTGTGTCACCTTGGACTCGAACCCAGTGGCTTTTTCCATCCTCACCAGCTAGGCTGCTGGCCAAGCAGGTGTACAGACCTGCATCCTCGACCTTTAAAAGAGAGCACATTCATCAACCTGAGTGCTTCTGGCAGAGCAGTCTGATTTTCACCAAGACTGATTCTATCTAAACTATAACCTTTCATTTATTGGTATTATTTTTTATGTTGTTTGTATTTAGATGAGTTCTCAGGCTGTTTTTATTGATAAATATTTCTAGGTGTGACTATGTGAAAAAAAATTCATAAAACAATTACATCTTTTCTAGAGCTCAAAACACGCTGTAATAAAATGCCTTCTAAACTTATTCATTTCTTTTGAACCTGTTCACATTTTGTCAGATTAAAGCCACAAGCCTCCATTGATCTTATTGGGATTTTATGTGATAGACCAACACAAAGAACTGCATAGTTGTAAACTGGAAGGAAAAGGATTCAACACTTTTTATCAATTAAATCTAACAAGTGTGATTTGTATTCTGCTACCCTTTACTCCCTTACATCTAAATAGTGAAGAGAATCCAGCTGAGTCAGCCTAAATCCAGCTGTTCTGTGAGGTCCTCACAGGTTTGTTAAAAAACATTAGTGAAGAAACCGCATCATGAGAACCAAGGAACACAGCAGACAGATCTGGGAGAAACTTGTGGAGCAGTTAAATCCAGGATTAGGTTTTTTAAAACAGTCTTCCAATCGTTTAAACTCTGTTCAGTTTAGTTTGAAAATGAAAAGACTATGGCACAACTGCAAACAAGCTGGACAAAGCAAGAAAAGCAGTAATCAGAGAAGCAGTCAAAAGGCCCATGGTAGCTGTGTAGGAGCTGCAGTGATCCATAGCTCAGGTAGAAGAAATCTTCTAACTGGACAATTATTAGTTGTGGATTCCAGAAACCTGATATTTATGTAAGACTGGGAAGAAAAAAGCCATTGTTGAAAGAAAGCCATCAGAAGTCCAGTTTAAAGCTTCCCATGAGTCATATGGGGTACACCACAAACATGTGGAAGCAGGTGCAGTGGTCAGATGAGACCAAAATTAAACTTTCTGGCCTACCAGAACCCATACAACATATTATCAACATGGTGATGGCAGCATTGGGGTGTTGGGATGTTTTTCTTCAGAAAGGAAGGGAAAGCTGTTAACAGTTCATGGGATAATAGAAAGGCTTGAGATCAGGCGGAAGTTAAACTTCCAGCGGGACAACAACCTGAAACATACAGTCAGAGCTACAATGAAACTGTTTAGTTTCAGTCCTAAATCCAATGGACTTCAAAAATTGCTACTTAGATGTGTGCACTATCCAATTTAAATCAGCCTTGTTTTCTTTTCCAAAAGAGAATCGGCAACAAGCCTGTCTCTAAATGTGCAAAGCTAAAATATCCCAAAAGATTCAGAGTTGTGATTTCATTAAATACTGGTTCTATAAATGATTGACTCAGATGTGCTGATAACAAATGGACACCTTACATTTTAGACTTTGATTGTAAAACATTTTAAAATGCGTTTCTTACCTTCAATTTCACCATTATGCCCTACCTTATTTCTATCTTTTAAAATCACAATGAAATAAAGCTAAGTTTGTGGCTGTAACAAAATTAAAAATGTTCAATAGGTAGGAATAATTTCAAAAGGCACTACATACTGTACCTGAACTTTACTGATCCGGACAACGTGTCCATCCTGCTGAATGATGTCAGCTCCCTCCAGAGGACGACCATCCTTCAGCCAGCTCATGGTGGGAGGTGGAACACCCACAGCAGAGCACTCCAGCTCAAGTGGACTGTTAACCGGTATGGTCAGCTCTTCTGGAGAGCTGGAGCGAGAAATCTTTGGAGGCTCTGGATCAGAAAGGAGAATGTTTTACTTCATTGTTTATTGAATTTTACAGCATGGCTCTTAGATGCAGAGGGAAAAAAGCAATTATTCTTCTACCAAGAACGGTGAGGTTAAAGCTTTTGGTGCTGCTTCCCGCCTGGTTACTGGCCACGCAACTGTACAGGCCTTCATCCGAACGAGTCACATCAGCCAGCTGCAGCCGCGTCTCCTGTCCATCCAACAACAGGTTTCTGTGTAGAGACAGCGGCTGTCCATCCTTCATCCAGGTGAGCGAGGGAAGGGGAAACCCACGCGCCTCACAGGTCAAGGTCACCAAGGATCCCTGGACTACTGTAACTGGCTCCACTGGCTCAACTTGATCAACACCAGGGGGCACTGCAGACCAGGAACACGTACTGAATAAACTCTTCAGATCCACATTGATTTGTTTCGTCTTTTCAGAAAAGTTGAAGATGAAATGTTTGGGTTTTACCTTGGACTTGCACATCATAGCTGAGCTCAGCGAGGCCTGCTTGACTCCTTGCCACACATGTATAAACTCCAGAGTCAGATTGTTGCACAGGAGCAATCCTTCATTTCAAAAAGAGGAATATTAGGGATGACCTCATCTCTAATAATCTAATCATCTACAAGCTATCAGCTACGATCTAAACAGACCTCAGCAAAGAGTCACCAGAGAGGAGGCGCGTGCGAGGAGAGAGGAGCAGTGGACGCCCGTTCTTCAGCCAGCTGATCTGAGGTGGAGGGTTTCCGGCTGCGTGACACTCCAGATTCACAATGCTGTCCTGAGTCACCTGCACCTCTCTGGGTACTGTGGTCTCACCAGAAATAGATGGTGGGACTACGATAAATCAAGTCAAGTTAGAATTAGTAACTCAGTCTCCTCCCTTTCTCTTTGCTACTTCTGCTTGATATTTGGTAATGAATAGAGTTAATACGAATGTGACAGGAGGGTCTGCAACATGTTTTGTCAGTTGGAACGTTAGGGGCATGAATAAACCGGTGAAAAGGGCACGAATATTTTCACATTTAAAACGACTGCGCACCGATGTTGCCTTTTTGCAGGAAACGCACCTGAGTGTTCAAGACCAGGTTCTCCTTAGAAAGGCCTGGGTGGGTCAGGTTTATCACTCTAACTTTAGTAGCAGAGCTTGGGGCGCTGCAATAATAATCCATAAAAAAGTTCTTTTCACTGCCTCAAAAATAACTTTGGATAATCAGGGGCGTTTTGTGATAGTATCGGGCAATCTCTTTCATACTCCAGTGGTCTTAGTTTGTATTTACGCTCCCAACTGGGATGATGCTGATTTCTTCAAGAAGATAGTTACCTTATTGCCTGATTTAAACACGCATCACCTAATATTCGGGGGGGAATAAACAGAAAAAACGTATTTACTTATTTTATTCATTTATTTAATTTTTAGTTCATCGGCATAAGGGTTTGTTTTTGGGTGGGATAGGGTTTATTAAAAAATATATATAAATAAAAATGCTCCACCTTTGACACTAAAGATCATAATTCATGTAACAGTGTGCATATCTTGTTATTAAAAAATGTAAGCATTAAGAGACATTGCCATCTGTGTAACACGGTATACATTTTGTTTAAAATTCAATAAAAATATGTGTAAAAAAAAAAGAATTAGTAACTCACGTAGATGTGGACAAGCACAGTTGAAACCAGAAGTTTACATAAACCGAATAAAAAGACCCATGTTTTTTTTTCTCACTATATGAAGTTAAATCAGACCAAACTTCTTTTGTTTTAGGTCATTCAGAATTACCCAAATAATTTCTATTTGTTAAATTTCACAATAACGAGAGAAATAATATGTAAGGGATTTATTAATTAATGTCTTCAAAATCACCCGATTCATGGTCAATTTGAGCTCCTACCATCTGGAAAGAGATTCAGACAGCCTAAATCAAGGACCAACAGATGGAAAAACTATTTTACTCAGGCCATTATTCAGATAAATTTAAGATGTAATCGGGGGTTTAGTCTGTTTTATATTGATATTTGTACTGATATTTGACAGACTCTTTTACAGTTTAGTCAATCTTGTAGTGTGATTGTGATTTTATGTTTTTTTTTCCACCCTGCTGGAAATAAAATATCCCTATGGGGGCAGTAATAAAGTGATACTGATACTGAGAGGTTTACATACATTTAATCAATATTTGGTAGCAAGAACTTTAGAACTGCATGACTTGGGTCGAATGTTCTTGGTGTACTTCCACAAGCTTCTCCCAATAGTTTGCTGGAGTTTTGTCCCATTCCTCCAGTTGTAATGGTTTAACTGAGTAAGGTTTGTGGGCCGCCTCGCTCACACTCGCCCACAAGTCTGCCCACATAATCTCTACAACAGTGGTTCCCAAACTTTCCACCTTCTGAGTCACATATTAAGGCCTGTGACCCTGACTCTTGGTGGAGCATGGAAGTATTTCTGTTGAGTCAGTCAAAATGTGGTACAATGGCAACAGAGTCAACATCAATAGCCACATTTTCTCAAGAGGATCTCAAGACCCCACACTTACATGTTTGTAACCCCATGTTGTGTCCCGACCCACACTTGGGGAACTACTTCTCTATATGAATGAGATCAGGACTCTTTGATGACCATGCCAAAATATTGACTTTGTTGCCCTTAAGCCACTTTGTAACCATCTTGGCCATATGCTTCGGGTCATGGTCCATTTGGAAGAAGTATTTTCACCTGAGTTTTAACTTCCTGTTTGATGCCTTTAGATGTTGCTTCAATAGTTCCACATATTGTTCTTTCCTCATGGTGTCATCTATTTTATGAAATGCAGCTCTACAACATGATGTTGCCAGCCCCATTGATCACAGTTGGGAGGGTGTTCCCAGATATAGAAGCGTCCCCCTTTTTCCTCCAAATGTAACAATGCTCATTATGGCCAAACAGTTCCACTTTAGTTTCATCAGACCACAGGACATGTCTCCAAAAATGAAGGTCTCTGTCTGTGTGTTTTATTTTTCTTTTAAAATAATGGCTTCCTCCTTGTTGAGAGGCCTTTCAGTCCTTGTCGGCAGAGGACACGTTTCACCGTCTTACCAGTTTTAGCCAGCATCTTCACAAGGTCTTTGGATTTTGTTCTGGGGTCGATATGCACATTTTTGGCCCAAAACACGTTCATGATAATCTGTCTCCTTTCTAAGTGGTATGGTGGTTGGACATTCCCATCATGTCTATTCTCGCATATAATTATTTGAACACATATACACGGTAAATTTGACCAACTGGAAATTGTTCCCAAGGATGAACCAGACTTGAGCAGCTCCACAATTCTCTTCCTGATACTGTATGTTGGCTGATTTTTTTAAACTTTCCCTCCGTATCAAACGGGAAAAAGTGAGTTCGAGGTATGGCCCTAACCCACATCCACAGGTGTGCCTCCAATTGACTTAAATGTGTCAGTTGACCTATCAGAACTTTCCAAAGCTATGACATCATTATCTGGGCTTTCCCCCATTGTTTAAAGAGATCGAAATTACAGGTTTACATACAGAATGATTACTAACACATTAACAAATAAATCTATGACATACTCTGTCTTTCATTATTGTGGCATTTAGCAAACAGACATAATTTAGGAAATTCTAACTGACCTAAAATGAGGATGATTTAGAGAAATTCTGCTATGAGAAATGGTCAAAGTTCTGGTCAGTGTAGGTACAACCTGTGAAATGTTTTAGAAGTGCTCTCCTATGGGCAAAAAGGGTTGTACGAATCAATAACAGCAGGGGTACCAATAATTTCTGCCAGCAATCTTGTTATAATCTTTTAACATAAGATTTCTTTTTTTTACCAGTGAATAAAATGTACAGAAATTATTGATCTGATTTGTTTTTAAGCTTTTCAACATGAAATGATCCTACTGGAACAAAAGATCTCTGCATCAAACTTTAACAAAGACAAATAAATAATCAAAACCAACCTAAAACAACAAGGGTGTAGATTTTGCTTTCCTGGCCAGCAGGGCTGACAGCCAAGCACGTGTATGTCCCAGAATCCTCAGGGGTCAGCCTCCTTACAGTTAGTGTGCTGCCACCAGGAGTCAAACTGTAGGGGTTATAGACACACACACACACGTTTTCACATGCATTCCCCTGTCCAAACTACTCCACCTCTGAATCTCAACATTATTTTCTCATCATCATTAACAACATCTTCCCATGGCCTTCACAAGAACACAGATTTGCTTGCTCTGGCTGATGCAGTAGTGATGATCATATCATGAAGAGAACAGCTGTGACACATCTGCTAATAGTCCTCGTCATGGTGGAATTAAAACCATTTGTCTGTGGTTCCCTTGGTCATGCCTGTTATTGTGTATTATGATTCATGCTGTAATACTCAGAAACCTTCATGGGCAGGTTTAAATCACTTCTGACATTTTAAGTGCTAATCGCTTAATCACATACAGTAGAGCAGTGAAAGTCTTACGAGATGTGATGCGTGTCTGAACCCGCTAAAGGCTTTCCGTCTTTCAGCCAGCTGAGGCGGGGCGTGGGGATTCCATTTGCTTTGCAGTCCAGAGTCAGCTCCTTTCCCATGGGTGCACTCACGTCAGATGCTTGGTCAGAGTTCAGGATTGTGGGCGATACTGGGAGACACACAGATTACATAAAAGTACCACTCA
The DNA here is from genome assembly GCA_963556495.2 of Valencia hispanica. Taxonomy (NCBI): domain Eukaryota; kingdom Metazoa; phylum Chordata; class Actinopteri; order Cyprinodontiformes; family Valenciidae; genus Valencia; species Valencia hispanica. Next base: position 19,410,997 of record OY747704.1, on the reverse strand, counting down.
TAAATGCCCTCACAAAATCAGAATGAATTAGAGAATGCAAGGAAAAGCTATTTACCTAGCACTGTGAGTGTGTAGTCTTTCTGTGTTTGTCCTTCGCTGTTCTTTATCAGACACGTGTACGTCCCAGCATGAGACAGAGTGAGAGGGCCCAGCTCCAGCCTGTTACCTCGAACGGACCACTGCCACTGCAGGCTGCTCTCTGGATTGCAAGTACATCCACTTAATTTAGTCGTCACATATGGCAAGTTCGTACTTTTCCTATTTCTCCCATCAATGCCTTGCTCTTACCTATAGGAGTTCCATCCTTCAGCCAAGTGATACTGGGGACAGGCACTCCCGTGGCCTCACACAACAGGGCCACATGGGAGCCCAGGGTGTAATTGACAAACTCCCTCTGAGGCCCATCAAGCACCGGTGGAACTATGGGAATAAAGAAGAGTAGTAAATCCCCATATATTACCCACAACCTTTCCTAGATATTTTTTTAAGTCTTAATGTGCAGTTCAGAGATATTCTTACCATGAACTGTCAGCCTAAATGTCCTGTCCACCTGTCCAGCCACGTTGGACACTTTGCATGTGTACATACCCCCATCTGTGGTCTTTGTCAGAAAATAAAATGATGTCAATCCATCCATCCATCCATCGTTACATGATCCAACTATTCATCCAACCATCTATCTGTTTTGCCATGACCCATCCATCCATCCATCCATTGTTTTTACATGATCCATCCATCCTTCTATCCATCCATGTGCATGTTTTTTTATACCTCTAGACATATCAATGTGTAGATCTGTCATGAAGTTTTGTATTTTTAAGAAAGGCTGCAGGCAAACAGATGATGCAATCATTTGTTGGCTCGTATTTGTGCTCATCAGATAACCAGCATCAACAATCTGGCGAACAAATCGTGCTGACAGCCACTTAATGCCCTTATTTGGGTTTTGTTTTGCTTTCAGCCTGACACACCTATGATGTAATGTATTTCTTCCAACCTGAACTCCTATGAACTCCAGCTGGTGTCCATTTATCTTCAGCCCGTTCCCTGCAGCCAGTTGCCGCCCGTTCTTGTACCATGTGACCTCTGGCTCAGGAACACCATGAGCGTCACATCGCAAGATGACCGAAGAGCCAACTTGAGGGGTCACACTGTCAGTTTCAGCATCATGCCGAGGTTTCAGAGAGGGTGCGACTGTTGATTTGAAGACAATGGAAAGTTTGATCTATTTAGATTTCGCATGATTCACGGCTGACTTGTCGTCAGTCACAGCTGGTTAAAGATAAACATGTTTTATTGTGTGGACAAAGTGTTGAGATTTGATCATCTGTATATGAATCTGAAATGTGCAGATGGGTCATCGTGTGTTTGCTCACCATAAACGCTGAGGAGAAAGCTCTTCTGGTCCTGCCCCGCAGAGTTGCTGGCTGTGCACACATATTGACCTGCATCTTCCAGTCTCGCCCGAGGCAACTGTAACATCTGGCCACCTTTAATGCATGTTTAGATTTATATGGAATCTCGGTGTGAGAATTAAATAAACGTATCAGAAATGTAGCTGATGCACAAAAATTATTTGAGCAGCTGACCCCTGGCTGACCTGGCAGAATTTGAACTGTGGTGCTAAAATGGAGGACCTGCCCATCCCTGGTCCAGGTGATCTCTGGGGGAGGGTATGCTTGGACATCACACAGCAGTGACGCCATAAGGCCCTCGATCACACTCGTTTCCTCTTCCTTAGGACCAGTTATTCTTGGAGGCACTGAGAATGACATTAGTTTAGTGCATTCAGAGAAAAGTTAATTGCAAAAGTATTTATGGTATACCCCAGAACCTTGTCTACATTTTGTCACATTATAGCTAGAGGTGGAAAGAAACGAATTACATTTACTTGCGTTACTGTAATTGAGTAGGGTTTTTTATCTGTAATTTAACTTTTACTTAAGTATGTTTTTTTTTAAAGTATTGTACTTTGCTACATTTTCAATTATATCCATTGCTGAGTAAAATAAATCTAATTATTATGATTAAAAATATTGCACCACAGAAATACTTTTCTGCTTCTGCATTTGGACTTCTACCACACCATCACAGATACATTTACATTAAATGCAAACAAGTATGTTGTTACAACTATTGACTGTATATATAATCTACCCCAATACCGGGGTGAGTTTTAACACTACTTGGGGATGGATGTAACAGCTAAATTATTCTGAATAAAAAGTATCCACACTAATAAATGTATGGAAACACTTTAATGAATAACAAAGAGGGAACCATAAACTTGTAAAACTACAAAAATAATATTAATATACATATATATATATATTTTTTTTTTTTTAAGTATAAATTGATTGCAATAGAAATATTTTTTTTCTCTCTTTCGGCTTTTTCCTTTAGGGGTCACCAGAAAGAATCATCTGTCTGCATTGAGTCCTATTCGTTGCATGCTCTACCCTTACACCAACTAGAGTCATGTCCTCTTTCTCCAGATCCATAAATTTATGTTTTGGTCTTCCTCTCAGCCTCCTGCCTGGTGGCTCCATCCTCAGCACCCTTCTACAGACATAATCATTGCCTCTCCTCTTAACATGTCCAAACCATCTCTGACTTTATCTCCACATTTAAAATTATTTTAGCTTCTGTACAGCTTCACAATATTTGGCAGATGTTGTGCACCTTGCAGACCCATCTCACAGATGTTCCATGGATGACTTCAGTTGCTGTCTTCTGGAGAACGTCTGTAGGGATACCCTTGTCTATTTTACACTTTCACTGTCTATGCAGTAAAATGGAGACCACTACAAAGTGTCAATATAAAGGGAAGGTTGTAACACTTTTTTAGATCTGTTACAATCCTCCCCATGCCAGGCAGCAATTAAGAAACAAGTTTTTTGCATTTAGCTTCAAAGCTAGCACTAATGCAACACATCAAAATAAAACTAGAGAAACTACTTTAGCTTATGTAAGCGAGACAATTTTATCTATTATCTATTCCAGAATAGACAGTTTTCAACTCGAGACATGTGGCTTTGCCAGTGTGCTCAGTTTGTAAGTGGGCATAGACTGTATTGATGACTTTACCATAGCTCGTTTCTAATTGGTCAAACTGAGAGCGTTACAACTATACATGTGTAGCAACCATCCCGGTCTCCCCTACTAATAGTGGGTGATTAGTTGGGATTTTTAGTTTGATTTAGAATAGCCTATATAGAATTAAATATTTTTTTAGACCTGTTAAGATGTAAATTTTTCAATACGGAAAATACTTTACTGCAAAGCTAGTAAGAATGAACTCTACTAACTTCAAAAATCAAGTGCTGCTCAAAATTAACATGAGGTTCAGAGAGTAATACTCTAAGGATGGACACAAATAAAGGAACTGTAATCTAGAAGTACATTAGAGCAGGGTAATTTTGAAAAAAGAAACACCATTTTTTAGCAGCTGTTTATAAGTTTATTTAACTAACTAATATCTGACAAGTATAACAAAGTCTTGTCAAAAAAATAGCATAGTTTTGTCTTACACACATTCTAATGGTACTTGACAATTTGGTCTTTTTTTGGGGTCATTTGGGGAAAGTCACAGCACTTGTGACTTAGTGTAACCCATTTTGATTTATACATTTGTAGTTAATCTGCAATTGGACTTTTTTTAAGTTACTCATGAAAAAGCAACTACTCGCTCTACTCAGGAGAGACTGTCTTACTGCTGTCAAAAAAGTAACTATGTAACTTTTACTCATTAATACATTTTAAATAAGCTACTTTTTACTTTTGCTTGAATACATTTTTAGACTGGTACTTTTACTTCTACTGAAGTAAAATTTCATCACAGTAGTAGTAGTTTTACTTTAAGTAGAATATTTTAGAACTCTTTCCACCGCTTATTATAACCACAAACATTAATATCGATGTCACCAGGTGACTTTGAACACATCCAAACTCTAAGTAAATGCATCGAGCAAATCAATGGATGGATGTGCCGTAACTTTCTCCAGCTGAACAGAAAGAAAACAAAAGTAAATACTTTTGGAACTAAAGAGGAATAATCAAGAGTCAGCACACAGCTTCAGCTAATAAAACTAGAAAATACCGATCAGGCCTGAAATCTAGGTGTAGTAATGGACTCAGACCTGAACCTCTAGGGTCACATAAAGGCCATAACAGGGTCAGCCTTCTATCACCTGAAGAACATTTCTAGGATTAAAGGACTGATGTGGCAACAGGACCTCGAAAAACTCATTCATGCGTTTATTTTTAGCCGGATTGATTACTGCAACAGCGTTCTCACAGGTCTGCTTAAAAAGTCAATCAGACAGCTGCAGCTGATCCAGAATGCTGCTACTCATGTCCTCACTAGAACCAGGAAAGTAGAGCACATCACCCCAGTTCTAAAGTCCTTACACCGGCTCCCTGTAGCTCAGAGAATAGACTTCAAAATACTTTTACTAGTCTATAAATCATTGAATGGCTTAGCACCAAAGTATGTTGAAGATCTACCCCCCAGACCACTCAAGTCCTCTAATTCCAGTCTACTCAACATCCCTAGAATTAGAACCGAACATGGAGAAGCAGCTTTCAGTTTCAATGCACCTCTAATCTGGAACAAACTTCCAGACAACTGCAAAGCTGCTGAAACACTGAGTTCTTTTAAATCACAACTAAAAACGTCTCTGTTTAGAGCTGCCTTTGAGTAATGTTTTCGTGTATCATATGTTTTGTGTGTGGTTCTTGCTTTATTGCTGTTTTTACTTTATATGCTTTGTCTGTGTTTTACTGCTTTTTTTTTTCTCCTTAATCTTGTAAAGCACCTTGAATTACCTTGTTGTTGAAAGTGTGCTATACAAATAAAACTGCCTTGGCTTAATATATTTTCAAAGGATTTCACATGGTGAACCAATATGGAAAAATGCCTAATGATGTGAAGATACATGGTTTTGAATTGTTTTCCTCCAAATGACAATCTGGAAGGTATTTCATGCTTGTGTATTCATCCACAGCCGAAGTCAGTGCTTTGCAGAGTCACCTTTCATGCAAATTACGGCTCCAAATGTTTCAGGGATGCCTTGCAAAAAAATAATGGTCAAAGCTTTCAGTCAGTCTCTACAGCCTCTTACTCATTTTCTTCCAGGATTGATTTGAATTTAGCTCCATCTTCACATCATATTTGATCCCTGTCCCTGCTGAATAAAAGAGCAACTCACGGCTGTTTGGTGTGTTGCTGCTTGTTCTCTAAAACTCTGAGGCGTTCACCGAACAGCTGGATTTATACTAAGATTAAATCAGACAAAGGTGGACTCTATTTACTAGATAAATTACTTCTGAAAGAGTTTGAATGCACTGGATTTCCATATTTAGGGATATCAGAGTAAGGGGTGGCTGAATATAAAGATGTGCCACACTTTTCAGATTTTATTTTGCAACCTTTGCTAGTATTCTATTTGTAACCTTTTCTCTTCACAATTACACATTACTTTGTGATGGTCTATCACACAAAAACCCCAGTAAATTATATTGAAGATGTTGTTGTAACATGAAAAAATGTAAAAATGTGTATGGGGTATGAATACTTTTAATGTCTTACCTTGAACGGCCAGATTAAAATGCTTCTCAACTGTTCCAACCTTATTTTCTGCCACACACAGATAGTCAGCCATGTCTGAAACCTGCACACTGAGAAGCTGAAAGGTTAAAAACATTGTGTTACGTCTTAGTACAAAATCCCATGCTGGATCGGCCTACAGACTGATAAAAGTGAGATGCATCTAACCTGAAGTTGTGTTCCATCCTTGCTGATGTGGTGCTGTGCGTCTGTGTGCACCGGCTGCCCGTCTCTCAGCCAGGAGATCACCGGAGTGGGGTTTCCAGTTGCTTCACAGTGTAGAACCACAGTGCTGTTCACCACTGCTCCCATTTCCTCCATAAACTCCTCAGATGTTCCCGTAACAACAGGAGGAACTACAAAGAATGAAAGTAAACACAAAATAAATCTTTATGCATTAATTGGATAATAAATATCAAAGCAAAATGTGTGTTTTTTTGCTTACTGAGGACTTCCAGTTCAAAATGCATGTGATCCTCTCCTGCCTCATTTACTGCTTGGCATGTGTACTTTCCACCATCCTCCTGTTGCACTCGAGAGATCTGTAGCACCTGTCCTCCTGGCAGGATAAACAAATAACCCTTTACAGCAGCTTGATTTATAGATATGAGTTCTTGGTCATACAGAGTAGGTTAGAGGTCACAGTTAAAGGAGTTTCCACTGACCTGGATGCAGTATCACTCCATCAGCAGAGGTGAGTTTTCTTCCGTTCTTATACCAGCTGAGTTTTGGTGGAGGGATGGCATTGCTCTCACAGGACAGACTGACTGAGTGACCTAAAACAACGTCCCGCTTTTCCACCCTGTCCTCACTGTCCCCTTCATGTCCTAAACCCCAGGCAGCTTCTCTGTTTGTCACTCGCTGGAGGATTGGTGGAACTGGGAAGAAGACAGCAAACTGAGTCTGATCACTTTCTACTAGCACAAAAATAAATGTCTCAATCTCAACAGAGAGATGTTGTCTTGACATAGAGATGAACCCATAGCCAAGGCAACTGTGTGCACACCTTGCACAGTGATATGAAAGTCTCTCTTATCCTCTCCAGCAGAGTTGGACACCACACAAGTGTACTGTCCTTCATGGGAAAGGACGGCATTCTCTATGTGGAGGAGGTGACCATTCTCCTGAATGCCTGCCTGGTAGTTTCCAGTCAACTGCTAAACACAAACATCAAATTTAAACATCTTTATGTAAAATTCTGTGAGAAAGTCAATATAAAAAAGAATAATGAGATTAAAAGCTAATCATTCTTTAAATGTATATATTCATGATACTGGATGTGCCTTAATGTTGGTATTTACTTATTTCCAAGGAAAAAACAAACATATTAACTGTTATGTAGTGGATGACACGGAACCAGGAGTATGTACTGATGGCTGCTTATGATGTGGTCCATCCACAGGTAAGCCCAAATTTATTCATACTCTGGGTACCAATTCTAACAGCATATTTACTTTCACTGAAAGAAATATTAATGTTTTGGAGCGGCCCTGTCAGAGTGTTGACTTTAATCTGATAGAGAATCTGTGGAGAGAGCTAAAAATGATGACATGGAGGCCTTTCAACCTCAAAGGCTTGGAGCTCATCACCACATCAATTGTCCAAATATTAGTGGAAACATGCAAAACAACTTATCCACAATTATAGGAAGGGTTTGATTGCTGTAATGGCAATAAAAAAATCATTAATATCTGAGAAGCACATAAATACGCTTTAGAAGTAATCTTTTTAACTGTGACAAAAAGCAGAAAAACATTTATTTATTGATAATGCTCTAAGACTGTTTTATCTTAAGATAGAAATATCCGTCTCACTTCTGATCATAAACAAACTTCTTAATACTTTTACATTTAAATCTAGCATTAGTATAAATAATTTTAGCCTTCACTTGATGTCCAAACTTGACTTGAGAATGACATAAATGATATTGAACCTAAATTATTCTGGTTCCAATAAAAAAAATAATAATAATAATTAAACTAGTGGGATATGCTCATTTATTTGCTTAGAAGCCAGGCTAACTTAAGCAATACAAGCTAACATTACAATTATTTGCATTTTGTGATTTCAAACACTGTAGGACTGTGTTCACTATAGACAATTATATAGTATTGTGTGTATGTCTGATTTAATGAGATACAAATAGGGAGGTGCACAAAATGTTTGTACAAATAATCAATTTTTTACCATGCCTATCACTAAGTTCAAAATTAAAGCAGCCATACTGGATTTTGAGATCAGATTCAACTTTTAGGAACATTCTCTTAATTTCCTTAAACTTAAAAACTTCATTTTGTAAAGTGAACACATTGATAAACCACATCCTTCAAGCAGATGTTGAGGTAGAAAAATTTACATGTAAGAAAGGGGGCCCAGATGTCAGGTAGAGCATTCAGCTGATAAGACATTTTGCCTGGATTATCTGCACACATACTTACACTTAAATCATGTGTACAAGAGAGGACTAGAAACATATTATTCGGAACAGTGTCCGCCAGACAATCTTTATCTATAATGCAATGCGTCAATAGGGCATTTATTCAGGATGTCATCTTATGAACTAACCAGCCATTGTGGTCCTGTTGACACCTCATTTTATTCTATAAATCATGTTCTCACTGTAAATGCAGTGCCTTTTCTCGACTAAACTGAGCCCTTGTGCGACAATGGTTCATCACTTCCCATTCTTTTAATATACTGCCTTCAGAAAGGAATCACCTGGCTCGCATCTTCATTAAAAACATGCAATGCTTTTAGAACTGAACACAATCATGCCAGTACCAGTATCTTTATCTTATTTTCTTTTATGACATTACACACACACAACTGAAAAAGTCCAAGACGTACTGTACTAGTGTTTAAAATGTCTGTAAAGATAAGATACTTGGAAAAACATGTTTCCCCAACAACCAGATTCAGTAAAAAAAAAAAAAAAGTGTAAATCAGACTCGGAAGAACTAAAATTCTGCTTTAGAAGCTCTACAAACTGTAGAATGGGAAGAAGCACATTTACATAACTAATCTAAAGTTACAGGTTGAGAGAGAGAAAAAAAACAGCAACAGTGTTTTACTGTCAACGTCGTCACATTTAATTACTGGATTCTCTTTGCTTTTGCTATAATTAACATGCTTACTCATCACATAAAATCTGGAGAGGGGGTGGTTTGTGCAAAGGGATCTTTATACTGTTGAAGGTCTTGTAATTCATACTGATCACCAGCAGAGGATGATAGAGGTTAGACCTTATTGCATGAAAATCACAGAGCTCATAGCTTTGGATACACATCTATAGCGCCACACCAACCTGTCCATCTTTAAACCAGGTAACTTTGGGTTCAGGGAAACCTTTGGCCAGGCAGGACAGAGTTAAACTTCCGTTTATGCGCACTTTTTCTTCTTGACCAGAAAATGTCAGGGATGAAGAGTCTCCCTCTATCTGTGGTGGGACTGATGAGATGGGGGAAATAGTTAATCATCCAACAGTAGATACTCCCATTCCTTCACCTTCCCCTGCTGTAAATATGTCTTACCCAAAACACTGAGAGAGTAATACTTGATGGCTGTGCCTGCTGGATTTGTGGCCCTGCATGTGTAAAGACCACTGCTGTCTCCCTGTGCAGAGCCCAGCCGCAGAGCCTGCCCACCGAGGGTGTACGTAAGCTGAGGGGTGGACACGATGGGCTGATTGTCCTTTAGCCATGTGATGCTGGGTGTAGGTGAGCCTGCAGTATTACAGGAGAGGACTGCGGGGAAACCCAGCACCACAGACACCTCTGAAGTCTCATTTGTACCCTTGATGATGGGTGGAGCTAGAGAAAGAAAAAAACAGCGGGAAAAATTTTAAGCTAAACAAATGAAACAGATAGACAAATGATTATCTAAAACAGGAAGTGCATAGTGTACTAAAGCAAAGAGCATGTTCTGAAACAAACTGAGAAATCCAGAGAGCCCTGCAAAAAGCCTCATGCAAAGAATTATGTGGCAATACAGCAGAGGTCCTAAATTATGACGCAAAATAGCCACCATATCCAGCATTTTACTAAGAGATCTATCTAAACTAAGCTTTGTGTAATGCAGATTGTGCTTAGTGGTACTTTCTAGATGTTGAAAGTCCTTTCCACGGGTTGCCACATGCTTGCTTGGGAGGACGGATTGGTGCAAAGTCAATAACTCAATGCAGTTGGCTAGATTTTCTTTATAAACTTTTCTTTCTTTATGAACTTATTTTAGCTTCATTAATGGATAACTATGATTAAAATGGAAAGTCTCTAATTTAATCTGCATCTGTCTGCATTTTTTTGATTCATTTGATTATATTCTCTATGAATTCCACCTGTTTCTTTGGTGAACTGTCTTGATGTGATATTTGTTGTGATTTGGCAGTGTTTAAACTGAACAGCACTGAATCAAATGATCAACTTGAAAGGTCAGCTCAGAGTTTCTAAAATGGATGTTTGAGTTTAAATTAAACATGTGGAGTTGAAATCAGTGGATTAATAATGACTAAACAAGAATGAAGCTTGTAACAGAAAGAAAACAACAAAAAACATGTGGATAAGCTTATGAATCTCAAAGCAACAACATTATAGCACACCTGTATTTAACCGCCCCCCATTTCAGGTTTCATGTAATAAAAGTGCTGGAGGTGTTGTTTAATCAAGATGACAATAAAAAGCAAAAACCTTGAACTTTAAGTCTGAACTAAAGTGCTGGAGGTGTTGTTTAATCAAGATGACAATAAAAAGCAAAAACCTTGAACTGTAAGTCTGAACTGGCGCATCTGAGTTCCAGCGCTGTTCCTGGCCAGACACTGGTAAAGGCCTTGGTCTCTCTGTCTGACCGACTTCACCTTTAGGACCTGGCCATCTTCCAGAAACTCCACGTGAGGATCTCCGTCAGGGGACAGAACCCTGGACACAGATAAAAGAATCAATGATCAAATCAATGTGACTGTTCCATCCTTAGTGCCCGGCTAAATGTCATCATTCTGCTGTTAGTGATCCCTTACTCTCCATCATGGCTCCATTCCACCCTTGGTGCGGGTCGCCCACTAACTCGACACTGAAACTCCACCTCCTGACCCTGGACCACAGTTAGCTCCTGCATTCGGGATGTTCCTGAGATCACTGGAGGAGCTGGAATAAAATTATGAACAGTTGCATCTCAATAAAAGGTAAATCGCCTGTATAGCAATTTATGTATAGCGCAGTATATTAGAACATTATCTAAAACTTTATATCAATGGCTCAATTTAAAAAAAGAAAGCCACGTAATATGGCAATTAATTGCATTTAGAGTATATTTTATAGTATAAAGATTGTATCTATGATTTTCTTTTGTTAATTTCAATAAGATCTAAACAAACATGGTGAAGATTGCTAACTTGACAATTGTCAACCTCCACAAGGAGGGTAAGTAACAGTGGATTACTAAAGAGGGTGTCTGTTCAGAGGGCTGCGATGAAGAAAAAGGAAAAAGTGTGGTGCAGGATGAACATGATCTGATTGTGAAGCCAAGGTTAAGGGAAGTGTAAGATGGGATGTGGACTGCAGCTGGAGTCCACATCCACTGACTGCAGAGAAGCTGAAGGCTTCTGCAAAAGCTCCATTAACACCTCAGCAGACCCTAGGCTGATCACTTCCATGTCAAGCTGCATTGATGAAGTGATTCATTTAAGAATTAAGTGGATATACTGTACAGTACATGGATTTGCTTTTCAACTCACCAGCATTTCTGTACTAAAAATCATTGTTCATTGGTCTGACCTAATATTATCATGTTCTGACAAACTAAATGTTAAGTTTCATTTGCTGAATTTTTAGTATTTCTTAAAATAAAGAATATTTAACTCAAATTCCAAAGTCAAGATTAGTATTATGCACAAAGATGTTAATTTTTTTCGTTTTCAAAAATGCATCACTGGGAGAACAAAATGGAAGGATAAAATACCCATTTAACAAAGGAAAATGTGGGAGGTACTGTTGAAGCCCTCTTTTTCTTATTTGTTTCCAGATAAATTAAACACCATGACCGTGGGTTCATGAGCTCACCTTGCACCACTATGTTATATTGTCTTTTTGCCTCTCCGGCTGAGTTTTGAGCTGTGCAGGCAAATTGACCTGCATGTTCATGTTGAACTCTGTAGATTCTGAGCAGTCTGTTCCCATTCTGCAGATACACTCCGGGGTTGTCCACCTGGACACAGTGATCAGCTCTGTAAACCTCTGCATCTTTATTGATGAGTTACTAGGACACATCAGCCACTTGGTGGCATTGTACAGCTACAGGTGGAAATGCTACAACATATAGGTGACACACTCACAGCATGACCGTCTTTAGTCCAGGTTATTAGTGGGGAGGGGATGCCGAAAGCATCACACCCTAAAGTGAGGGGCTGCCTCAAGGTGACGGTGAGGTTCAGTGGTTGGCCATCATCTTGGATCTGTGGAGGAACTAAAAATACACAATGAAGGGATTCGTATCATTAGTATTTCTTTTTTTTAGTGGATGAGAAAGCAGGTATGCGGCTATAAATAAGTCCTCACCATTTACTTTTAGCCTGGTCTTCCTCTCTACTGAGCCTGCCTCATTGGTTGCCACACACTTGAAGTCTCCACTGTGGCTGGCAGATGCTGCGCTAATTACAAGAGCTCCATCCCTAGCCACAGAATATTCAGATTGTTCTGGATGTATCTCCAGGCCATTCTTAAACCAGCGTACCCTGGGACGAGGAGAACCTGCAGGTGGTAGAGAGGGAGATAATTTAGATTCTGAGTGAGCACAAAACGAGCTTTATATTGACCATGCCCGAGAAAATAAAAAGCTACTCCCATCTCTACGATTCTCGACAGAACTTATCGGGCACGCAGCCCAGATTGGAAAATGCCAGCTCTCCATTTATCTGCAGGACAGCAGGCAAGACGCTGCCAAAACGGTTAGAGTCCTTGCACCCCCGAGGCATACTATATCCAAGGTCAGACACTCATAAAACAGTATACTGGAGGGATATGAGATGTAATATTTAAGACTATGGCCTCTAGTTTTATTACCAAACACTGAACTGAAAGGTTTGAGCTGTAAGAAAAGAAAAGAACAAGCAGTTCAAAGGGAGTGACGATTCAACTGAAGAGCCTGAAACAGATGTGTTATGTGGATTACCGAGTAAAGGAGAGGTGAAAATGGTCCACTGGAGAAAGCTAGAATGTGAGAAAAAGAAGGTTTTTCTACGCGACACAAGAGAGTGGCAGAGCAGCGGTCCTGGAGGAAACACCACTTGGTCTATTTCCAGAGGTGTTATATACAAACGCCAGCCGTGAGGTGGGAAAAAAAAACACTTTCTCAATCCGTAAGCTGCTCATCACAGGACACCACAGGCAATGTTATCATGTGTTGCTTCTTTTAACACATGCGTACAGTTAAAGAGCTTTAATGCAGATTCATTATATCATTGCTGGGAGGAAATGCGTACAGATGTTCTGCTTTAGATGCTAACGGATCTCATTAGTAGGCTTTTTTCTTAGAGTTCTTAATGGGAGAGGATATCCTCCATGTGTTTCTTAAATATTTATCCCCATCATCTGCAAAACACTTGTATTAATAATATCCTTCTGGCAGAGATTTGCAATACCAATATTAGACCTGCTTAAACAGATTGATCTCAAGAGAACAATGTGGGGAAACTTATTGTTTCCTGCTGCTGACTGCCTCTCAAGAACATCAAGTACTTCTGCATGAGCCCCATAAAGGACATTGAGGTATCAGCCTTCCTGTATAGCAAAGATGTGAAAAGGGCTATTTTGGCTTCATCTTCCTCAACCTCCCCTTGACAGTGCACCTCAGACCTCTCTGTCCTTTATCTGCCAGCAGCAGCCTGTAATTAGGATTCCTCTCCCAGCAGGCCGCGACGCACAGGAAAGCAGATGTGGCTCACTGAGGCAGCCGGCAGACCAATGTTCCAGCTGTTGCTCCACATTAGACACAGCCTTCACCTTCTCTCATTGATCAGGTTGCCATGGCAGAGCTCCACACAAACAATTCTTGTCTGCCGGATCTGTCTAGTAAGTATTACTCAGTGATTCTAGGGACAGGCACCTACACCTGTGTGCTTTGATGAAACAGCAAGTTCTTGGAAAGGCTAGCTTGTTAAGCCCAACGATTTCTGAATATGAGGAGAGCATAGGGGGATGCTGCATTCCTGCAAATTCACTGTGAAGTGGTATAAATACAGTTCACACATTCAGTGGCTTGCAATAATATTCACACCTCATGACCTTTGTAACAAGTTGACAATATGACAAACACAAATTTCAAATCTTTTTTTGGGATAGTGGAGGAGAAGCAATGATTTGTACAAATCTAAAAAATAATGCCATACACTTTTATGTAACCCCCTTAGCATTGATACCCCTAAAAAACACTGCAAATTACTGTCTTCTAAATAGCAGACAGGGTCCACCCAATTCTGCATAAGTACAACTGTTCAGAGAAAGCCTCCAAGGTTTTTTAGAACCTTAGTAAACACACAGCATTATGAAGACCAAGAAACACAGCAGACAGGTCAAGAGAAAGTTGTAGAGGGTTTTAAAGCAGAGTTAAGCTATAAAATCAATATCCTAAGCTGTAAGCATCTTATGGAATACTGTTTATCCTATAAGTCAAAATAATTGAGAGTATGGCCCAACAGCAAATATGCCACAACATGTCCATCCACCTAATCTGCCCAGGAAAGGAAAGCATTAACCAAAGAACATGCCAAGAGACGCAAGCCGGTTTCAAAAGACACACCATGGCGGCATATCAGGGTAATATCGCCGCCATGGTGTGTCCTTTGAATGCACTGTGGTGGCATGGCGAGGTGAGAATATAGTGTAATTCGTGCTGCCAAGCTTGATAATAATATTACAGCAAAGCCGGATTTGAACAATTATAAATGACCAAAGGCTCCCTGATGCCACCTCTGCTCTGTGGCAAAGTGGCACCATTGTTTTTTGAAACAGGCATCAGGGTAATTGGAAAAGCTGCAAAGTTCCACAAGCCAGGTAGGAAAATCTGTCAACAGGATAACTATTAGCTATACCTCCATAAGTCTGACCTTCATAGAAGAGTAGGAAAAGCCAAATTGAGGCCTGTTTAAACATTTCTACCAGCTATGTAGCTTTCACAGCCAACACGTGGAACATATGTGAGGTTAAAGCTCATACTGCACATCAGCCTGACCACACGGTGGTGGCAGCATCATGCAGATACTAAAAAAAAAAAAAGAATTGGACAGCTGGTCAGTCTTGATGTGATGATAGACGATAGAAGTAAAACACTAGGGCATCAAATTATGCATACAGTCAGTTAATTATATTTAATTATATAGTTATATTTAATTATTATAGTTAATTATATTGATGATATACATTCTGTATGCCAATAATATAATTAGTAATGCTTATTATTATTATATAGTTTTTTTGCGGTGTTAAGGTGTTTTGCTACTCATTTGTAAGTGTATTACCAGGCAACTAAGCTGTTTAATTTCCAATACAGCAGCTGTAGCCAGATGCTAACTTTCAATAAATTCTAAATAATGGGATGGACATAGTGTATTTAATTCTTTAATAGTATCAGCATAGACAGCTCATTGTCTGGGATGTTTGTTTGTAGTGAACCCAAAGCAGAACATCAGTACTGTACACCTAAGTATGTGTTTGGTTCGACATTCCACAGTGTTATTGCATATCATTTGTTTTTCAGGCACTGTGCCAAATTGAACCCTCATTGACACAGGGGGACAGAATAGAAATGCACGCTTTACCCGTTAAAGTACTTCCACTTTACTATTAGGTCATATTATATGTTGGTCTGTTACATAAAATCTAATAAAAACAATTAGGTTTGCGGTTGTAAAATGACAAACTGTGATCAAAAATAAACATATGTTTATATATTTATAATTATTCAAATAAGCATTTTTCTTCTCATCATATTGTGGAAGCAGCCACAAGAAAAGAGACATTAGCAGCGGGGAAATAATGCCTTACCCAGCAAAAGTGCAGCTTTTCAGTCTGTTTGGGGAAACTCATCTATGAATCATTTCATACCTTTAGCACGACAGGGGATGACGACCTTGCTGTTCACTACTTTCTCCATGATGACATCTCCGGGCTCTCCAAAGGACGGGGCCTCTGTGGGGACAGAGAACCATGTTAAAGTATGAGTTCAAAGTGCAAAGTCAATTGATAAGTTAAATTTGGATGAGGAAAATTTGTCAGACATTCTTTGTGTGGTATTAAGAAAGCACCAGGAAGCATTTGGGCATATGACTAACTTCACTTGTGACATTTGAGAGATCACACAGGTACTCGGAGGTCATTGGCACTGAAGGTTATAAATCCAAGTAGATAATGCAGTTAACAATGTGGGAACATTGGTGGTGTGGCACACTCTTGGGCTTTCACACAACCAGTGACGCATACAAGTTAGCAGTAGACCCATGAGTAAGTCCACAGCTTTTGTAACTAGACTCAAGATCCAGATCAGTGTTGGGTTGGAATTGAGTCCAAATTTATCCCACACAAATTCCGGAGAGCTTGCTGGCCATGGGGACGACATGACCCAAACAGTCTAAAAGCCACGCGTGCCATGTGTGGACAGGCATTGTCTTGTTGAAAGACTGCACCATTGTGCTGACATGGTCAGAGTATACCTGAAGTCACACCTTCATGGCTCTTGTTGCAGGAATATTCCAATGTAATTAGGATTTAATTACTTATTCTCTGTCTTAGTGAATGCATCTAGGGCAGTAGGTAAAGTTAGAGAAAACAAGCTTATTCTTCCAGTATAATGTTTCTGATGAAGATGTGTCAGATCACCAGGGGGACCGACGTCAGAGTAGCAAGATATTTACATAACGTTCTGGCCTTGAGGGACTGCTTCATGCTTTACTATCAGACTGGCATGGACCGGGTCTTCAGAAGCTGAACAAGAACATTGAAGCGGAGGTGCTGGAGAAGATAAACAGTGACCGGGTCTTCAGAAGCTGAACAAGAACATTGAAGCGGAGGTGCTGGAGAAGATAAACAGTGACCGGGTCTTCAGAAGCTGAACAAGAACATTGAAGCAGAGGTGCTGGAGAAGATAAACAGTGATTGCTAAATACTATTTATCTGCTGGATTTGAGTCCCTGGCGGCGTAGTGTTTTACTGATGGTAGCCTTTATTACTTTGGTCCCAGCTCTCTGCAGGTCATTTACTAGGTCCCCCCTTGTGGTTCTGGGATTTTTGCTCACCATTCTCGTGATCATCTTGACCCCACGGGATGAGATCTTGCATGGAGCCCCATATCGAGGGAGATTATCAGTGGTCTTGTTTGCCTTCCATTTTTCTAATACTTGCTCCTACAGTTGATTTCTTCACAACAAGCTATTGCAGATTCTGTCTTGCCAGCCTGGTGCAGATCTACAATTTTGTTTCTGGTGTCCTTTGACAGCTCTTTGGTCTTGGCCATAGTGGAGTTTGGAGTGTGACTCTTTGAAGTTTTAGACAGGTGTCTTTTATATTGATAACGAGTTCAAACATGTGCCATTAATACAGGTCACAAGTGGAGGACAGAGGAGCCTCTTACAGAGGAACTTACAGGTGTGTGAGAGCCAGAAACTTGCTTGTTTGTAGGTGAGCAAATACTGTCTTATAAAACATGCTCAACATATGAGGACGTTCCCTCGCTGTTGTGACAGACTGTCAGATCCATCTCTCTGCCATCTCTCCATCTCCATCTCTCTGCTCATGTGCCACCACTTGATGCCTTTGGGTGCCTGTTCTACATGTGCCAGGTCCTTGGAAACCAGATCTCTTACACACCTTTCATTAATCTTCATGTGTACCAGCACATCTAAATTGGAACATATATACTGGGTTCTTAACAGTCAGTGAGTGTATATTTTTGATGGCTGCTTTTTTAGGGCAAAAGTGTGTTACTATAAGTCATAGTGTAATTTAATTTTAAGACTGATAACTTGATGTTTTGTGACCCCAAATTTGGGAACTTGTGGTCTATACAAACTGAGGTATATTATATGTATTGCTTAATTTATTGGATCATTGCTCTTTGCATGCACTGTAAAATGTTCACACAGGGTTTGAAGATGTAAAGTTGGAATACTCACCAAGAATTTCTAGCTTAATCTCTAATGTCTCCTGTCCAGCACTGTTTTTGGCCACGCACTGGTATGTTCCCTGGTCAGCAAGGCCGACCGGATGGATCCTCAGAGGTGTGGAGTTCTTGTTGCCAACAGGATGTCCATTGTGGAACCAGCTGATCTCAGGTCGTGGTTCTCCTTGGACAACACAAGGAAGAGCCACTGTTTGGCCAAGCATGGCTTTCAGGATGGATGGTGCTGGCTGGATTTTGGGCTTGGCTGAGAATGCAAATTTGTAGTATTAGTGGTAAAGTCTCCACACACTGTAAGTCACATTAAAGACAGCATCTTTGACGAAGAAGCTCTGAGTTTTTGAATAAGCTCAATGTACAAATGCCCCCCACACCAAGTTACCTTGAATGTGTAAATTGTAGCTCAGGGACACATTCCCTGCTGGATTTTCTGCAGTGCAGGTGTACAGTTTACTATCAATCAGACGCACATCAGTGATCCTCAGAGAGCCTGAAGGCAAAACAGTGAACCTGGGGAGGTGTAGAGTACAAAGGCAAAGCAATGGAGAAAACACTTCATGAGTCACAGTAGATCTGCAGCAACTCCTTAAAACACAGCTTCTGCCACGGGAATAAATTGTTCTAGTAATGTAATATTTAAATTTTAATGAATGCACATGTGTAAAAGAGCACAGAAGGCGTAAACTACATTGCCCTAAAACATTTATCATGCCAACTTTTTCATGCTACAACCTAGAATTTCAGTGGATATTATTGGGGTTTTATAAGACAGACCAGCACAAAGTAGGGCACAATTCTGAGGTGAAATTCTTTCCATAGATTGTCAATAAGATTTAGGCCTGGACCTGACTGGACCAATCCGTCATATAAATATGTCTTGATGTAAATTGTTCTATTATAGTATCTATCAAGTTTTCTTCCTGAACTGCCTGGCTTATAGCTCCATCCATCATAGCATCAATTCTTATCAATTTCCCTGTCCTTGCTAATGAAAAGCATCCCCACCGCATGATACTGCCAGCACCATGTGCTACTGTAAGGATGGTGAGTTTAGGGGGATGTTCAGTGTTACCTTTCCCCTACACGGCTCGTGACAAAGTACAACCTAGACATATTTTGGCTTCCTTTCAACAATGGTTTACTCCTTGAAATTCTACTTCCACGTCACAATTATGAACTACTTTAGGTTGGTCTATCATATAAAGTTCTAATAAAATACTTGGAAGTTTTTGGATGTATTGTGACAAAATTGGCACTGCAGCTGTTAGAGCAGCCTGTATTCAAAGTATTTGAATGTATTTGTTTAGCAGCTCTTTAGTTTGTTATATTTTCTTCATTTTGAAAGGTTAATAAAAGCATTTGGCATAAATTTAGAGTTGAAATACATTGTAAACCAGCTCGTTGTGCCCTTGTTTGATGTCACTGTTTTGGTGCATAGAAAAGAAATGGATCTGTGACGGTTGACATATGAGTAAGGGAAGTCTGGACCTCAACTAGACCATAGTTACATTACCAGTGAACAATTAATTTCATATTTGCAATTGTGCAGAGCAATTACAGTATAAAAGGGTAAGGGAAGCTTGACCTTGATGATATCACTGAGGGAAAGGTCAAAGACTTAATATGATCAATTAATTTCTTCCTGTTGGGAACAATACGGTGGTTTGTTTATCACTGACGGCTGAAGACACACAGAACATCTGAAAGTCATAAGTTTGGCTGAATGATGAAAACAAAATGCAAGGCCATTCAGGTCTCTGTTATGAATGTCTTGTTTTGTTCAGAGAACAACCATGTGCAAGGCACTGTTTATGTTGAAACCCCCATTTGTTCTATGGATGTTTGTCTCAGATAAACACCCATAGATTGTGGCAATCACTTACACTAAGCTTTACACCGAAAAGATGCTTTGTTACCCAAATAGCAGCAGGAGTCAAATGTATGTTAAAGAAGCTAAATCTAGGTCAGTCATGTTTAATGATCTTGTGATAATATAAATTACATCAGAAGCTGTGCAGCTGTATACTATTCAAAAAAGTAAACATACCTCTGCAATTTATCTTAGATAACTCTGTCTGCTAAGCAACCGAACTTTAACAATAACATGAAAGTGGAGACTTGCCTGTAAGCACAAAGAACTCTCTATTTTAGCAGCCGTATGCCATAATACACACACCCTCCCTAACCACTGTAAGAGAAGCAGTAACATCTACAATCAGAACCAACAGGCTGATGGGTCAAGCCCTGTTCAGACTGCAGGACTTGTGCTCAGTAGCACTCAGACACAAAAGACTTGAGCCATCTCTGTCAATCATTCATCACTCCCCACATTGCTGTCAAATCACCAGTGTCTGGTTTAAAAACTAACTGGGACAAATCAGTCTCCTCAGCTTTGGGTAGAAAATATGCAAATAGAGGATTAGAAAAGTGTTCATATCCCTTGAATGATTTTACGTTTTCTTCACGTTCCAAAAACTAATGTCCGTCCATCCATCCCTTATTTAAACCTGTTTATCCTTACAGGGTTGCGGGGAGACAGATGCCTTTCTCCATCAGTCATTGGGCGAGAGGCAGGCTACACCCTGGACCCCAGTCTACACAGGGCAACATAGAGACACGCAGGACAAAACCACGCAGACACACACTGAAGGGCCATTTAGAGAAACCAATTAACCTGACAGTCATGTTTTTGGACTATGCGAGGTTGTCAGAGTAGAATATGCACACTCCATGCAGAAAGACTCCAGGTAGGGATTTGGACCCAGGACCTTCTTGCTGCAAGTCATTGTATCTTATTGGGATTTTATACTGTAGACCAAAACAAAGTAACTTATAATTGTGATATTTCCTTCTTTTTTAAATCTGAAAAGTTTGGTGGTCATTTTGTCCAATCCCTCAGAGTCAATGATTTGAAGAACCACCTTTTGCTGTACAGCTGCAAGTCCTTTAGGATATGTCAACTTTGAAGTCTAGTGACTAAAATTTTTGTAACTTAAGCTCAGTTAGACCAAATGTATGCCATCTGTGAACATCATCCTTACGGTCTAGCCACAGATTCACAGTTGGATTAAAGTCTCGATTTAGACTAACCCATTCCAACACATGAACATGCTTCGATTTAAATCATTCAGCTCTGCTGGAAGGCAATTTTTCGTCCCAGTCTCACACCTTTTGCAGCCTCAAACAGGTTTTATTCCAGGAATGTCTTGTGTCTTACTCCATCCATCTTCCAATCAACTCTGACCAGCTTCCCCATCCATTCTAAATAAAAGCATCCTCATAGCATGATGCTGCCACTACAATGTTTTGCATGGGGGGAGGGTTTGTTCAGGGTGATGTCTATTCATCAGCCGTTTTGCAATTACAAGACGAAATATGGTAGATATGGAAGGAAATTCTGCCCCACTCATTTATGTTAATTCAGCAATCAGCACCCTCTGGTCCTCTCCCCAGAGTCACAAAGTGTTGCTGCAAAGAACAAATCTTTACACGGTCCGCCTGTTTCCACAGGTCCCACATATGCAAACTGTGGGATGTGGGGGTTGTTCTCACAGATGTGTTATTCTCATCAGACAGAACTAGTAAAGAGTCAGCATGTTGTTTTACTGCTCAGACACTTCTGGGAATCCAAGCATCAGGCAGATGGGGCTTGAATCTCTTTTTCTGTCAGTTCATATTCCTCCCCTCTTCCTGGCATCCCCTACTCCACCCCCACTATTTCCTTCCCATCTTGTTCGCACAAGTCTTATAGTAACTGAGTCACCATGACTCTCCGCCCCGTAGCCCCTGTCATTCTCCTATCTACCCTACCCCAACCCGTATCTCATAACCAGAAACTGTATTCTGTCCGGCTACCAGATTTTGTCTATGATCTATCCAATATGTTTCTCCAATCTGTCAGCTTGTCTGCACCTAGGGTGACCACACATGAAAATAAGGAACCACGCCATGTGGAGCCAGATGTCCCTCTTCAGTTTAGACTGTGGGTGGTAGACACACAGCTTATCAGTAGACTGTCGCTACCTCTGCCTTACTCCACTTTCAAGGCATCATCAAATAAAATTCAAACATCAGCAGTACTTTCAAATGGCAGCTTCTCAACAGCAAAATGTCCTTGTAATAATAGCTGGCTTAGATGTTGGCTTGGATATTAATAGTACAAAGGTGTGAAAATGTGTCATTTCCCAGTTAAGTTTAATATGAATATATTCATATTCCATACTGCGTACTGATTTCCAGAGAAACCATTTTCTTACCCAGCTGTGACGGGGGGGATGGGATACCCATTTCGGTTCCATGTGACTAATGGGGAAGGACTTCCCTGGGCCTCACAGGGGAGAACTACCTCAGTCCCCACCTCTGTCGCCATCTTTATGATGTTGTCATGGCCGCTCACGCCCATAATCTTTGGAACAGCTAAAAAGAAATAGAGAAACAAGTTATGGCAAAATTTTTCACAGTCTTTTCTCTTGTAAAAGGCTGAATACATCACCTTCGTCTTCTGCTCTAAAATACTGCAGTGCCGTGCTGTTTCACATTTTGTTAGGCTACAACCACAAACGTCAGTGTATTATACTGAGATTATATGTGACGAACTCAAATTAGCACATAACTGTTGGAAGAAAAAGCAAAGCATAAGTAAAAGGGATGAAAGTTCTAAAAAGTGTGGTGTGTATCTGTATTTAGCCCCCTTTACTCTGATACATCTAAATAAAATCCAGTCCCACCGTGTGCCTCCAGAGTTCATGTGTGTGTATTTTAATCCAAGTATAAATTCAGCTTTACATTTTTGTTAAAGAACCCACACAGCACCATAAGGATCAAGAAACACAGTAAACAGGTCTGGGAGAAAGCTGTGGAGAGGTTTAAAGTAGAGTTAAGATATAAAACAATATCCCATCTCATATCTCATAGAGGAAACAAAACACAGTACAGCTATGACCCTACCAAGACTTTAATCTCAACCTAAACTGCCATTCCAGGCAGAGAGTATGAAACAGAGAGATGCCAAGAGCCCCATGTTAACTCTGGAATAGGACTGGAGGAATAATGTTTCTAAAAAGGTCACAAGAAAACACTCGAAATCTTGTTTGCACTTTGCCACAGGTCATGCATCGTACACTATAGACATTTGGAAGAAGATGCTCTGGTCAGACGAGACCAAAGCTGACCTCATTAGTCTATATATAAAAAAACGTAACACTGTACAGTGTGCTGGGCATATCAAGGGTGGCAGCTGTGATAATACATTTTCCCCATACTCAAAGAGAAGCTGGTCTGAGCTGATGGGGAGATGGAAACATCAAAATGCAATGGCAATCTTGGAAGAAAACCTGTTTTGAGATTCCAAAAGACTCGGCTGGAGGTTCACCTTTCAGCAGAACAACAATCCTAAGCATACAGCCAGAGCTGTAAGGAGTGGTTTAGATCAAAACATATTCATGTTTCAAAATGCCCTGGTCAGGCCAGACTGAAGAATTGAAAAGTGATGGTCACAGACTCCAGAAAAGACATGGAGCTGCCATTACATGAAAAAGGTGGTTGTGCAAAGTATTAATTCAGAGGAGGTGAATACAATTGCAGATTTATATTTGGAAACAACTCTAAAGCACTGTCTTTTTACTTCTACTTCACAAGTTGGACTACTATGTATGTTGTTTAACATAAAACCTTGATAAAAAAAAAAAAAAATCACATTTGTGGTTGTAATGTGACAAAATGTGAAAAAGTTCAAGGGGTATGAATGCTTGCAAGAGAATATACATCAAAGACTTTGTTGTCATGTTGTTTTCTCTTACTATTGACACTGAGCTGGATCTCTCGGCTAGCATAGCCCCCAGGACTTGTGGCAGTGCAGATGTAGAAGCCTGCATCATCCAAAGTGGGGTGTGGGATGTGGAGGTATCCATCAGAATCATGCTGAAGAGAGGAGCCATCCTTGGGCAGAGGCTGCCTTCCCTAGAAGAATGGCAGGTGTAACACCCAGACAGAATTTACTGTAAAAGTCAGAGCCACACTCTGCTTAGTTCAAGGCTTGCATGTCAGCCTTTGATGTCAAACGTAATTACAGACCACCCGTTGAAATGCTCTCTCTTTGCAATATGCACAGAGAGGAAAACAGCCAGCTGTGGAACGTAAGAAAATACATATACTTTCACAGATTTGCTTTTATCTGAAGAAAAATGATTTATGTAAGAGCAGTAGTCTGAAAACAAATGGTGGATCCAGGTAGTTATGTGGAAACAGCATCTCGTTGACTTTACCTTAGGAGCTAAGAACTTTATAACATGAACTGACATGAGTCTTCATTGAAAAAATAATTTCACTGATTTTCTGAATTTAATTGCTAAAATCATTGCATAAATTTAATTGTGTGACCACGTGGGTCAACATTCGCTTGTAGTGAAATTGTTTTACAGATTATTCAAACTGATCATCGTCAAAGCAGGCAGAGTAGTTGGACAGTAGCATGCTTTAATTTGCAAGAAAATGTGGTAAAGTTCATGTTATGCATCCTAAAAAAAAATAAAAGCAATATGCTTCTGCCTGGATGCACAAATCGCTTTGGGTTTTCCTGTCAAGATGCGAAGAAGCTACACACAAGAGGTTTTCAAATAGATTTCTAAGGTACTATAAAATCATGAATTATTTTCCACAGCCAAGTAGCAACAGGGTAAAGTTGCCATGGTTACAGCCTCTCTTTTCAGGGGATAATCAAGGCTTGATTGCGGCACAAACTATTGTTGGTTTTAAGGGTGTTCAGGCAGACAAAAGAAAACACTAGATTGAAAAAAAAGAGAGAGCTAAAAGAAATGTTTATATTAATGTAATCACAATAAATTACAGTTAAGAGTTTTTGTGTAAAATATAACAGCCTCTCAACAATGTAGTTGTGCCTCTAAGGCCAAAGTATTGAATTTGTTTTCGCATTGTTAAGGATTTTGGAGTTAAATAGATTTTATGTCACATTAGTTTTTTTTCTGGTTAAGAGAAGAAGATGGATGCATGAATATATAAGGGGTAGCAATCAGTCAGCGAAGTGGATCTGGGCTGTGTGTGGGATAACATACCTTGGACCAGACGACAACTGGTTTGGGAACTCCACTGGCTTCACATGACAGTGTTATGGCTACACCCTCGTTGGCAATGTACTGGTATGGGCCAGCTCTTATCTCTGGGGGCACTGTGGAGGAAATAGGTTGTAAAACACAGCTGTCTGTGTCCATGAAGGACATGTCCATAGCGCTATCACTGCACAGAGCCTGTCAGTCTTCGTAGCTTATGAGGTATGCCTTAATTACAAACTGATGACAAATTACAATCTGCCCCGTCTGTCAATACATGCCTACAAACAAAATCGCCCACTCATCGAAGCATGCAGTATGTCATGAATCCCTGCTCTGTGATCAGAGCAGGTGGTTGAATCATCAACATGTTTTTCGTTCAGCGCTGAGTCGGCAAATTTTCAAACCTGCCAGTGTCCGGCAGTGAGAAACTGTAAACAGAACATTGAGCAAAGAAGCATCGGTGCACATAATTACAGTGTTAATTAAACTAGTCTCACCACAATTCATCAAACATTAACGTGGAGAAAGAAGATTTTAGCCTATTAGCTTAGCAGAAAATGTGAACAAGAGGGTAAAGCAGGTCATTGAAACTTTTAACTCGCTAACTATCTGCAGCTTGTGGCTCTAAAGTAAAAGTGACTACTAATTAGGCATTAGATTGTTACAAGTACCCAGGTACACCAAGGTTTTAAAGGGTTATGATTGTAAAACCATAATTGTTATTTCATACGGTACTCTCTTTTTTGGTCTTTTTAATGAGATACCAGTGAAAGTGGTGGAATGAAACGAAATGTATTGACTGTATGTACTTGTTGCTGTGCACTGTCAATCAATTGGCTGAAAGAAGGTTTTGCTCATAATAACAGAAAGTAATTTGACTGTTTGGAAGTATTTGTGGTTGTGAAATATACTGACAGTCATGTTGAGAGCACCATCTATCACTCTCATTTTGTTTTCAAACCACAAATCAAGAGCTGGCTGGCAAGCTGTTCTAAATAAAAGTAGTTTATTCTGGCATACATCAAGTGATTTACATATTTGTGTTAATAGGGTGATATTGTGAAAAGGCAGATTACCAAAAGTTGGAATTTAATTGGATGAAACTTATCAAGGAAATAGGCTTGTTTTCCAGGACCAATTTTACAAGCCCAGTTATTTAACGGCAGTACCCATGGCCAAATCCGATTACCAGGTACAAAATCTAACTCAAAAAATGGTTCTAATTAAGGTGGTAGTAATTTTTCAATTGACCCCTGAGCTTTACTGTAGGTGGAGCCTTATGGTGGAAAGGAGCTAAGTATTTTCTATGGTTGACTACTACAGTCATGTTATTTCACTCATCTCCAAGCTAAAACTTGTTGACAGTCAAAACTTAAAACAACAATACAAAAGGGTAGGAATGACACTATATAAGTTATATTATGTATGAAGTGTAACCAATGACAGAATCATTCGATGCACTTTCACTGCTTAAAATTACAGCATATATTTTTACAACTGAAACGCCTTTCCTCTCTCTGGAACAAACACGAGAGTTGTGGTTGGAGCATTTGTTGCAAAATCCGATCTATTTACACATTAAAATAAAGTTTGCAGTGACTTTCCTCAGCTGTTACACCATATCCACTAACAAGCAATCTGATATTTAATCTGAATTAGTCTGATTAGAATGTTCTTAATCACATTCTGGACTTTGTTGCCTCTTTCAGCTCAAATCTGAGTTTGAATCATTTAAGAATGAAGCAGTAGCCCTCCTGCAGAACAAGGACACTCTCAGCATCTTTGGGGGTAATTTGCAAAAAAAAAAAAACATGTGGATTAGGACACAACATTGGAAACATACACAGATAATTGATTGGGTAGAACAGAACATTTTAGGAAATCAAGTTTAGGGGTTAAGTGTTCCATAGTTGAAACACACCTTACACGGTGAGAATTCTTCCCTTACCTACTACTAATACAGTGACTAAGTTTTCTAAGTGGGTCCCTTTTTTATTAGTTTCCTACCTTGGACCTCCAAGCTGACAGTAATGTTCGTGGAGCCTGCTACATTCGCTGCAGTGCAAACATAGGTTCCAGTGTCTTCTGGGAGGGTTCTTTCTATGTACAAACTGCCATCACTCCTTATGAACATTCTCCCATTCAACTGGACCTGTTCAAGCAAAAAATAAAAATAAAAAAAGCAAAAGCAAAAGAAACAAACTTAAAAAAAAGAAGACACATATTGTGACATATATGTTTAATTCCAGTCTCAGCCATACAGGTTTTCCATTACTGGACCAGTGTCTTTCTGGAAGAGGTATTCCATCCAGCAACATGCAAGGGATACTAAGGGACTGGCCAGCGCCTGTGGTGATGATTGGCGGAGCTTGGGCTAATACAGGAGGCTCTGTAGAAAAAAAAAGTTCAAATAAATGAGCAGGAAAGAGTGAAGATAAGAGTTTTTTGGATTGGTGTTATTGTTACTGAAAGCCTACCCAGTCCAGTGACACCAACTCTGGCCTCAGCTTTAACAGTTCCAAACTGGTTCTTGGCTTCACAGATGTATACGCCTTCGTCATGGAGCCACACACCTAAAGTCAAACACACGTCTTTAGAAACAGATCCCATGTGGCCCCTGGAACATCTTGACACTCACTCTGAGAAAACACTTTATGTAGAACATCAAGCCCCTGCTAATAGCTCTTAAGACCTCTCCTCAATAACCAGTGTTATTATTGCTTTGACGGCCCTGTAATTACTGGTTTAAAAATAGAAAAAAGGGGGGGATTAATGGGTTTAGCTCAGCTGCCAGCCAGCTGACACACACTTCTCCTCCTTGGTGAATTCCCTGAACATTACATTGGGGAAAACTGACCTATAATTAAATTCTTGTGTTAGCTAGCCAGCTGATGGTTATAGCAGGTAATGACACAGGCATTAGTGACACTGAAAGTCAGAACAAAAAAACATGAAAGTAAAAACAAGAGGTGGATTTGTGCATTAACAGAATGAGCATGACCTGCTGTTTTAAACAGAACAGGTAAAAATATAAAAGCCATGCAACAGATTGAACAAATTAGGTCAGACAGGAGCCACAAATGGAACATGTGGCAGAAGCAGTCGATACAAATGTGTCCTTTTCTCTGCAGGATTATATTAAGGATCATAGTGGCCAAACAAACGATCATAGAAGTCAAACAAAGGCAACAAATTTGGTCATAGTAGCCAACAATGAACACAAGGTCAAAAGGGCACAGCAGTAACACAAAATTATTTCCTATACTATATAAACAGATTAGCTATTAGGTCAGTTGGAATTACCAAAATAATTTCTTTACATTTACAAGTTTACATATCATATTACTATGTGTTATAAAACATGGGGAGGCTCAGATGAAGATGTTGGGGTTTTGTAAGCTTTTGATATGTTATAATCTTTTCTATAGAGAAAGAAAAAAGGGGAAGCTTGTAAGACACAACTGTGAAGGTGGAAACATCAAGGTGGGGAGGGAAAAAACAATTTGAAACGCAACACTTCAAGAAATTACTCAGGAAGTTAAAGCTTGGGTGCAAATGGGTCCTCCATATTGTATAAGAAATTGGCTAAAGAACAAAAACGCCAATGTTTTGGAGTGATCACTAAATCGCAAAAAACCCTAATCTCAGTCGCTAAAAATAATTTGCGGGTAGAGCTGAAAAGGTGTATGTCAGATGGAATGAGCCAGAAATCCAGCAAAATATTGTGAGAAACTTGTGGAAGGACACCCAAAATCTAGGAAATCTGTGAATCTGTCTTGCAGTTTCAAAGGGACTACTAAATAGTAAAGAAATCTATGAATATTTAAATTTTAGGAAAATTTAAATAATTCTCCAAAAAAAGTCTGTCATTATTTTACATCCAGTAAATCCTAACGGATGTTTAGTCTGATTTATTGTCAGTCGATAAAGAAAAAAAGTTTTCTTTTTATTGCGTGTATATACACATTCGGTTTCAACTGTATGTTTATTTCATCTGAAAAAGATGATAGACAATAATTAAAAATCAAGTCATGCAGAGTGACTGAAAATATTTAAAAGACAGTGAACATTCATGGACTGTGAATGTGTTTTTTTATCCAGATGGATGCTTGGGAGCCATCTTATACTCCTCTATATGGGACCTTTTCTTCGAATACTCACTTTGAAAGATTGACTCAATAAAAGTAAACTAGTTTTAAACCCTCCTGACCCGAACCTCACTCACTCTGAATAAAAAGATGTCCATTGTTCATCTGCATTGTCCTGCTGCCGCCGTCTGTCCTTGCGAGAATTCGTCTGCCGTCCTTCCTGCGCCAGCTCACTGTCGGCTGCGGGAAACCTCGGGCGATGCAAGGAAGGGTGATGTTCTCCCCCACGTTAGCGCTCACGTCGGCCGGCGCCTCAGAAAACAATGGGCCCGCTGTGTAAACATAAGTGGCACAAGATGACTTTTCCTTTGTTTGGGTTTGAGGGTAACACAATCTTTGTGAAAAGCAGTGCATTGTGGTCTTACCTCCAACCTCCAGACTAACAGTGCCAGTAGATGTTCCAGCAGAGCTGCTGGCCACACAGTTATACTGACCAGCATCAACTTCCTGCACCCCTCGAATCTGCAAGGTCCCTTGTTGCACATCCTGCTCTACAAAGGGAGCGGAGCCCACCTCGAGCTCACCTGGAAACACAAACAAAGTAGATGCTTTTTAACAAAAATATCTCCACACTCATGGTAAAGAATGCACTGTTTGTTTAGCTTACCTTTGTACCAGTGAATGAGGGGAGAAGGAATGCCTGTGGCTTGGCACTCCAAAGTTGCATCACTACCAACAGACACTAGCACAACCTGCTGTGTAACTGTTAGTCTTGGGACCTCTAGGGGAAATATGTTAATATTATAGCAAAATACAAATAACAAAACGTAAAAAGATACAGCACCTTGCAAGAGTATTCATACTGTTTTAACTTTTTGTCATGTTGTCACATTATTATTACTAACTTAACTATACTTTACTGGAATCTATCAGTTTAATCGACCAACACAAGGTAGTGGAACATTTTCAAATAGAAGGGGGGGAAAGCATGATATATGCATTTTTTTTACAAACAAAAATCTGAATTATTTTGATTTGCATTTGTATCAGTAAGTGATTTCAGAAGGAAGAGGATCAAGAGAAAACCAATTATTGAAAGAAAGTGATGAAAGTCCCATTTACAGTTTGCCACAGGCCATTTTAGGGACATGCAGAAGAAGGTGATTAATTATGTGACCTAAATTTTATATCTTGGCCTGATACTAAAATGCTATGTGGCAGAAAACCAACAGCACACGTCCCCTTGAACACACCGTTCTCAAAAGGAAATATAGTGGTGGCTGAATCGTGAAGTGGGAAAGCTTATCTTCAGCAGGGACACGCACAGCTAAAAGGAAATACTTTACATCAAAGCATATTTATGTGCTGAAATAGCCTATCCAAAGTTCAAGTTTGAGTCCACCAGAAAAATCAAAAGTTGAAAACAAAAATAAATTCCAGACGAATGAATACTTTTTCAAGGCACTGTACATATCTTATAAGCAAATGTCTGATCTGACAGATCAGTGTTGTTTAATGTGACATTCAGACTCAGCGGGTGTATAACACCGGCGATGCCTAAGGGAGGAGGCTGCCAAACTCAATCAATGTTACCGTTTTCGTCAAGGACAGGCTGACAGCTCTAACTGACACCACAGATCTACAACTGTCAGGACTCACGGAACAAGTGGAGAAATATCTCACAGTGTGAGGCAGATCAGGATTTTGCCACATTCACAAGACTTTTTACAGTGTAACGGTAACCTCCAGCAGACATCTGTAAAGATTACCTGCATAGGTTAGTGACACAGACTGAGAAGAACTCCCAGCCTCATTGGTAGCCCGACAAGTGTAGTCCCCGCCATCCTCTGGAAGGCCTCCCCGAATAGTCAAAACTCCATCCTTGTTTAGACTCAACCTGTATTGTACAAACGACACAAATGATATTATCGGACTTACTCCAATGTGGTGATAGAAGAGTCCTTCTTCTGTAGAGGAAAGCTGTGATTTTTATTTAAATGGAGATTGGTTTGTATGTTTAACATTTTGAACCTGAGCAGGAAACTTTTTCACGTTTAGTAATATTAAGATTACAAACTGCAATCCTTTTTATTGGAAAACTAAACATTAAGTACTATATACTTTTGAAGTAGAAGGAAAACGATACAACTAGAGCGGCAAGTATTTAGGGAATTAGTTAGCCTTGTTTGCACATCTAACAACTCAGTCTGACTGGTTGGAGAACATCTATGAACATCAAATTTGACTTATATTTTCAATAGAATTTTAGTAGGACTTTGACTGGGCCATTCTAGCAAACGATTCTGCTTTGAGCTAAATAATGTCATGTAGCTCGTTCTAGCTGGATATTTAGGATTGTTGCTCTTCTGCTTTAACTGTTTTTTTTTTTAAACCAGGATTATACCATGTGTAACAGTGGGAGAGTTGTGTTGATAGTAAAATACAGTGTTAGCTTTCTGCAAAACATAGCGTTTTGCATGTTGGTCAAAAGGTTTGGTCTCATCTGATCAGAGAACCTTCTTAAATGTTGTGGTGAATTGTAAAGGGGAATTCTTATTGTTTTCCTGCAACAATTGGTTTCTTCTTCCCACTCTTCCATAACCGCCAGCTTTGTACATATTCTCCCACTTGAGCTGTTGATCTTCGCATCTCCTTTGGAGTTACCATGGGCGTCTTAAATGCTTCTCTAATTAATGCTCTCCTTATCCACCTTGTCAGCTTAGCTGGATGGCCATGCTTTGGAAAGGTTTGTAGTTGCATCTTACTCTTTCTCTGAAAGTTGGACTGAACGGTTTTCAAATTATTGTTTAATAATCTAACCCTGCTTTAAACTTTTCCACAACTTTCTCTCTGACCAGTCTGTTGTGTTCTTTGTTCTTCATGATGCCGTTTGTTCACTAATGTCCCCCAGCTAACCTCTTCAGCCTTCACAGAACAGCTGGATGTATACTGAGATTGAACTACACACAGGTGGACTCTATTTACTGCAGGTAGGTGATTTCTGAAGACAACTGGTTGCAGTGGATTTTATTTAAGGGTATCAGAGTACAGGGCGGTTGGATACTTGTGCAAATCACCACTTTCAGATTGGTCACTGTTTTGTTTTGATAAATTTTGATAAAACCAAGATTCACTTATTTCCACTTCACAACTATACACTGTGAAATCCAAATAAAATCCACTGGTTGTAAAGTGACAGATTTTTTTAAAAAGTTGGCTAAATTGAATAATGCATATTTTAGAAGCCACTGTAAAAGTGGATTATGATGA
The DNA here is from genome assembly GCA_963556495.2 of Valencia hispanica. Classification (NCBI taxonomy): domain Eukaryota; kingdom Metazoa; phylum Chordata; class Actinopteri; order Cyprinodontiformes; family Valenciidae; genus Valencia; species Valencia hispanica. The sequence goes on along the minus strand of OY747704.1, from coordinate 19,378,808 downwards.
TACTCCGAGTCCTCCATGGCGCCAGAGGTGTTGAGTTAGCTGAGCGTTCCCTTACCTCGGCTGATTAGTTAGGAGCATGTTTCCATGGCTCCAGAAGATCTGAGGGGCGGGGGAGCCGGATGCCGAGCAGACAAAGCGAATTTCATCCCCTCGGGAAAACGTTTGGGTCTGGGGGTAAACTTGTACAGAAGGAGCCTCTGCAATTAGAGTCAAACACACGCAAACAAAGCAACAACGATGAGTCAGTGCATTATCGAGGCAGCATTATGTCATTTATAACTTCCTATCACAAGATTAACAGCTGTAAACTTGAAGCGAACAAACGTCTTACATCATTGGCGCGAAAAAAGTTTCACATTTATTTGTCTGTTTTCAATGCTTACTGAGGGCATGTCCACAATGAAAAACACATTTTTCTTTACACATCAGGTTTGGCTGATGAGCTCTTTTTCTGTTAAGGAAGTAGCTCACTCTGACTGCGAGGAGGTTAAGGGAGTAATGGAAAGCACATGACGGGAGCCTGAGGAGCCATGAGGCCCCGGCGTGTTAAGTGTTTAAGCAGATGATCCACAGGGTATCTTCCTTCCGTACCTGGGACAAGAAGCCACACTGTGATCTTGCTGTCTCCATGGGCGTTGGTGGCCTCGCACTGGTACGCTCCAGCATCCTGAACCCTAACCCCATTGATTTGCAGTGACGAGTCGGCCAGCAGCTTCACCCTCCCTACTTGGGCACTGATGGCGCGACCAGCTCGATGCCATGTCAGGTTATGCCGCATGTGGCCGTCCACCTGACAAGACAGCACAGCCACGCCTCCCACTGAGGAGGTCACGTTCACTGCAGACTTCAAGACTGGAGGAGGCTCTGTTTTTGTGGAAATGCAACAACAACATGAAACTAGAATTATCATTGGTGAGCAAACAGAACAGAAATAGTTTACCTTTTAGAGCAAATGTTTGTGCTGGAATGCACAGCATCTGGTAGATGTCTTAGACATAAAGCAAGGATAAAAAAGGCCTGGATCTCATATCAAAGCTTTGTAAAGACAGTTATGCATGCATGCTAAACTGTGTGTGTCACATACCTTGAACAGTAAGCTGTGTTAAGGCCCGTCCTTGTCCTGCGCTGCTCTGTGCTACACACTCATATGTGCCTTCATCCTCACCGGATGCATGTGCAATTTCCCAAGATGCCACAGCAGAATTCCTATTATAAAAACACATGTGGTAGGTGGGAGTGTGAGAACATTTAAATCAAGTCTCAAGTTTCTAATGATTTAGATTAACACTCTCACATTGGAATTGGGCCTAGGTGGACTTGGCTGCTCAAAACACAGAATTACTGTGGACTATAATTTATAGTCATTAAAATTATGCACATTTTAACTTGAGTATATTTAACGTCTTTAACTTTTTCAGGAACATTCCGTTCATATACAAGTATACTGTAATGAACTGATGTAAATTATTTGTAAAATTCATAAGATATAATATGTACCCTATGAAAAGAAATGCTGTGGAAAAAGTATTTGCCCCCTTAAAAATTTATTCTGTTTATACTTTCTTGTCACACTTAAATCAAGGTCAAATTTTCTGTTAACTCAACCTCTTGATTTTCATGAAGAGTGCAAAATTTGCGGTTCTATCAGTTTCAGCAAGTTGTCTGGTATGGAAGTAGCAAAGCTGCCCCAAACGATCACACCACCACCATGTTTAAGTGCAGGTCTGATTTTCTTTACTTATGAGCTGCTGTGTTTGCTTTACACCCAAGGTGAGACACAAATGTTCCATTTTTCAGTTTGTGGAAGTTGGCTCTCACTGTGTTTTGCAGGAGTCCTAAAGGCATTTTAATTATCTCAACAATAATTATTGTTAAAATCTTTGTTTCTGATCTGCTCTTAAATATCTTTACACTGTAGAATGGTTTGTTGCTTTCTGTGTTCTTCTTGATTGAACAGGTCTGGCAGTAATTAAGCCTCGGTATGGCTGGTGAATATGAGCAAAAAAAACAACTTGATATTTTAGTTACATTTAATTTAACAAAGGGTGGGGTGGGGGCAGGTCAGTTTGGATATCTCTTTTCTCTTCATACCAGTAGAAGAAATAATCATATGCAGACATTTTTTTATACTGAGGTCTTCCTCGTCCTATACTTTGTTTGATCACTTTAAACTATTAAGCTTGAAAAAAGATGCAACAATGGAGCTGCATTGTAAGGGGCTAATACTTCTTCATGGATATCTATGCATTTATGTTAACAAGTAAACATAGGTTAACATCTGCTGATGTTGAATTTCTGAATGAATCAAACAGGAAGTGCTTTTTTAAAAGAATCATCAGTGCCTTTGCGTTGACATGGTAAACACTTATAAATTCTGTTGCTCAAATTACTCACTTCTTTACTATGTAGCAAATAGAAATAAATATGTTTTAGAGCAAAGGTTATCTACCACTGGGCCACAGATGGGGACCTGTTTGTGGGTCTTTCAGTAGCCAGAAACAGGCTAAAAACTAAATATGTTTTTGAGATTTCCATGGTACTGACAGACCATGAGATCAATTTTGTTTTGAAAAACCAGAACCATCTGGTCACCACCTCCCAAAAAGCAGAAAACGTAAAAATCTGCCATTAATTCCTTTTAGTACATGTACTGTTGACAAGTATCACATAGAACCCTTACGTACTAGGACATTAGATTACAGTACACTACAATACAGTAACTTAGGTGAAAATATTAATCATGTACTCAAATGAATTACACTTGCTGACTTAGGTTTGATTACAAGATAAAGATTTTTCACTCGGATCAAGTCCCAGATCTTGAGTCTGAGCAGTTTTAGTTCTTTAGAGTGAGTTTATGTGAAGTCTGCAGTTTTTGTTTTTTACTACTTAAGTGCAACTAGATTCTAAGCCGCAGGCTCTAGTCCCCATCTGTGGAAAATACAGATATATTTTCACCAAAAGTCAGTCATACTTTACAAGTAATTCAAAGCAGATAAGCAACATACAGCAAAAATAGAAGCTTTAATTTTTTTATGATGACACAATCGAATATGTAATGTTCTCAAAAAGGGGCTTTGTAGACATGATTCTTGACAGACGAGCCAATAAAATGCAAGAGTCAGGCAATACTAATGCCCTACAGCCGTGCTCACTGGGGAGAGAAGGGAGCAACTTAATTAGCAACTAAGAGGAGGGGGTCATGCGTGCTCAAACGTGACGCGTCTAATGGAACCTGATTGAAAGCAAGGTCAAATCCTGCAGCATGCATTGGAAATTCAGGAAAAGACTCACTGAAAATGCTTCTCCTCTCCCAGTGTGATCCCGCTTCTGGTGAATCTTAGCCTGTAGGGAATGTCACTCTGCACTGAGCAGCCAATGGTGGCAGGCTGCATGTAAAAGCTCTTCACCACATTTGGCATTCTCACAGCTGGGGGATCTACACGAGGGAGGAAACAAAGGTTAAAGTTTACAGGAGAGATTGATGAGGTGTTAGAGTGGCTTTGGTGAACTATTTCTGCAGGGATTGTTGGTTGTAGCCTTGCCTGGAATGATGTTGGTGTAGGAAACACTTGACAGCCTCTGGAAGTGGAAGCCCGATTCATCATTGCCTGTTACCTTGATGAAGAAGCTTTGTGGTGGGGTGCGGAACTCCGGAAGAGTCCATAACCCTTGTTGACCCAGGTCAGTGGGCAGAGATATGGGGATAGTGCGTAAGGAGCGTCCCGAAGCTGACATGAGTTCCACCTGGCTCAGATAACCTGGGGGCTTCAGGCCATTACATTTTAGCATGACATGGGCAGGAAGTCCTGGGAGAAAAGGAAATATTGTGTCAATCATCTCAACACACTTTCGCCTTTACATAAAACTGAAAAAGCTAATATAAGCATGTCGGCACCTTTAATTGGTCTCTCTCTGGTGTGGTTGAACTCTGAAACAGGCAAAGTGGAAAAGCCAGCCCGGAAGTCTAGACTGCTGACTCCTGTAACCCTCAGAGTATGACGCCCACTGCAGCTCACCTTTAAAAAAATAAAGTAACCCAGTTAAATTAGCTAACTGGAAAAGGAATCAAAGAATAACTTCTTGTCCAATTTTCCCAAGACAAAGTACCTTGAGTTTCCAGAATCCGGGTCTGGGAAACTTCAGGTTGATGACACGAGCAGAGTTGGGAATATTCAACAATTCCTTAAGGCCCTGGTCAGCACCAACTACCCGACCTTGAGAAACAAGCAAAAAAACAGATTATTGAGTGTGCCTCGTAAAAGACTTTTATCTCATTAAGATAAACCAACACAAAGTAGCAAACATCTGTAAGGTGGAAGAAAACGATAAATGTTTTTTAGGTTTAAAAAAAAAAACTACAATCACAAAAATTTGGCATTCATTTATATTCAGCTCTTCTGAGTCAATAGTTTGTAAAACCAACTTTTGGACCTAAGAGTCTTTTGGAAAATGTTTCTACCAGCTTTGTCGATCAGGAGATTGAAATTTTTGCCCAGTCTTCTTTGCTAAATTAACCCCAGCTCAGTCGGACTGGATAGAGATCATATCTGAACAGCAATTGTCAAGCTCCAGAGATCTAATCAATAACTCTGACCAGCTTCCGTGACAAGCAGAAGAGTAGCATCCCTACCACATGACACTGTCCCCCCTGTGTTAAGATGTTATGTTGAGGTTGATGTGCAGGATTAGTTTTCTGCCAAGCACAGCATTTTGAATGTAGGCCAAAACATTTTATGCTAATATAACCAGAGGATCTTCTTTCAGAAGCTGGTCGTCCCCTACAAGACTTGAAGTAAATTACAAACTAGACGTCTTCTGGCTTACTTCAACAATGGTTTCTTCCTCCCACTCTTTCATAAAGGCTACTTTTGTGGAATGCTCATTTCATATTTCATATTCCCAGCCTTAGTTGTAGATCTCTGTAGCTCGTCCAGAGTGACCATTGATTTTTTTTTTGGGCTGGTTCTCTGATTAATAATCTGTTACTGGCCTGCAGGTGAAGGAACAAACATGTCTTGGTAGGCCTGTTCCATTTCTGTCGGAAAGATTGAACAGTACTCCGTGAGATGGTGAATGCTTGTGATTTTGTTCCCTGACCTGTCCCGCTTTGTGCTGGTCTATCACGTTAAATCTTGGATGCATGTAATGCAAGGAAATGGGTGGTCTTAAAGAAAGAAAATGTTTATAAGAGTTGATATCTTTGCAAGTGTATTCAAATTTTAGGATTCACTTGTAACTCTGTCAATATGTAAGAAAAGATGGGAGGAAACAAACTGTGTAACAACCAAAGGGGTCGCTAAGCTCGATTTGTGGCGCCGGTCCGCTCAGTGAGACGGTGACCTCCCTGAGACTGGGGTCAAAGGGCACGTCCCACTTGTTTTCCTGGGCACTGTCGTGGTTGGAGGACAGCAGGTGGACTTTCATGGCCTGAACCGTCTCTTCTACCCACTTTAAAACCTGTCAGGAGAGGAGAAACGGAATTATACAAACAAAATTTAAAAAAATGAAAAAAAAAATGAAAAAAACTTTATATTCAACTAGAGATGTGCTCATTAGGCTAACCAAAGGTTTTCTTACTTAACTTAAAATATACTGCGCAGCAACCGGAAGAACTAATCCTGGCACGCCTTCCCTTTCCCTACTCTTTGCCTTTAGACTTTGCTTTCATCGCTAAAGTATTCCAGAGAGAGGTTTTTGCCTAAACAAAGGACAAGTGAAATGTTTCAGCTGTCAAACTGATAACATACAGTTTTCCGCAGTCTCAAGCATATATTCCCAGAAGACCGTCTCTCACAGTGGAAGTTTTCTCAGACAGTAGGCTCGCTACTGCAGCACGACTTTCATGAATCACGGCTTCCTGCTCGGAACGAAAAGCATTGATGGATGTGGGGGTGGCAGTGCTGGCTGTGTTCTAGTAACAAACTTGGATATTGAACTGCATTTTTTCCCCCCTTCATTCAAGCTGACTAAAGATAACAGAAACAGAAGTCGCTCTCTGTAACCCACTTTTCTAGGGAATCGATTAAATTTGAACAGTCAGATTAAGTCAGGTGGTGAAACATTGGGCTCACTTAGTCATCCCCAATGCTCAAGGCAAAAATTAACCAAAAGCTGAAATAACCATAGACAGGTTGATTGTACCTAATGGTAAAAGCAGTCATTACTCAGAATATCATGTCACACAGCAGCTCTCAAGAGACACATCTCACATTATAGACTTTCAATTTTGACAGCTGCTTTACTCTCTATGTGTAGTAATTATGATGGTATTGATTCCAAAATACAGTTTTCTTGTCGTTTTCCTCTGGAATGAAAACAGAAGCCAGTGACATTTCCCAGTGTCTCCTTTCATTGGCCACAACAGACCAAAACTCTTCCATCCTCTGAGAGCTTAACAAGCAACTGATGTCTAGTATTTATTTTAGCTCTACATGCATGTTTTGCCTCTTAGTTTTTATGTTGAAACTGGGCTGAAACACTTTATTTCCAGAAAACAAAAACATTCATATATTTTAGGACACTTAAAAAACATAAAGCAAATTTCTAAATGTAATCATCAAATCTCCGCTTTTTTTCTACGTTCTTTTCAATTGAGTGCTGACAGCAGCTGGTCTCGCTTTTAAAACTGGAAACAGCTGTAATGACTGCCACATGTGCAGTCAACACCAGCAGAGCCGGAAACCGGCAAACCAAGAGTCCTACTTCTGCCTCAGGACAGCGGCCGCTCCTTGTACAAGACAGGAGGGGAGAGTTGGCATTAATCGGCTCTCAGAGCTCAGATAAAAGGAAAAGAAGCTCAGAGATGGGACGACATGCTGTCCAGGCCACGGTGGGGCTCTGCAGCCACTCCCCGTCTCAAACACCAGGAAGGCAAAAGATCTTAAGTCCTGCGTAACCTCATCCTGTGTGTCTCAGTAGAACAGGCCTACAGGAAGGACTCCCCTCTGTTTGTCAAAGCAGCTCAACAGATGGGTCAGGGACGGAGCGGTAGCACAAGCCGGAGTGCTGCTGGATTCTCCCTGACTCATGCACGTATGAGAAAAATATGTATCCAAGCTGTGGTTAGGAAGCTTGACTCCAGACGTCCCGGTGGGCAGGGGTCAGTTTAGTCTTTACCCAGGTTTAAACACCACAACCGCAGACATTTGCTGTGAAATGTTCCGCTACAAATAGAGTGGGCCGCACCAGATGGAGCCCCTGCTCCTTCTCAGCGGGGGCCTTGACACACAGAGACTCTTGCTGTAATAGAGGGAGGCGGCTCAGACTTAGAGTTGATGTTACCTACGTTTCATTTTATGCATGAGAACCATTACCACCCCCTTAACTCACTACTGAATCCACATAATGAGGAAACCAGAAGGGCAACACTACACACAAATATGTGCACCTTTCTCCACAGAAAAACAGAAATACTTCAACCAAATCCGATTAATACAATAAAATCTGATTAATTGATTCCTCATGTGATAGCAATTATTTGGATATTTTAATGCTAAATAATATTCACCTACATTTAAAGATGTGTTTTTATTTTTATTGGCACGCTTTTGTTTAGTCCAGATTTGTGGAGTGTATATGTTTTAGTTGTACCATCAACAGATTCTCCTACGTTAGCTTTGGATCTCTGCAGCTTCTCCAGAGGTACTTTGGGTCTTTCACTTTACGTGGATGCCCATGTCTTGGTAGGTTTGCACAAATGCAAATAGTAAATTAAATGTGCTCTATGATACGTTTTAAGGTTGTTTTTTAATTCGTTTTTTTTGTTTAATCATTTAACCCTGCTTTAAGCTTCTCCAAAACGCTCCTTGAGCTGCCTGCTGTGTCATTTCGTCTTCATGATTTAATGACACACATCTGGACTCTTTACTTAGGTGACCTCTGAAACAACTAGTTGCACTGGATTTAATTTAGATGTTTTAAAATGATAGTGTTAAATACATATATCTTAATGATTATGCAATACTTTGAGCTGACTATTACATAAAATCCTAAAAAAAATTATTAAAGTAACGTGACAAAATGTGAAAATGCATTTACAAGAAAAAGCATAAAAGAAAGTGCATATTTTGAACAGTTTTTCCTGTGAGTATGCAGGCATGATAGCTGTAGTTATCTAGAAGCTAGCAAATAATAAATAAAAAATCAAAGCCCTCATGTATAAACAGGATTTTAGGCATCACTATGAAATGTAGTGATCACACTCCAGCATAGCAATTTGAGCTTTTGCTCTCTGTTCACACATTGTCTCTCAGATCACGATCAGTCAAATGTAAAGACCGTGTTATGGTGAGATGAGAATGAGCTGTAGTGTGAGGACCTTGAGTCAATGCTACCAAGCAGCTGCGTTGGAAGCAGCAAAACCATTACAGAGCATATCCTGGGATTAGAGAGTAACATAAGCGCTCTGTATTAACTCCACTTCCTCCCTGCATAGAGAAAAAAAAAAGCTTTGCATGTGTCATTTGTCTGTTATTAAACCATTATTAAAAAAGAATGTTATGGTCAGAATGGTAGCACTTTTGAGGTTTTCAGGGATTAAAGGATTTGCAACCTTTTCTAAAAATATACAGTGGTTTGCAAAAGTATTCGGCCCCCTTGAACTTTTCCACATTTTGTCACATTACAGCCAGCTTTGTAGAACCACCTTTTGCTGCAATTCCAGCTGCCAGTCTTTTAGGGTGTCTCTACCAGCTTTGCACATCTAGAGACTGAAATTCTTGCCTATTCTTCTTTGCAAAACAGCTCCAGCTCAGTCAGATTAGATGGACAGCGTTTGTGAACAGCAGTTTTCAGATCTTGCCACATATTCTCGATTGGATTTAGATCTGGACTTTGACTGGGCCATTCTAACACATGGATATGTTTTGTTTTAAACCATTCCATTGTCGCCCTGGCTTTATGTTTAGGGTCGTTGTCTTGTTGAAAGGTGAAGCTCCGCCCCAGTCTCAAGTCTTTTGTAGACTCCAAGAGGATTTCTTCCAAGATTGCCCTGTATTTGGCTCCATCCATCTTCCCATCAACTCTGACCAGCTTCCCTGTCCCTGCTGAAGAGAAGCACCCCCAGAGCATGATGCTGCCATCACCATATTTGACAGTGGGGATGGTGTGTTCAGAGTGATGTGATGTGCAGTGTTAGTTTTCCGCCACACATAACGTTTTGCATTTTGGCCAAAAAGTTCCATTTTGGTCTCATCTGACCAGAGCACCTTCTCCCACATGTTTGCTGTGTCCCCCACATGGCTTGTGGCAAACTGCAAACGGGACTTCTTATGGTTTTCTTTTAACAATGGCTTTCTTCTTGCCACTCTTCCATAAAGGCCAACTTTGTGCAGTGCACGACTAATAGTTGTCCTATGGACAGATTCCCCCACCTGAGCTGTAGATCTCTGCAGCTCGTCCAGAGTCACCATGGGCCTCTTGGCTGCATTTCTGATCAGTGCTCTCCTTGTTCGGCCTGTGAGTTTAGGTGGACGGCCTTGTCTTGGTAGGTTTACAGTTGTGTGATACTCCTTCCATTTCTGAATGATCGCTTGAACAGTGCTCCGTGGGATGTTCAAGGCTTGGGAAATCTTTTTGTAGCCTAAGCCTGCTTTAAATTTCTCAATAACTTTATCCCTGACCTGTCTGGTGTGTTCTTTGGACTTCATGGTGTTGTTGCTCCTAACATTCTCTTAGACAACCTCTGAGGCCGTCACAGGGCAGCTGTATTTGTACTGACATTAGATTACACACAGGTGCACTCTATTTAGTCATTAGCACTCATCAGGCAATGTCTATGGGCAACTGACTGCACTCAGACCAAAGGGGGCTGAATAATTACGCACACCCCACTTTTCCATTATTTATTTGTAAATAAAATTTGGAATCATGTATGATTTTCGTTCCACTTCTCACGTGTACACCACTTTGTATTGGTCTTTCACATGGAATTCCAATAGAATTGATTCATGTTTGTGGCTGTAATGTGACAAAATGTGGAAACGTTCAAGGGGGCCGAATACTTTTGCAAGCCACTGTATATGCCACACAAGAAGTGGTCAAAAAAATAAAACAAGTATGCACACGTTTGTGTGTAACCGTATACCAAAGATCTGCTGAAATACTTACAATAGTCTAGCGTTAACCGTCTGGAGGTGGGGTGTGAGCGCGAGACTGAATCAAGTCTACTAAGACTCCATCACAAAAATCGCATTCAGACTCACGTTAAACAGCTGGCAGGATTATGGTGAGATAATGAACTGGGCCGCCCCACACGCATGCAAATGTATGCTATGCTTACAAGCATGACCTGACAGGAAACAGACCCACACACACAAACACTTTAGAGTTCACAGGTTCAGTGGGCCACCAGTATCCAGAACCCCTGACTCCAGCACAGCGCTACCCAGCCATCTCCTGTGTTGACATGCAGGATACCAGTGTCTCTTCCAGAGGAAACTCTGGCTTCTTTTACGTCTGACTGGGAAGTGAGCCCCGCTGTCTTTGGCCCCAGAGACAGGGGCTTCTGTTACAAGCTCCTTCCGATATAAAAGAATCCCTCAGCTGTATCATATGACCAGGAAGTTTTAATATGAGCACGGGAATTGTTTCATTAGACTGAATGAAATTGCTGTTGTAGCAGTCCGATAGGCTCCGTGCCTGTTCTGCTCCTGCTCTTCTCCAGACCGGGAAGTAAATTCAACCCTGGTGAATATGTATGCAGCTATGAATAGTTGTGTAACTACCAGATGGCGAGAATGTATTATATTTAAGCTGACACATTTCCTTTTTTTAAATGAGGACAAGATTGTTAGGTTTCCATTTTGTATGGGTTCACAATAAGGCAAACAAAAATGTCCTCGTTTTCTCCCAATATTTATGTTCTTATTAACACTAAAACGAGGGGAAATGTTCCTAAACAGCTTGAGGTAAAAAAAAAGCATCATGTATGCCTATTTCTCTGTTAAGTTGCTTGTTAAAGGCTAAATGTCATCACATTTTAGAGCCGGAAAATATCATTTAAGTAGATATGTACAAATTTTTCTGACACAAAAAGAGCATTTGGAGCCATGCCCCCCTAAAACAGAATACAACAACCATACATGGATAATAACATGTTGCCTGGAACTGCAGGGCGCCATGTTCTACTGTAAACAGAAAGGATGTTGTTTTCTTGACAAACAAGGCAATTCTAATTGGAATATACTGAATGGATGTATGGTCCCATATGGAGAACACCATGAGAGTATGGAGGGAGAGTTTTTCAACTCTGCTCCACAAGGCACACTGCCCTGCATGTTTTAGATGTTTCCGTGCTTCAGCACAACTGACTTCAGTCGATAGCTGATTAACATGCTTTCACTGAACTACAATCATCTGAATCAGGTGTATTCAACCATGGAAACATCTAAAACATATGGGGCACTGTGCCTTGAGGACCAGGGTTGGGAAACACTGCTATATAGAGAGAGCTAGACAGTTGTTTTGAGAGAAAGAGATCGTATTGCTGCTGAAAATTGAGACATTGGTTAACGATAAATTAGCAACTTGAATCAATTTCTACTTATGAAGTCTTCATTCTAATGAGCTAAACAAGGACTATATAATAAATTATTGCACACAAAAACATGTTTGCAAGCATAAAATAAAAAGAAACTACATTTTGCTGAATGCATTTTCTTCAACGTTGCTTCAACTCGCTCATTTACATTAACATTAGATGCATTAAAACATTTTGACCTTATGCTTGAGTGGTTTTGTCATTCATTACAGTGAAGTCCATCCTGCCATGCTCTTACCTCGTTCACCTGCTGCTTGTCCAAGTGAAAGATTTGTCCTGAGGAGGTGGCAGCGATCTCCTCGTACGCCCTGTAACCAGGCTGGGAGCGGTCCCCGCAATCTCCGGTCAACACAAATACAACCTCCGGGAAAAGGACACACAGAATTAGGTGGTTTTACTCTGTTAATTACAATGTGTTTATAGCTCTTAAACTTTCTTATATAATTTGTCATATAATAACTAACTTTAATGTTTTTCTTTGGAGCTCCATGTGGTATAGACAAAAGAACAAAGTAATGGATAACTGTGAGATGGATAGAAAAGAACACATGACCTTTAAAAATGTAAGCAAATAAAACTTCCAACTATCGTAGGAAGAAATTATGTGTGGGAGAAAACATTGCACGTCACCCTCAAGATACAATCCCTATGATGTCTGATGCGTGTCTTCTGCAAGGACAGGGAGACTGGTCAGAGCTAATGAGATAAAAAATATTTTAAGCCAGGGCTAAGCGGGAATGGTCATGATCAAAGCATATTCATGTGTTAGACTGACTTGGTCAAAGTCTAATATAGAATCTGTGCCAAGACTTGAAAATTAATGCACACAGACAATTCTCTATAAAATCTGAATACCTTTGAGCTATTTTGAGAAGATGAATGGGCTAAATTGTATTTTCTCTAGATATGCAAAGTTGGTGGAAACAAGCATCAACAGAAGGTTTTGACTCAAGCAAGCTAAATTAAAATTAGTAAGAAAATGAAAAGCACTTATGCCTTGTATGTTACTTAGTACACACTTGTTTCCCAGGTCTTTTGTTTTTAATTTACATAAGTCTCTTCTAAATCTGTTTAATGCAGCACAAACTTCAGTCCTTTGTCAGTACCTGTGATTGACGGAGCTGCACCAGTCGCAGAACGTCTCTTTTCAGGCGGAAATCTTTGGCCCGGGCATCAGTGAACACATAGATAAAGGATCCTGGCAACGAAACCTCCAAGGCCTTCTTTATAGCTCCTATGCTCATCTCAGGGCAGTCGCCCCCACCCTGTATGACAGAAGCACACTTGCTTGTGTTATACTTATAAAATGGTGTCAGAGTCTTGCTTTTGTTGCAGACTGTGCCATTCAGGACGAACATGTTGGATCTTGTAATACATACATTTTATTAACATAATACCCTTAAACATAGCAGCACTATGTGATTAAAGACAAGTTCTCTTGTGGAAATGAGCAAACACTGCTGAATAAATTTTGATCTCATCTACAGCTGTGCTGATATTCCTCTTCATTAGAGAACTTGCCAAAATTACCTAATTGTTCTGTGTGGCTGCAGTGGTTGGTATTGACCCAGGGCAGTTTTGTACAGTGGAGCTATCTGAATTAGTGTTGTAGCACTCTAAAACAATTGACTTGTGTGTTTTCTTTCCCACCTGGACAAACAACTCTTGTAGATCCTGCTGGAACTTCTTTGGGTCAGTGGTGATGGACACAGGGCCAATATCTGCGAGGTGAAAAATGTCATTGAAAAGAGATTTATCTTGATTTTTGAGTGAAAAACTCACGAAGTAATCTTGGTATCTTCTCATTTTGCCTCATCGCATGTTCGTGTTGTAGTGAAAATAAAAATGCTTTCCCCTTTATTTAGCTCAGCTAATAAAAACAAAATCAGATCATTTGATAAGTAACAGTCTAATTAATAACGACCCGAATGATGTCCTAAAACCTTTCGTGCACAGCATGGATCTAATTTGTACACTGGACATAACAGAAGATTGATGTACTAACAGAACGACTACATGTACGTGTTGCTTTTTAAACAAATCACTGAAATCTGACCAAAGCTCGGACAAAGACAGAGTAATTGCTTTCTGCTGTCAGTGTTTTCATCTGAGTGACTTTCCAAGGTCTGAAAGAGCAGCAGACTCAAAATGATGGATAAGAGCCAGTTACAGCCTGATGCTCACTTTGACAATCTCTGCAGTCAGTCAGTGAAGCAGTAAACATCAGCATTGACACAATGAGTGTATTGTTCTCCCTATTGAACACTCTTGATGGTGTATGTGGGGGTTCCTACAAAGAAGATCCTCGTCAGGTAGGGTGGAGCCTCATCAGTTCTGTCTGTGATTGTTATTCTAACTAACAAAAGCCATTTTGACTTGAGTAATGATGTAGGGCTTGCAGACATGTGTCAGGCTGATGATATTTCATACTTGATCATAATCTTTTTTTTTTTTCAGTATTGCTGCCTTTCAAGTTCTCTGCCTCCTCCTCCTCCTCCTCAACGGTGCCTGTAAAACACTGACAGCACTGTCACAACTCTTTGTTTGTCAGCCGCTGCCATTTCTTTGCGATCTAGGAAGTTTACAAGGTCCCCGAGGGCAGGGCATATTAAACACAGACAGCATGTGTGGTGTCAGCCCCCACCGCCCCCACATGCTCTCCCCAAGGCTGGCTCAACTGGGGGGCTGAGAGGGTTTTCCGGAGACTGGGGGTGAAGGGGGATTGTTACTGGGGGTTAGCAAGTGTATGTATGTTTGTGTGCTCAGAGGAGTGGGGGGGGTCTGACGACTGGGGTAATTACACACAAGCAGTCGGCATATGCTTCTCATCAGAGCACAAACACCACTGGAGGACTCTTATTTTCAAGCTGAAGCTTTTTTCAAAAGAGGACAGATGCTGGTGGGGGAAGACACTTACCTGTTTCTCCACAAGCTCAGGCTTCCCAGCCTGATGTGCCACTTCATGAGAGGGGGTTTCTAAAAACGTATAGGCTGCACTACAAATTCTATGTTTTTTTAATGTGTGAAACTTTGATGTATTTCATTGGGGTTTTATGTGATAGACAAACAAAAAGTAGTGCAAACTTCTGAAACAAAACAAAAATCTGAAAAGTGCGGTAAACATTTGGATTTAGGCTATATGCTAGTTAAAATAGATACATTTAACATCTATTCAAGCCAAATGGCTTCAGAATACTTAGTAAATAGAGTCTAATTGTAGTTAAAGAACCAGCAGACAGGTCAGGGATGAAGTTGGGGAGAAGTTTAAAGCAGGATAAGGTTCTAAAGCAATATCTCAAGCTTTGAACTTCTCACAGAGCTCTGTTCAATCCACCATCTAGAAATAAAAAAAATCCCCAAACAAAACAGCTAAGAGACTCAAGGTGACTCTGGAGGAGCTGCAGAGAATTCCAGCTCAGGTAGTGAGAATCTGTCGACAATAAATGCTAGTTGTCCCCTTTACTAATTTCACCTTAATGATCGAGTGGCAAGAAGAAAGACATAAGACCTCCCGTATGCAGTTTGTCACAAGCCATGTAGGGGACACAACAAACATGTGGGAGGTGGGGCTCAGGTCAGATAGAAGCAAAACTCAACTTTTTGGCCTACATGCAAAATGCAGTGCAGCTATGTGGGAATCAGCCACAATATACGATCGTCTTTGTGGGACAGAGTGGTGGCGGCATCATGCTATGGGGATGCTGAGAAGATGGAGCTACATACAGAAAACATGTTAGATGCTACAAAAGGTTAAAGACAGGGGCAGAGGTTCATCTTCTAGGAGGACACTGATCCTAAACACTTAGCCAGAGCTACGAGGGAATGATTTAGATCAAAGCAAATTTGCACTTTAAAATTACCCAATGAAAGTCAAGACCTACATTTAATCAAGAAATGGTGAATTGAAAATTGCTGCTCACATATGCTCTCCATTCAATCTGTCTGAGCTTAAGCTGTTGTGCTGAAGTTTCCCTTTCTAGTTGTGCAAAGCTGGTAAAGACGAACCTTAATAAAACTAGTATTTACCGCAAAATCTAGCTCAACAAAATACTGCTTGAGGAGGCAGAATATAATTGTGTTACAAGTTTTGATGCAAGCGTTTAAAAAAAGAAAGATGACTTTCAGTTCCAATTGTGTGTTCCTTTGTGTTTGTCCATCACATAAAATCTGAATGAAATACATTATATTATATATTATAGTCTATATATATTATATTATATATAGATGATGGCATGACAAAATCTTGACAAGTTTAATGATTTTTCATACTTTTGAAAGACTTGTTAATAAATATTGTAGATTGTAAGAAAATAAAACATGTCTTTTCTACGCAGCCTTCTGGAACAGATTTGTGTTTGATTAGACCGTACCTGGGTCGTGGAAGGGGACCAGGACAAAGTTTTTGATGGGTCTGGTCCTCCGGCTGAGGGTCTTCTCCAGGATCCGTGAGGCCCCTTCAATCACCTGTTTCAGATCGTCGTACATTGAGCCGGTAACATCGAACACAAAGGCCAGCGTCGAGGCGCTGTCACTGGAGTCATCTACCTCCTCAACCCTGGGCAGTACCAAGGAGTCTGCCAAGAGTCTGTGCACGCTGACAAGGAGCGCCAAGACCAGGCACTTCAGTAAGGCACCGGACATTGTTTTGTATTCCTCCAAAAATTACTGCATATGTCCACCATGAAAGAACACGAAAAAAAAAAAAAAAACTATTTAAACGAGTCCGGGACGGCTCCAGGTAGATAGAAAAGTTCTCTGGAACACCACGGCTCCGCTGAAACACATCGAAATTGGGTTTGCACAACTTCCACAGGAGAACATCCGTGCGTAAAGTTTGGAGGAGCGTGAGGGCTGGCTGTGCGCTGGAGAGCCCCAGGAGAGCTGGTGCTCTGACGCTTCAAACCGGGGGCGGAGATGGCATTAAAAAGTTCGCAAGACCCAACCTGCTTTTTTTTTTTTTTTTTCGTTCGTGTGAGTGTGTTTGTAACACGACCCCGCTGCCTTAAACAATCCAACATTCAGTTTGATTTGCTCTCTGAATCGCGTGGGGCCCCTTGTGACGCGGTTTTAAACAGATTTCCGCGCATTAGAAGTGGGTCTGTCTGCAGTCTCTGCATCGAACTCGCTGACAACATTGTCTTAGTAACAGCCGCGTTTTCAAAAATAACCAAGGTTTATATTCAGCTTGGCACCGGTCTAATTTTATACGTAGTCCACGGTGAGAAGTAGCCTCTTGGTAAGTGGAATATCAGGGTGATCCCATTTCCAATTCCATCTAGGTAGAAATATTAGATTATTAAACATGGCAACGTGTGTTTTTATGTTTAAGAAATGTAATTAAAAAGAAAACATGCAGGACTTACCACACTACTGGTGGTTCTTACAGGAGTGAAGCAAAACTAGTAATCTGATCAACATCTTCCTATAATGGATTTCCAAAACATGGATACTTAAACACCTATAAGTAAATGTATAGATGTAGATATAAAGAAGTGAAACAAATAGGAGAACCTATTGCAGCCTGCTTTTTAAACACATTTGGACATATACTGAGAAATTCCAGAAAAACAGATATACAAAAAAAAAAAAAAGTAAAGACCTTTAAAATTGTTCAGCAAAATGTAAAGAGAAAACTACACATTTTTGGACACCCCCACATTTATTTCCACTTAAAACGGTTAAGAATTACACACAGACAGAAGATTAACATTTTTAAGGAGGTTTTCTGTGTTTAAAAGTTAGACATTAGATTGGTGTACTCCAGTTTTGACTGGCAGCTACTAAAATTGAAAGAGCTGTCTGAGGACTTTAAAAAGAATATCTACGTTTAAATCATTCTCCAAGTGGTTAACATTGATAACTACTGTAAACATGCCCAAGTCTGCGCATCCAACCAAGTTCCCTCTAAAAAAAACTAACGTGAGATGTGAAAGGAAGTGTCCAAAAAACTCCTGCTACTTTTACACAACCAGAAAGATACTGCATATACTGTAAATTGTAACATTGTATTTCATTGAAAAATGTCTGTTTGACCATCAGTGTTCTTTCGATTATTGTCTTATGTTGTACATATTGTACACTTTTTCATTGTGTGCTTGAAATAAAACTCAACTAATAATGATGAGTGAATAAAACTAGACTTTTCTAACATTCAATAGAAGTATGTCTAGTGAACTTTTGGGTTGTGAAGTTTCAGTGTTGGCTTTAATCGAATGCATATTAATTGGATTAAGCACAAAATAATTTTCACATAGTCATAAGTAGCTTTTAGTTTATAAAAGTTAAAGGCCTTTTGGGGTAAAAACGTTTTAAAAATGAACATAGGTCATTTGAAGTAATGGGAAAGTGACAGTGGTATCAGCCACCGAGGTATCCCACAACGCATTGCATCACCAGCAGCAGAAAATGGAGGTGGTGAGTGAATAGTTTTAATTTTTTGATACAACTTCCTAAGTTCAAATGTGATTCGGCCTTTTTGGAGCAGTGCAGCTCCGCTTGGCTTACTGACTATTTATTGAAATATACATTTATAGTAAGAACATTATTTTTAAAACAGTACCCCTTAATTATCAGAGCACTTTCACTATTTTTTTACTTGGACAAAAATACATGGGTCTTCAAGATTGGCTGTTCATGTAAACCTAATTTAGTGCAGTTCAAACTCGTTATTTTTCATTGTTTTATGCAGAAAGGTCCGCAGGAGGAATCACAGTTCGTTTGGATGTCGCTTCCCAATATCACCCAGTGATCATCTCGACCACCATCTGCTCATTTTGTAGAATAACTCTGTTCAAAGCTACTCCTATCTTGCAATCCCTGTCAGTGAATTGGAAAACTGCCTTAGGTGGATGGAAGCATGAGGAAATTGGGGTAATTTGTTGGAACATCCTGTAAGTCCTGTCACGTATTTGGTGCACGTATGTCACTTTTGATGCGCTCCTGCCTTGATGTGCATACACTAAACTCTACTTGTATTGAGATTAACTGTTTGGGATTCACAGATTCCAACTGCATCAGGATCGAGTAAATTACTTTAGCCATGACGTCGCTTTATCATTTATTTCCACATTAGAAAGATCAAGTGATTCTCTGAACATTGTAATTATCTTTCCAAACTAATCAGAAAGAACTATACGTTTTACTTTTTCTTTTAAACATCCTAAGGTGAGTGATGCTACTGAAAAGCGTAGCGTAAGTGAGATCATGGGTCATTGCTGTGATATTTGAGTTTCCATAGCATTAATTTTGCAGCAACAAAGCATAGCTGTGGTATACCTGGCATGGGAGAGCTGCACCATTTAAACATGTCAAACAAAATCAGAGCCAATCTGGTGATCACACTGGGTATGGAAGAGAGCTAGAAGCTAAGGAATGCAATCTGGGAGCATTATTTTACTATAATATGATCTAAATGTAAAACAGTTTAGCACAGAATTAAGAGGCTCTCCTGTGACTGAATACTGCAAATAAGGAAGAAAAAACTTATTGTAGAGATATTTTTTTCCCCAATGTGTTCTTACTGCCCCCACAGGTTGTGGCGCCCTGGTCAGTGAGCCAGAATGCCTATATCAAGAACTCCTACTGCATGACGAACATATGAATAGGTGATTGTTTTCCTGCAAAGCATAAAACAACAGTTTGTTTTCAAGACACACGGCTAAAGGTTCATTTTCAAACACACTTGTGTTTTTACTGCACTTTTTAGTATCACATGCTACAAATACAAAATAAAAGAAGGATGGACTTAAAATGACGAAACAGCCATTAATCTGGCAATTTCTTCCTTATGGTAAATCATGCATCAGTCTTTGATGAGAAAGACAATAACAAAAAGTGACTCAATCCCAGGGAGGCCAAAAAGCTCAAAAGTCGCCAGGTCGCATTAATTCATCCATCATTGCCACATGCCACAGTTTTATATACTTCATTGTTCTTTACACAGCTGTACAGTGCAGGCTTACACCAGAGTAAACTGGAACTAACAGGCACTAAAGCTTAACATGACGCCTCTCATTATGTGTGATGTTGCACAGTGGAATACTGGACCCAGAACACATCCCGTTTTTGACTGAATGCAATCTGTGCAAACTTGAGTGATATTCTCCAAATAGAAATAACATCAAGGTAATTTGAAATTCTACAAATAAACATTTGAACAAAAGTTACTCCACAAAGCAGCTCCTTAAATTTATCCCTAATACTGCTAAAAAAATTAAACACCGTTTTATACCTATTCCAAACTAAAATACAGTAATTTAAATATCAGCCACTTAAATGCATTGTATTCTGTGCTCTTACACTGTTTAACAGATAAATGACAATCATAATCTAGTAAATTATAATCTGCATAAGGCAAACAACTATTAGTGAAGCAGATAAAACACCAAAATGTTCTAAAATGAATCATCTAAATACAAAAAAAGAATTAAATAACATGCTCTGACCTCACACAGGACAAATATCATGGGGAAACTTGCAACCACAACACTCGCAAAAGCTTTACGACCAAAACTGTAGCCTTGTTTGCGCCTCTCGGTGACCCGGGCTTTGTGTTGCCAAGGATGGAGTGCGGTGCTCTCAAAAAGAAACGCTCGGCCTCAATTCTAATGTAAAGCTGTGGGAATGCTCTGTTGTTCGGGCTGTGTCATTCAGGATGTAGTTGTGCAACCGGGTCATCAGTACAAACTCATGCTAACGGGGAAATTAAAACACAACAGGGTGCACAGACAGCAAACGCAATAAAAATCCTCCATAGAAAACTCTGTGCTACTTCAACATTCCTCTTCTCTCAGGAAAACTGACCTCTGAAAGGGAGAAAAGGAAAGTTCCAACAATGGTAATGAAAAATACAGTGCAATACATTTTAACACCTTCAATAAAAATAAAAATAAAAAAACTCATTCTATATTTATGAGGAAAGTCTCATAAATGCAGCAAAGCAGAAAATAAATTACCATTATATTTACATTAAAATATACACTATACTGCTTTGTAGCTGTAAGTTAGTGTTCATAACACATTTTTCCAGAGTCTCTCCGTGTGGTGATGAAGCAGCGGCAGCACGGTCCTTCTGAGCCGTTCTGGTGTTTTACGGCATTTAGACGAGAAGAACGCAAGCGTCGTTGGGGGATCCCGTTCCTCGGATTGTCCAACACCTCGCTCCCAGAAGCGTTCAAACTCAGTCCACAACACTGGTGCGCTGCACAGCTGTAGAAGCACTGATTGATGACAGAGGGTGGGTGAGCGCGTTTGCTTTCTCTATTACATCAGAAGAAATTTGTGTTTGCTATCCTTATTGCGAGTGAGTGAACAGAGTGACTGAGTGGCTGACCAATACAGATTTGCAGTCGTCCTTCTTGGGCTGATCAGGATGTGATGTGATGGCATGGCATTGCCGTGCAAAAAAAAAAAGCAGAAGGCCCTTGAATCGGACCCATTTGAAAAGCTGCAAGACGAATCACCATGCTGAAGACGGAGAGCAGCGTCATAATACCTGGATGTGTTAGGAGCTAGCTAGATAACAAGCATTTACACAGAATCCATATGTCTTCACGAGCTCGCTTCACAGTTGACTAAACACTGAGCAGGATGTCAGCCACAATTGGCAGCAGCCAGTGCATTACATTGGGCAGTGAGATGTGCGGGCTGTTCCCATCTTCATTCAGTACTGCAACAATATTACACTGCCAGTAAACAAGTGGGCCATTTGAATAATTCACGAGAACAAACAGAGCAGACAGTGGCTTCTGCACTTTCCCTCCGTTTGCTGTTTTCCATGGTCGGCTCTGATGGAATAGGAATTCTTCTGTGTTAACAGAGATTTGAAAGTATGACCTGGGATCAGAGAGGAGCTGAGGAGTGTTGCAGCTCGCTTTTCCTCCACTCACCTTACATTCCTACACAAGTCCATCATAGAGTGACAGTGCCTGAACAATAGAAGGGTCTGCCTTTGAGCCTTCCTGAAACTCCTGCAGAGTCAGCTTCCCATCTGCATTCTGCAACAGGAAACAATAAAACTGAAGTCTTGGAATGACCAACAAAAAAAAGGAGACAATGCTACAGTTCATGGCGAAACTATTCACACCCCTTAAAATGTTTCACATTTTTTAATGTATTAGCCACTGACATTCTTCTTGCAACTATTCTATAAAGGGGCCAGATTTGTGGAGTACGACAATACCAGTTTCACTTGAGCTTCGAATCTAAGCAGCTCCTCCAGAGTTACTAAAGGCCCCTTTGTTGCTTCTTGGATTGAGGCTCCCCTTTACCCAACCTGTCACTTTGTGTAGATGAGGATGTCTTGGTAGGTTTCCAGTTGTGGAATACTCTTTAATTTTTGGATGATAGACTAAACGGTTGTCTCTCTTGCTTGGGATATTATTTCAAAAACCCAACCCTGCTTTTTATTTCTTCACAACTTTATCTCTGACCTGCATGCTGTGTTCCTTTGTCTACATGATGCTGCTTGTCCACAAATGTTCTCTAACAAACCTTTAAAGCTTTCAAATAACAGCTAAATTTTTACTGCAATAACAGGTTTTTACTTAAGGGAGGTGAATAGAAATACACATCACACTTTTCTGATTATTTGTTCAAAATATGTATTTTTCTCCACTTCACAACCACTCACTACTTTGTCCTGGTTTATTCCACAGAAATCCCAATAAAATACATTGAAATTGTAAGGGTGTAATGTAATTATTGTAAAGTGATAGAACTAGACCAGGTTCAGGGGTAGTTTACTCTTTTGCTCCAGTTTCATGCTGTAAACTGACTTTAGGGTTCAGGGAACCTTGTTGGTAGTAGTCCTGTTGGCTAATGGTGGCAGTAGTGAGCTGCATCTCCTCTTTCACTACAGCTGAGCAGGGCTAGTGCTGAAGGTGACTATAAATGATGTTTATATGCTGCAGGCAGAATTAGTGATACTGTGTTAGGTATAGCTACCAGCTCCGAGCTTAACAGTCCCTGTATCAAAGCTCTTAGGGTAGCAACAAATTCAGAATTTGCCCAGTTATTGCGGAATAAATATTTATTGCTGGGCTTATATCCATGTCAAGTAAAGTTTGATGTTTAACTCTAGCAGGTTATATAAAGGGATCCATCAACAAGTTTAATAACACTATACTAACCTTGTCCATCATTGCGAAAATGCGGTCCACTCTCTTTTCTGGCGTGTTTTCTTCCTCCGGTAGCTCCACAGTGTTTCCCTAAGACAGACATCAATTCAGTTTTTTTCTATTGAGTTCATTTATATAGCGCCGATTCACAACAGATGTCATCTCAAGGCATTTTACAAGAAAAGCCATTTTAATTCGATCATGCATACATTCCAATCAGCTTAAAAGTTTTTCTATTTAAGGAATCCCAGCAGATTGCAGCGAGTCATTGACTTGCAGTTGTGCCCCGTTGATGCAGAGTCCAACCACAGCAATCCCTCATACTGAGCAAGCATGTAGCGACAGTGGAGAAAAAAAACTCCCCTTTAACAGGAAGAAACCTCCAACAGAACCTGGCTCAGTACGAGCGGCCATCTGCCACAGCCATCTGGGGGTCATTACACTTCAGATCCCTCCAACAAATCAGGACAAGAAAAGAGACGAGCCTCCATACTTACCACCATCTGATATATAGCATCTACAATGTTTAACATTTCATCACGAGTTATGTAGCCATCATTGTCGAGATCATACAGTTTAAAGGCCCCTGTAAAGAGAAAAAATCAACATTAAAGCACAAAACAAATGTTTTCCACATTTTGTCATAATTTAATCACAAACCTCGATTGTTTTACCGATTTTTATGTGACAGATGAACACAAAGTAGTGTAGAACTGTGAGGTGGAAGCTAAATTATTAAAAAATCTGAAGTGTTGCGACAATTTGTTTTCAGCCCACCCCCCCCCCTTTCTCCGACACCTCTAAATAGGATTCAGCACAATCGATTCCATTTACAAATCACCATAGTAAACACAGCAAGTAGAGCGGATTTTGAAGCAGAATGAAAAATGCTTTTCCTAAATAGTAACAATTAAAAATTTAAAAACTGTGACATGCACTGGTTTACTCAGATCTTGAAGTCATATAATTTAAAACTAGTGTACCTTTGTGTGATTTGAGTATAAATATGGCAATTTTGTGAAGGCCTGAGAGGTTTGTTAGAAAACATTAGTGAACAGCTTCATGAAGATCAAGGAACACAGCAGGGAGACAGTTTTGGAGAAGTATAAAGCCTGTTTGAGTTAGAAAACAAAAACTATCCACAGGCTTTATCATCTCATTGAGCACTGTTTAAAATGGAAAGACTATGGCACAACTGCAAACCTATTAAAACATGTTTAAAAGCTTAAGTGGGAGAATCTGTAGACTGGGCAACTATTAGCAGTTTACTCTAAAAATGAAAGGATAACAGAGATATTGGCAACAAGTTTTATTATGATATTTTAAGGCATTTACTGCATTGCAAAAATGATAAAAGTGATCATCAAAAGTATTTAAAAGTTCTTCACTTTCATCAAAATCTTCTTTGCAAAACATCCATTACTGCATAGTCAGTGCCAAAGAAACACAAACTGTTCTAAAAATAAAACCTATTATTGAATAGGCTACTTTAGTACAGTAATTACATAGAGTGTTGCTATACTGTACTGTTAAAACGGACACAATAATTGCATTAAATCATAATTTCAAATCTAATGATGTTACTTAATGCTATTATGGAACCAACAGAGAAAAACTAGCAACTCAACTTTATTTACAACGCACTTTACAAACAACAAAGTTGACCAAAGTGCTACAATGTGCAAATTAAGAATAAAAGCAAAGTAAAATAAAAATAAAGCCACACATAGAACTTGTTTGAAATTAGTAATTAATAATAGTAAATATTTCAACCATAGTCAGTTTTAGGAAACTGCAAACATAAGCAGTTAGAGTTTATTATTGTCATGATGAATCAAAATCCTTATCACAATATTTTTCCCCCCCCAAATTTGATCATCGCAGAATCATGCTGTGATGGTGCTCCTTTGGTAGCGATAGGAAAGTTCAGCAG
This sequence comes from Valencia hispanica, assembly GCA_963556495.2. Taxonomy (NCBI): domain Eukaryota; kingdom Metazoa; phylum Chordata; class Actinopteri; order Cyprinodontiformes; family Valenciidae; genus Valencia; species Valencia hispanica. The sequence continues at coordinate 19,354,216 of OY747704.1, read as the reverse complement.
GTTTGATAATGAGAGGCATAGAGCTGAATACAGTATAGGGTAATATGGAAAAAAAACACTGCTAAAAGCAGCAAAAGAGTTGAGACTGGGCATGGATTGACTTTCCTAGCAGAAAAACAAAAAATACAACCAGAGCAAAAATAGAATGGTTTGGATCAAGCATATGCATGTGTCAAAGTTCAGACCTAAATGAGAATCCAATCAGAATCTAAAAAGACTTTAAATTGCTCTTTACATGCACTCTCCAATCAATTTTACTGAGCTTTAGATATTTTGCAAACTTCGAAAGGTGGTTCTACAAACTATGAACTCCATGGGGCTGAATACAAATGCATGCCACAGTTTGTTTTTTTACGTGAAAAAATTTCCAAAACCATACAGAGAAGTGTATAATTAGGAAGTGAAAAAAAAGCTGTGTTGATTTTTCTCATAAAGTCCCAAAAACCAAAGTGTTGTTTGAGGTTATAATCTGAATAAAGGGGGTCTGAATACTTATGCAAGCTTCTGTCTTTGAGATCCGAATTATGTCAATAGTGCCAATTTTTAAACCTTGTTACAGTATCAATGAAACAGATTTGGTTAAAGTTGGTTGAGGAGTATGTTTTTTTCTGAAGATGTTCTAGTGCATTTCTTCAGCCTGGGATCAGAAACCCAGGCTGAAGGAAAACATGGTGATATTTTATAGTTGGTGGTCCTTTGAAACCACCTGTCCTTTTTAATATGTAAAGCAGCCCAATTAAAGCTAAAATCTGTCATTTCAAAGTAGAAAACAGAACAGTGTCTTCTTACATCTAAGCTTCTCATCCAGAGTGCCCCTGGAGGTCACTGACAGGGCCTGGATGAACTCGGAGAACTCGATGCGTCCGTCCTAGCGAGCGACAAAGGTGACAGAAACAGAATCACAATGCGATCAGCTCTAGACAAGATGGCCATCCTACATCACACTTTGTGTAACTAACTTTATTGAACTCCCCCCCCCCCCCCCCATTCCTTCATGGTGTCTTTCTTGTATTGTGCTGAAAACTGGGCCAGACGTTTGCTCCAAGTGAGTTGCTATTTTTTACCCTGCACCTGGCTCTCTCCTGAGGCTGAAATATGTCACCCCTGGTCATTAGTGAGATGGATGCTACTGGTTCATCTTCTAAGACTCCCGCCTAGCAAACACAATCGGCGGCTTTTGGTGGCCAAGATGTTACAAATTTTCCAAGCATTCCTCATCTTGATTGAATGTGGAACATAATTTTGTCCAACAAGGTAGAAACCACTCCACTCTGATTCGCGCATTCTAGCTTTTGTACAACTTAAAAAAAAAACATCTGCATGTACTTTTGAAATTAGGCTTGTAATATTGCAGTAAAATGCTGAAAATAGTGTCAAACGGTCAAATTTCACACAAAAGTTTGAAGTAGCTCAAATGCCACATAGTTTTCAAAAAAATTTTTTTTTTTTAAAGAGAATAAAAATATAAGGGAAAATTCCAAACACATCTAAGGTGAAAACAACCACATGTGGAGCAGCAGCAACATATGTGAAGACTCTTAAAATATTGGGTCTGTCAGGATTTAGCTTTATTCATATTCTGGTTAGAAATACCAAAGACAGCTGTTGCATGACAAAGGCTTTCTCACATTCCTCCACAACCGCCGTCTACCTGTACTCCCCCCTCTTCAATCAGAAAAACAGTCACGCGCTCTCTATAGCCTTTGAGGTCAGCTAATTTTATCTCTACTAGACATCTGCGTAGCTAAAAAATGCTGAAGTCATGCGCTGCCGATGACATAAGCCATAAAACCAGAGATCAATGCATTCTCTGACTACGGGGGGTCTAACACTAATGAGGGTCACAGAATAACCCATCTGATGTGGTGGAGGTTTGTCTGATCTCCCCAACACAAAGCCACTTTTCTGAAAGTCGATAAACCTCCAGGGGGCACACTAGCACCCCAGGAGCTGCTCGCTTAATGCTACTCTGCCTAAACATAATTTGAATAATTATTTGCAGCTGTCAAGGGGGGGAGGGGGGAATTACGTCAGGCAAATGTACAATAGCAGCTTGGCCTTGTTTAAACTAGCTTTGTCATATCCACCAGAACATATATCTAACAGAAATAATGATACTATTGTAAAATACAAACATTTGAATATAAAAAAAAACTGTGCGCAACACAGTTGCAACAAGTTAAAGATACATAAATAACATTTTGTCATATGGCTCGTGTGAAATATAAGGATGTCCTAAGTTTGTTTCTAATAGGAAAGATGACAGGCCTCTTTCCATATATAAAACAATGTGAAAGGAGAATCAGTTTTGACATTAAAAAATGCATGTTTCGTATTTTAAAATGGCTTTCAAATTTTTTTTACATTAGTCATTAAAAAATGTACAATATTTTAATGGCATTACGGCAAATAAACCCTTCTTAAAATATAGTCCATGCATTATTTTACTTCAAGGCTGGACCAATGTAATTTTTTACAAAAAAAACTGCCTAAGATTTTGCAAAAAGCCTTCTGTTGATCCAAAACGCTGCAGAGTTATAATTTAAGTTTTAAAAAAAAGATCATATTTATATTTTAGATTCTTTGCATTGGCTCCCCGTTATATCTGGAAAATAATCTTACATATAAAGTTCTTAATAATCAAGGTCCATCATATATCAGAGATCTGATTGTTTCATATGATCCCAGAACAGATCATTGCTCTGAACCTGCAGGTTTCCAGATTGTTTCTAGAGTTCCTAAGAGTAGAATGTTAGGTTATCTTTCCGTTATCAGGCTCTGGAAGCAGCTCCCAGTTTTCATCAGTGAAGCAGACACCCTGTCTACTTTTAAGACCAGGCTTAAAACTTTACTTTTTTAGAAACCTTATAGTAAGAGCGCCAAGTTATTTTAAGCTATCTCTATATTTGTACTGCTATAGGCTGCTGGAGAACTTACTAGCTTTCTCCACTCTGCTACTTTCACCTACTACTCTCCAGTTATACATTATCAACATTTATTGCTGCATTTAAACTCATGTACTCTCTTTGGGTTGTTTTTCCTTTTCATCCAACTTTTACCTGGCATTTTGTTGAATTGTGATATGTTCCTGAAAGGGGCCGTCAGCTAAACTACTGTTGACAGTAATTTGGTGCTCTCTTTATATTCTCTTAGGGAATATCCTAATCCTTAGCTGTCTCTATAAATTATCATTCAGATTCAAGTTGGGTCTCTTGCTAGACTACTCCAAAACATTAAATATACTTCCAGTCAGAAGGAAAAAAAAGTCACTCCAAAGAGCAACATAAAACCATATAACAGTAAATGGCCTGTACTTGTATAGCGATTTCATTTATTCACCCACTAGTGGTAAAATACATTGTGACCAAAGCTGCTATGGGGCACACTGACAGAAGTGAGACTGCTGAACACCAGGCCCTCTGACCAACACCAGTAGGCAAGGCGGGTGAAGTGTGAAGGACACAATGACAGAGACAGGACAGGGGTTTGAACCGCCAACCCTCCGGTTACAAGACAAGCTCCTACCTCATGAGCCACGGTCACGCTGTTTTACAGCTCCAAATAAATACAGGGACACATTGTGTAATCCTTGGAGAACTGATGAGACTAAATCTAAACTGTTTGGCCACATTGACTAGGTGAAAGCTTGTAGGCCTGAGAACACAGACAAAGTTAATGATTTGAACATTGACTCAAAGTCCTGATCTTAGCGCCATTAAACCTTTCTGGGCAGAGCGTAAAATGTGTGACCAATGCAGCACAAACATGACTAATATAGCAGTTCTGACAAAAAGGTAAACACAATTTTCTAAAAATAAAATCTGGTTTGAATGGTATGTGGAGTCGTCTTTCTACGAGTCCCTGTAGAAATCTGGGCCCCTGGGTCAGCTGAACCCAGACTCTATAACTAAGGGTTCATGTTTTACCGAGTAATTCTTTGTCTTCATGATGTTACATATAAAGATTGGGGATCTAAGCAAATATGTAACAGTTTTTATGTAACTAGTAGATGATTCCTGATTTGTAAGTAAATGCTGAATGACCACCACCTGGGATAATATGAACTGCTACACCTGAGAGAAGGTCCTTTGAATGTCACAGCAGAGTATTGTACACTCCATGCTGACACTAGGTGTACAGTTTAAAACATTATCTTTCACTGCTTCCATACTAATTAGGTATCATCTGTAGGTTTCATCAATCATGACACTAAAAATGCTGACATTGCCTTCCGGTTTTGACTACTTTAAAATCTATGACACTTGGACATATTCTTTAAAGCAGTCTGTGAACACTGGTACCTTATTTCCGTTCCAGTTAAAGAAAATTAGCTATTTTAAAATGTTTAGCCCTTTACCTATGCCCAGTTTAGAATCACAAGTCTAGTTAAACCTGGATTTAAGGATTTCTAAGTTCCAAAAAAGTAGCACAAATGACTCATTTTTTGTTTTATTTTTAATGGATCTACATGCAGTCTTCAAAACCCTAAATAGTGATGGGTAAACTGTTAAAATCAAGTTGTGATGTGACTCATCAATGACACACCATGTCATTTAAATACGTTTAAAAAATCCAATTGAATATGTAAAATTCACTACATTTATTAAACATGGTTAGATTGTTCGCCTTTAGAAAATGGTAGAAGGAAAAAACTATGATAGATGGAAAAAAGAAATGTTTTTCACATATCGAGTTTAATGTTTACCATGCTTTTCCATAATTAAAACGTTTCCAGGCTTTCGAAACTGAATAAACAATGCTTGATAGCCATTTTTCTAAATTATGCAAGTATTACTATTATTGTGTGTGCTTTAAGCTACAATTTTTAGGAGATAAAAATCTATTCATAACAGTTTTCACAAGCCACTTATATTTTGTCAAAGGACCGTACTGCCTTTAAATGCAGTTGAGAATCAGTTCAGTTGAAGGAGTGTGAATGAATATCATGCCCTATGCTTCGAAGAAAAAACAAAAACAAAAAAAAGGTTCCAGGAACAAAAGCTTGCTTGAAAGAAAAACAATCTGATTTCATAAATGCCAGCCCATTTATTACACTTAACTTACAGTGGGACAGAGAGAAGGAGCCCCCACAATCTAAGACTGACCCTTTTAGTGTAACTTTAATCCACCGTCAATCACTTAAATTCCACAAAACATAATTAACAAACCTTATTTTCATCAAATACATTAAAGACGAATGAAGCGAACTTGGTGGGGTCTCCAAAAGGGAAAAACTGCTTGTATATCTTCTGAAAGCCCAAAGCATCCAGCTGCCCACTGGGACAATCCTTGATGAAGCCTTTGTACCTGAAAAACAAAATCAAAGTCGAAATATTTAAAAAGGCATCAAAACATCCGTCTTGCAATTAGAGAATCAAGCTCCAACTGGACAGCGGACTGAAGTCACCCCATCACACCGACAGAGAGCATTACTGATCCAGCTTGAAAGAATGTGCCAGATCAAAAAGGTAAAGTGCAAAGCTATTTGTTTCACTCATAGATAAGATGATCACTCTAATCCAATAGCGGGCCCAAGGTGGTTAACGCTAATCAAATTCCTTTATGATTCTCTTTGATAATCTGTGGAGCTGATAGATAAGTCGGAGAGCTTCCTCTTGCTCCTGGAAATGACATATCTGGAGAGCGACTTAACATCTCTATTAGCCTAAAAATAGAAGCATCTCATAAGCAATTTGAGGCGCAGTCACTCAGAGGTGGGCTGTTTCCAGGAGTGCTTTTGTAATGGAAAAACAGTCATTGCAGAATTAAACTAACAGTTCAAGGAACAAAATAGAGAGTGTTGGTTTCTATAAAAATAAATGTTAGATGAGCACCAGGAGGAAGAAGTAGGGGAGGATTACCCCTCTAGTTATATAAAACATGGCAAAACTGATCAAGCACACACAGAGGAGCACTGCATGTGCATCTGCGATTCTGTTAAGGCTTCTCAAAATAAGGCCGGTCTATAATTAAAACATAGAAGAGCTCTGAAGAAAAGTGAAGGCCAGCACAGAGCTTCTCTGTGCACACATTGGCTCCTTCCTCTTCTTACATGCTTTACTTTAATCTGCCTGGGAGATAACAAAACCAGCTCCATGTAAGTCAAAGAGATGGGAAGCTGCTTTGAAGAGCAGCTGGAAAAAAGTTCAGCAGGAAGAGAAGCGAGATGACAGCAGAATGATGTAATTTGAATTATCTGGAGATATGCAGCAAAATGAGCACCAAGTTGACTATAATGCAGAGTATAACCTCATTGGTATTCAAAGTGCAGGAGACACAAAGCATGTCATAATCCATAGCCAACCTCTTCATGTGAATCCTTTAGTCATTTTTCAGTTTTGACTCCAGAAAATCTAATCCTCCAACCTATATTAAACTTTGAATGGCACCTTTTCCTCATAGCTAACAAAGACCTTTTACTTTATATTGGCAATACATTGCTAAGGTATTCCTACCCCTTAAACTCTTTCTCTTTTTGTCACAACCACAAACTTCATTGTTATATTTGGACTGTATGTAATAGGACTAACACAACATTGTATAATTAAGTAGAAGAAAAATGATACCTCTTTTCCAATATTTTTAGATCTCTCAAGTGCATATTTATACCCCCCCCCCCTCCCTCCCCCCCTCCTCCTTGAATCAATTATTTCTAGAACATTTGCAGAAGATTTTCCTTCATTTTCACAAAACAGCAAAGATACAGTCAGATGTGACAGAGTTCGTCTGGACTTTGACTAGGCCAACAGATGGAGACATATTCCATTATGGCTCTTGATATTTGCTTGGATTATTGTCCTGTTGGTGGGTTGACGACTACCTCAGTCTCATGTCTTCTGCAACAGATCTTCTTCCAGCATTGCCCTGCATTTACCTTATTGGATCATCCCATCAACTCTGATAAGCTTTCCTCTCCCTGCTGAAGAAAAGCATCCCCACAGCCGAATGCAAGTATTCCCATCTGTTAATGTGTTTTGTGCCCTCTTGTGGACAAAACAGACAAAACCGGTGTACAGTCAAATTTTTTCCTCGTTTTGTAAGAAAAACATATAACTTTTTGCTCATTTTGACCAAATATAAAAAATTTGAATCAATTTCAGGAAGAAAGGACAAACGAATAACAAATATCCTTCAAAAGAATCTTTATATAAAAAGAAAATATGAAATGTAAGTGCTTTTTCAGCATGTTTTGCTCTACTTTAACACTCAACTTTTTTATTATTTCTAACGAGTTATACCTAAAAGGAGAACTCAATCTCTTAAGCAGTCCTTTGTTAGTTGCCTTGAGATTGCCAGAAGTATGGCTTACTTTCAACATCTTGAGCACCTAAATGACTAGGCTTAAAACTGTGAATGTGTAGCCAGTGAAAAAAAAAAAAATATTTCTGCACTTTTACAGCTGTGACAGATTCACAAGAAAAAAAGGATCAAACTAATGTTGCAGACCCAGAGAAACTCAGGGACTTTTATTGTTATTATTTATTAATTATTCCTACACTCAGATTTAAACTTATTTTCATTTAACCAAGTAGTTTGTTTCTGATGAAAAATAAGACAGGCAATGCTCCAAAGATAAAACAATTACAAAGAGTATGATTGTTGGTTAAAATATGTTTTATATTTATATATATATTTTTAACAATATATCATAAAATTGGATGCTGGACATTATTTATATCCTTCTCGGCAATCTTTATTGGCATTACAGCAAGTAAACCCTTCTTATAATTGCTTTCCAGTTTTCAGGCATGTTTCCTTTAGGATTTTGATAATTTCTCTCTGCTTATGACCTTATAGTTTTTTAGGCTGAAAGGCCTCCTTGCTGTCACCCTAATCTTTGGCTCCCTCCAAAGATTCTCTATCTGATTCAGCAAAGGACTCTGGCTGGGATGGTTTAATGTTACTTTCAGTCAGAGAAAACACGATGGTAAAATTAAAAGATTACTTGGCGTGTGCATACTTTTGAGCATAACTGTACATATGCCTGAAACAACACTACCTGTATAAAGGCTCTAGTGTAAAAATGTATATGAGTATTACACAGAAATAGTCTGTCTATTGAAACATGAAGAACATAGCAAAGGTAATCAACTATTTTTTTTTATTTTCTCACACTACAACAACAAAATTCACTTCACTTTATTGGGATTTTTGTGCGGAACCAACACAGAGTATCTCATTACTATAAAGTAAAAGGAAATTCGTATATCATTTTAAAAGTTGTTCACAAATAAAAACAATCTGAAAAGTGTGTCATATGTATTCAGCACCCTTTACTATGATACTGTTAAATAAATCGCAGTTACCTCCAGAAGTTAGTAAAGAGAGCCCAGCTTTGTGTACTTTAATCCCAAAATATGTCCAGATGTTTAGTGTAGGTTTTAGAGGTTTCTTAGTGAACGTCAGTGAAATAATAGCATCATGGAGACCTAGGAACACAGTAAACAGGTTGGGGAGAAAGTTGTGGACATATTTGGAGCAGTTATTCAGTTAGATTATAAACAATATCTTAAGCTTTAAACATCTCATGTAGCAAGATTCAGTCTATGATCTAAACTAGAAAGCATGGCACAACCGCAAACCAACCAAGCCTTGGTAGACAAACTGTCAGGAAAGGTTTGAGCAGAGAAGCAGCAGAGAGGCCTATGCTAACTCAAGAGGACCTGGCCAGATTTGATCAGAAGATAAATGGAGGTAAAAATAGGACAATACTGGAAGAAAACCTGCAAATACCTGATATTGGAGTGGCGGTTTACCTTCCAGTAGGACAACAACCACAAACAAGCAGCGCTACAATGAAAGGGTTTAGATCCAAGCATGTTCAGGTGTTAGAACGGCCCAGTCGAAGTCCAGACCTAAATCTATTTAACATCTGCAGCAAAACTTCAGATTTGCTGTTCACAGAAGCTTTTCACCCAACCCGACTGAGCTTGAGTTATTTTGTGAAGAAATATCAAAATTCTTGATCATTTTTAAGTTATACTGTTAAACAAATGTGAAAGTGATCAAGGGGTATGAATCCTTAAGCACCATATAGTTTGTGCACTTAACTGTATTTGATCTTATACTATACTATCTAATAAAAAAATATTTTTCTTTCAGTTGACTTGGCTGGCTTGAGAAGTCAGATGTATGTGATTTACTACCAACATCAGGGTTTTCGCTGCTTCTCTAGTCACGGTTAGATAAAGTCAGGGTTTCCCCCAGTGCTTTATAGGCCTGGGGGACCGTCAGGCTTTTCTTGGCCCACCGCCAGGCTAAGCGTCACTTATTTATGTATTTTAAATAGTTTTTTTTGAAGTTGCAGTCCAGAGAATATATTTATGTATCAACGTTCCTGTTTACAGTCGCCATATTGTGAGATAGCATCAGTCATGCAGAAGTTGCTCACCTCCGAAATGTCCCTAGCAAAAATACAATCGTGTGCACAACTGCTGCGGTAGGGCTGGAGGGAGGGAAGGGGAGGGGGGAGTGTTTTGGGAGGGGACTTGGTACGTCGGATTCAAAAAATCTCTCTCCCTCAAATACTCTAGACTGCAGCTTTAATGCACCAAATTAACATTTAAAATGTTACAATGAAAAAGCGTCTTTAACCTGCAAGTCAGACTTTAACCGCATCTGGTGATACGGTTGAGAGCGGAATAGCGACATCTTACAATCGATACGTGAACAGGGTGAGAGGTCAGGTGTATTTTCCATTATCTGAATGCCCAAAACCTCTACCTGTTGATGCCGCGCTAACAAATTTTAGGCAATGTGACATGTCATGGAGAAAGGGTCAAAAAACATTGGACACTTTTTTCTTCCGAAGTCAGGGGCGCACTGGAGGAGACGATGACTCCAGTCGTTCACCCCCAGGCCAAGGAGAATGCATCTCCGTCGAGCCGACTGAGCCCCGAGCTGATGAGCCAGAACCAGTGCGAGTTACCACAGCTGTTGGCACGTCGTCGGAGCAGTCACTTGTAGGCCTAAGCCGTGATGGTAAACATTGAACCAGCGGATTTAATCCAAAATGGTTAGCTGACCCTAAATTTAGCGGATGGCTCTACAAGACAGAGTACGGTAAGGATGTCTTGTATTTATATTAAAATATTGGCAGTATTACGGCTGCTAATTCATGTTTGTTTGGCAAATTATCTATTCAATTCAGCATTAGCTATGCTTCGCTTTTTCTAACGTTCCCAGGTATGCATCAAAATAAATGATCCCTCTGTGGCTGAGCTTGATTACAATACGGCCCTTGAGTAAAAAAAAAAAACACAAAAAAAAACACTGATTGCTTGCACTCATCTAACCTGTACCACGTGCAACTAAAAGTAGAGGTCACACAGCACAGCATACCTCTTCAGTCTCTGACTTCCCTGGTTTTATCCATTGGCCATGTTTGCTTGTTAATTTATGTTACTTTTTAATGTGACCAGCTATGGCTTGTTTTGAGATTAACAGGATTTAATTTAAAGGGGCTATATGCAACTTTTTCCCCAAAATAAACGTAACAATAGCCTTTTTATTTGACCATTTATGACTCAAACATCTCTTGATGAGCATACTGACACCTTGTCAGCTCACAGTTGGTGCACCTATAAGCCTGTATCCAATTTTTTCTATTTTCTGTCGGGTCGGATTTTCGCGCGCTGTCTGCGGATGGGACGTCAAGCGCGTTCATGATAAATGTTTCAGATCACTCTGCCACTACCGCTAGTCAGCACTCGCAAGCAGTTCAATGGATTGTGCGAATACACAGACAAGACCTAGGACAACTCTGACACCAATAGTAACTCCACATAAGACTAAAAAAGTTTAACCCCTGACAAGTGCCCGAAAAAGATCAAAGATTGAGAGCGACCGGCGTAGGAGCGTGCGCTGCGAGAGCGAGCAGAAAGGAAAAGCACTTCCGTTTTTTGGCCACAGGTGTCAGTCGCGAGTTTAAATTTCAGAAAATTGCATATAGCCCCTTTAAGTCAAAACAATGATCATTATTTATTTTAATTGTTTTTTTTGTGTTTGGTAAAACCATATTTCAAGATTGTGCCTTTTGTAAGACAAATAAGTATTAATATTAATAAATGGCTTATAACACCACATACTAGACATAACTTTTAACTCCCTGACAATTATTTTATTTTTATTTATTTTTTTACAAAAACACGGTGGGTCGCACGTGGGCTTCTCTACCAACGGGCGCAGCAAATTTTCTGGGGGAAACCCTGAAAGTGAACATACACTCTAGTGTTGCTACAGTGGGTACAGTAAGGAAGTGCACCAGGGAGAAAACATGTTTCACTGTCAGCCATTTCCCACATTCACATTCTAGTTATTTATTTATTTTTTTTGCCAGGAACACAGCATGTTTAACAGATCTTTGTTGGGACACTAGTGCTAAGCCCCACACACAGTCAGACTGTACTTGATGCAGTGTGATGCTGCAATGTCTAGAAACATAGCAGATTTGATGTACAGTATCAGACCATGCTGTTGATCTGACAATGATGTAGTATTTATTACTGGCACTAGCAACCTCTCATTGGCATCTACTGTGGTGGTTTGCTAAGGAGCAGGATGTTTCCTTTGCTCCTGCCTCGCTGGCAGGCACATCACTGAGCCATGGGATTTTATTATTGATTTCAGGTAGGCCTCAGGCATACTAATGAGGCTCCCCTAGAGGAGAATTAAAAAAGGAGCAAACTTAATGCACAACACAGGCATTTATCTAACTCTGCTGATTCTTCTGTGTCTGTGCCTGTGCTCTAATTACACGCCATCTGGCATTTCCCCTGGTAAAATTCCCTCTCATCCCTCACACTTGGCCGTGTTGATTGCTGCTGATCTAAGAGTGAGGACTCATGCACAAATCTCTGTGAAAGACACTGAGGGTGATGGTGAACTAGCAGGCTGCGCAGCCGGAGGGGTGGAGGTTTGAGAAGAGCTAGAAGGGAGGGGGTTCCACTCGAGCAGCCCGAGAGAAAGAGGCCAGCTCGAAGACTCTGAGACTTCTAGTAGAAATACAGTGGGACAAAAAAGTATTTGGCAGCCACCGATTGTACTTGTTGTCCAACTTAAAAAGATGAGGTCTGTCATTTTCATCATAGGTACACTTAAACTGTGAGTGAAATAATGTAAAAAATAAATCAACACATTGAATGATTTTTATAGAATTCATTTTTAAAAGAAGGTGCAGAAAATAAGTATTTGGTCAAAAGAAAAAGTTCAACTCAATACTTTGAAATGTAACCTTGGTTGGCAATGAAAGAAAGTCAAACATTTCCTGTAGGTCTTATCCAGGTTTGCACACACTGTAGCTGGTATTTTGGCCCATTCTTCCATGCAGTTCTCTAGAGCTGTGATGTTTTGGGGTTGTCGCTGGATAACACAGACTTTCAACTCCCGCCACAGATTCTCTATTGTTTTGAGGTCTGGAGACTGGCTAGGCCACTCAAGAACCTTGAAATGCTTTTTACGTAGCCATTCCTTCGTTGCCCGGGCGGTGTGTTTGGGATCATGGTCATGAAAGATCCAGCCACATTTCATCTCCAATGCTCTCACTGATGGAAGGAGGTTTTTGCCCAAAATGTCAAGATACATGGCCCCATTACATCCTTTCCTTAATATGGATCAGTCGTTCTGTCCCCTTTCCAAAAATGCAGCCGCAAAGCATAATGTTTCCACCCCCATGCTTCACAGTGGGTATGGTGTTCTTGGGATGTAACTCAACATTCTTTCCCCTCCAAACACGGCGAGTGGCATTTATACCAGAGTTCTATTTTGTTCTCATCTAACCCATGACATTCTCCAATTCCTCCTCTGAAAAATCGAGATGGTCTTTGCCTAACTTTAGATGGGCCTGGACACGTGCTGGCTTATGCTGGGGGACCTTTCGAGCACTGCAGGATTTTAATCCATGAGAATGTAGTGTGTTATTAATAATAACAACCTTTGTTGCTGTGGTCCCAGCTCTCTTCAGTTTATTGACCAGTTCCCCTCAGTGTAGTTCTGGGCTGTTTCCTCAGGATTCTCAAGATCATGTGTACCCCTCCAGGTGAGACCTTGCATGGAGCCCCAGGTCGAGGGAGACCCTCAGTGATCTTGTACTTATTCAATTTTCTAACAATTGCTCCAACATTTGATCTCTTCTCACCAAGCCACTTGCCTATTGTAGACTGGCTCATCCCACTCATGTGCAGGTGTACAATCGTGTCCCTGGTGTCCTTGGACAGCTCTCTGGTCTTGGCCATGGTGGAGGTTGAAGTCTGACTGTTTGAAGGTGTGGATAGGTGTCTGGATAGGTGTCTTTTATACAGATAACATGCTCAAAGAGGTGTCATTAATACTGGTAACAAGTGCAGGATAGAAGAGCTTCTTAAAGTAGTAACAGATCTGTGAATGCCAGAGGTCTTACTTGTTTGTAGGTGCTAAATACTTATTTTCTGCGCCATTATACAAATAAATTCTTTAAAAATCATACGATGGGATTTTCTAGATTTTTTTTTTTACATTCTGTCCATCATAGTTGAAGTATACTTATAATGAATATTACAGACCTCTCATCTTTTTAAGTGGGACAACTCACACAATCGGTGGCTGCCAAATACTTTTTTGCCCCACTGTATCTAATGCAGCAACTATGGCTGCTGCGTGGCTCTGAAGTGGCCCGGCTCCTTTCCTCCGTGCAGCTCCTAATAGGGGGCATGAAGAGCAACTAGCTCTTTAGTCAGAGCTCCATTCATGCATGCACAATTCGATGGTGAAATGCGAAACCAAGGCAGGAGAACTCAAGTGTGAAGATAGAAGAGTGATCACTTCCGTACAGTGGTCTCTGCTCTGATATTCACTGCTCTTTGTTTTAACAGAAGCGGACAACAGAGAAAAGTGATTACTATACCCATACTTGGGTCATCTCTGTAATGAAGCTGCACTTTCTTATGCATGTAGCATCAGTGACTCTGAACAAATTTACATCCCATCATCACAGTAGATCATCTTCACCTCAATATTCTCTCTTATTCTAGTGTAAACTAAATCAATAGGTAAAACGTATACTAAGGCAACAATACCTCAACAGGATGATGCTGGTAGAGGTCACACTGACTAATAGCTACAAAGACTAACAGGAAGGATTACTAATTTGCAGCTTTGAGGAGGCTCTGTGCCCATGTAAAGCGCTATGCAACAACGTTCTACTGTACACCTTCCACGATTTGTTCTGTAAAAACCCCAGTTTTTTATGTATTTTACTGGAGAAAAACAATCCAAAATTGAGAGGTGAAAGCTGAGGAATAAATCTGGGTTTTGTTTTTTTTACATTTTTTTTTTTTTTTTAATGCACAATATATCAGCATTAACATCGGTATCGGTCCAATAAGTAAAACTGATGTTAATTTCCATCTTGTTGTCACAGTCCAAAAACATGACTGTTAGATTAACTGGTCCCTCTAAACTGTCCTTGTGTGTGTGCACGCACGAGTGTGTGTGTGTGTGTGTGTGTGCGCGTAGGAATGGTTGTTTGTCCTGTGTGTACACCAGCCTCTTGCCCGATGACTGCTGGAGATAGACACCAGCTCCCCCCTATGACCATTAGACCCTCTGACCACCTCCAGTAGGCAGAAGGGGGAAGTGTCTTGCCCAAGGACACAACGACTGAAACAGACAGAGAAGGGGCTCGAGCAGTCAAACCTCCAGTTACAAGATGAACTCCTAACTCCGGTGCCACAGTCGCCCCAAGTACAAGAAGAGCATAAATGAGAGAGGAAACAAAGACTCTGGAGGAGCTAAATAAATCTATCATCCAGGTAAGAGAATCTGTACATAACTATCAGCTATGCATTTGATAAATCTGTATTTTAAGGAAGAGTGGGAAAAAGATAGCTACTGTTGAAAGACAGACAAAAAATTTATGAATTGCAGTTTGCCCCAAGGTATGTGAATAAAATTTTGTTCTTAGACTTACAGTACATGCAAAATGTCGTGTGGTGGAAAAAGACCACTTTTCATCCCCAAAGTGAAATATAGCGATAGCAACATCATGCTATGGAGATGTTCTCTTCAGCAAGGACACAGAGACTGGCCAGAGCGGACGGGAGAATTAATAGAGCTAAATACGGGGCAATAGAGGATGAAAAGCAGCTGAGACTGGAATATTTATCTCTAAATATTAGAGATGAACCAGCATAAAGTTGCTGAATAAAAATATTTTTATCTTTTGATTTTGCACTGAATTATGCACGACTTTGTGTTGGTTTATTACACTTTATAAATTCAAATTAAGTTAAACAAAATGTGGCTGCAATGTGACAAAACATAAAGATTTACATGGTATGAATAGTATTGCTAATTGCTGCATTCATAAAAATGTCCAAAGTGAAGCAACCTTAAACTCTCCTTAACCCCAGCGCCACTCCTTTCTTATCAGACATCCCATTTGCAAATAGAGTGAAAAGGCTAGGGAGGAATGCATCATGGAAATGTTTTTATCTGTATTATCAGCCTTCAAAGTCATTTAGCCACAGTGACGCTTCAAAGTTATTCTATTTTCAGAACTCATCTGTCTTCAGGGAAGCGTGAGGGAGATGGCTTCAAATCCACTGTAAAAAAAAAACACTTTTCACGGACTGAAAAAACAACAACTCCTGGACAAAATACATCTAAAGTGAGATTCGCTAATGGCCACTGTAAACACAGAAAAAGCCTAATTAAAAGTAAATGTACACACTTACCACTGTTGTACTTCTTTCTCTGTGACTGTAAAAAAAAGAAAAAGAAGAAAGAGTGACATTAGAAAGAGGTTTTGTCCTAGAAAAAGTAGCCTAGTAGTTAATCATCTTGGCCTAAACCTTTCCAACAGATCTCCACAGTCATTAGCCCACATGCAAATACTGGAAAGTAGCCTTGTTTCACTAAAAGAAGAAGTAATTGATTGAAGCATATCCAGAGAGACTAATAGTCATTCACAATCAGTAAAAAGAAAAAGCACGGCAGCGACCAAAAATGACACACATGTCAGAGAGAGTGTGAAGATCAGCCATAGATTTAGGAGAGAATTGAGTTTTAGCAACAAGATATGTTTGTATGTCCACACAAGCAGCACAATGTGTAAGGTTTTGACCAACAGATCCCGCGTTGTTTCCCCTTGACTTGTTACTTTCCCTGAACTAACCAAAGCAATTTTCACCTCTCTGTCCCCAGGGGTTTTGAAATGAAAATGAGGACTGAAAATCAATAACTTTATTCTAACCAAGCCATCCTTTGAGATTTCCTCCTAAAGTCATGCTGCTGCTGCACCACTTCTAGTAAGCTGGGGGGGTCAAACAAAGAACTTCTAACCACAACAGCCCGGCGTGTTAGTTAAACACTGATATCATCTAATGTAAATGTTTAACTGAGAGAAACCCATTGTAATGGTTTTTATGTCTGTATAAAAAAAGAAAGCAACAAAGCAGATGTACACCTACCACACATTTTAAATAGCACTACTGAGGAAGCTGATATGACATTAGATTACCCAACATTCAAGAAAACCTAAAGATTTTCTGTAAAATTTGCACATTACTTTCCAGAACACAGCAGAATCATACAGAAGCCCCTGGTGAAAGGCAGCTTTTTGCGTGCATTTATCTCCATCTCAACTTGTTGTCCTCCGCTTTTAGCCAAGAAGCCACTCATGTGACCTCTTCCAGGAAGAAAAATGTCAGGTCAAGCTCACAACTGACACGTAAGTCGAGGTACTATTAAACTGGCCTTTAAAATAAATACAGGCAAAAACGGAGGCAATTTATCAAGGCTAGTTTTATTTAAGAAAAAAAATGACCTCTTTTATAACTTAGTGAGCAGTGATGGGAAATAGGAATGGACATGTTCTAAAACCATTAAAATATTCTATCATGCCCCTCCCCAACCTGTTGCTGTGCACTGACAGTCTGCTAGCTGTAGGAAGTCTACAAAAAATGGCCATCTCTTAGGATTGTAATTATCATACTGTTTATTATTGTCTGGAGAGAAAGATATTGTGATTTGTCATCACAATGATAAACTCTAATGATGTTTTCAAATCCCAAAACGTACATAATAACGTTGCTGCTTGAACTGGGTTTTATTCTATTAGAAATCCCTCTAAAAATATCAATACATTTTAAAATATGATTAATCTAAGTTTTCCTGTTATGTTTATCAATATATTTGCACTCTTTATTGTAACTGGTTTATTGAACTATGTGGCCTATATAATAATGGGTTAGCTTTGAGTATTAATTTAATTGTGGGGCTGTGAAAAATAGTTAAAAATACTTATGGTCACTTTTTGTTATACCAATAAATACCACAAAATATTGTGATAAAAATTTAAGTCCATATCAGCCATTCATACTTCTCAAATTTTTAAAGGTTACACTGTTTTAAAACTACATTTGTGAAGTCGATTGCAAGCTGGCTACTTGAGGAGATAGCCCAGCTAACAAACAATGTGACAACAGTTTGTTATACTTCTGCTACTGCAAAAGGGGATAATATTTTACACAATAAGCACTTGACTGCTGAATTTAACAAGTGTTTACTCTATATGTTCCCCTAAATCTACACTTACCCGTTACTTTATTATTAGGTACATCTTGCCAGTATCAGGTTGGACCTCATTTTACATCCAGTACTGCCCTAATTCCTCATGACATAGATTTAACAAGGTGTTGGACATTCCTAAGGATATTCTGATGCAACAGAATCACGCAGCTGCTCGAGATTTATCATCCTTGATGCAAATCTCCCATTCGGCCACACCCCAAAGGTGTTGTACTGTACCGAGATCTGGTGACTGTAGAGGCCAGTGGAAAACAGTGAAGTTACTGCAATGTTCAGGAAGCCAGCTTGTAGGGCTGGGCGATAAATCGATTAATTCCAATTTGCCGTTTAAGAACATTTATTTTGGGGAAAATCGAGATTTACCCCCCCTGCTCTCTTGGGCTTCTGTAGTTTGGAGCAAGGTCAGCCAGTCCGTCTCTCGCAACGTGTAGACGTCAAAATGTCAACTAGCAAAGAGGAGCTTGTTCCCAAAAAAGGGACCGTTTCTTCAATTATATGGAACTGGATCAGCTTTGCGACTTCAGACTTGCCATCACAATTTATATTGCGAAAGATATGGTGCCTGTTTATACAGTGGAAAAGCCTGGCATTATTTACCTACTGAAAACTTTGGACGCCAGGTATGTGTTACCAACTTTGCACACAACTTTGAATTCAGGTAGACTCCCAAAGGAGATATTAAAATAAGAGTTTCAAAAAAATAGATTCTGTCATTTGTTATTTCTGTTTAAGAAATTAAAGGGAGAAAGAAAAAATTCGATTAAAATCAGAAATCAGATTTGGTGTGAAAAAATAGGAGATTTTATTTTTAGGCCATATCGCCCAGCCCTACCAGCTTGTGTTGATTGAGCATGGTGACACAGTGAATTATTAGCAACAATAGTAAGGTAGGTTGTGATGTTCAAACTATGTACACAATCTATATGCCAAGAAAATGTGTCCCACACCATGGATCACCAGCCAGCAAGATGGATCCGTCCTTTCATGGCTTGAATTGCCTTGTCGCTGAATGTGTGCTACAGTATACAAATAAATTTGCCTTGCCTTTCTGACAGTTTTTGATCCGACCATTTGAAAGTCGCTGCTAAAAATCTAGGGTCTATTATTAGTGCCAACAAATTGAGCGCGCAATGATCAATCTGCACAGTAAGAGTGATCTGAGAGCACATATCTACGTGAACAAACAATAACGCCTGTTCTGGGCTCGCAACTTACATGACATTACAAAACAAAACGGGAGAATATAATAAGATAAACAGTTGAATTTTAAAGCCGTCTTTATCTGAGGACTTTTTTAAAATAATCTTTTAAGTTCCATATTTTCTATTTTTGTTTTTATGTGTAATAGGCTTCTTGTTTTCTTATTCAACAATAGTTGATAGATGGGAGAAAACAAGTCCGGTGAAGACTGTCCATCTGTGTTTTCATCTGGGTATTCCTCCAAAAATCTACAGTAAATGTATAAAATATTGATGGATTTATTATAGTTGTCCCTTAATAAAAACACCAATCTGCTTGGCGTTCCATTCAGGAGCGGGTAGAAATAAACTCCTGAAAATGAGACAAAAGCCTTTTTTACATGTCACATAGTTGCTTAAGAAATGTGGAAACATAAAAAAATGCACAAAGTAAGCAATCATATTCGTATGCTGAACTAAATATTTTTAAACTACAAACTTCCAGTGTTTATTTTATTATGTTTTGTTTTGTAATTTCAGTCGTTTGTTAAGTATTATGATTATTGTGATTATTGTATTGTGATTGGTGGATTTTCACCCCAGCAAATGCAGCATTTCCACAGAATACTTTGCATGAAAAAGACCTGTCTGTGACTGGCTGGTGGTGGGGTTTACATATAACGGAAGTTGCAAACAGAGACAGAGTCGCGCACGAGCATAGAGCAGAAGTTATTGTTCATTCACATAGATATGGGCTCTCAGATCAGTCTCAATGCACACACAGATTGATCATTGCGCGCTCAAGTTGGTGGCACAAATATTACGCCATAAAATCAAGACTCATCAAACCCAGCAAAGTGTTTTCAAATCTGTAATAACTAGTCTAAATGACTGTAATAACTAGTCTAAATGACTAGAGGTCCATTGCACTAACACCCATTGTAATGAAATGTATGGAAAGGCTGGTGCAAAAAAACATATTAAGGCTACTCTTCAAACAGATCAACAGATGACGTAATCTTTACTGCCCTTCATAGTGTACTGACATGCTTGGAAGAACTGGAAACATATGTAAGGATGCTATTCGTAGATTATAGTTCTGCTTTTAACTCCATCTCACCAACTAGACTGTTTTACAAGATGCTGGATTAAGGTCTCCATCCCAACATCTGCCTCTGGACACAGAACTTTCTAACCAACCGGCCACAGGTTGTGAGGATGGGCTCCCATCTCTCCAACCCCCTGTCTCTTAGTACAGGAGCCCCACAAGGCTGTGTCTTGAGCCCCTTCCTGTATTCCCTTTACACACATGACTGCTCACCAACCCAGAACACTAATGTCATCATTAAATATGCTGATGACACCACAGTGATTGGACTAATCAGTGCAGCAAGACCACATACAGGAAAGAGGTGCAACAACTCACAGACTGGTGTGTAGAAAACCATTTGACTTTTAATATTAAGAAAACTAAAGAAAAGATTGTAGATTTCAGGAGGAAAAAAGGAAATCATCAACCTCTTCAAATAAACGGAGAAACTGTGGAGAGTTTCATCCTTTAAGTTCATGGGCATACATGTATCAGAAGACCTATCATGGACCTTAAACACCAAGACCTTGGTTAAGAGGACACAGCAGAGACTATACTTTCTGAGGACTTTAAGGAATATAAATCTTCCTCAACATCTGCTACTCTCCTTTTATCACAGTTCTGTAGAGAGTGTCTTCACTTTTCACCTCCCGCTGTCTTCAAAAAGTTAAACATATATTGCAAGATCCAGGACATCCAGCACACCACTTGTTTAAACTCCTACCCTCAGGCAGAGGAAACCGGGCTGCCAGAGCTCGAATCAGCAGATTGCTAAACAGTTTTTATCCAAAAGCCACAGCAACCCAATTCTTATGTTTACTGTGCAGCTGGTTTCATGTACTGTGCAGTTAGTATTTTTATGTATTTCATGCATGTATTTTATTGCTTTTCATCTAATTTTTTATTACTGAACTTGCTTCTATGGTGTCTCTGAAATTTCGTTGTATCTTACAATGACAATAAAGAATCTGAATCTGTTATATGTTCAGGTTCTGTAAGCCATTGAGAATTTTAGCCTCAGTTTTCCATTCTTAGCCAACAGGATTGTCAACCGGTGTGGTCGTCTGCTGTTGCAGCCTATCTGCAAGGTACAACATGTTGTTAATTCATAAATACTATTCTGCATACACTTCTTGTGACAAGTGGGGTTTTAAGCATTTCTATCAATGCAAACTAGTTTGTCCAATCTGACCTCTGACATCAACTGTGACTAACTGGATGTTTCCTCTTTTCAGACCAGTCTGTAAACCCAGGATATGTTTTTTTTTCATTAAAATCAGCAGATCAGCAGTTTCTAAAAAACACTCAGGCCAGCCTGTTTGCCACCAACAACCATGCTACAAGTAAAGTCCCTGAAACTGCAAAGTCCCTGAAACTTCTATTTCCCCACTCCGATGCTCAGTTTATACCCCAGCAAGTTGACTTTACCTTATCTGGAGCCTAAATGCATTGGGTTGCTCCCATGTGATAGTCTGATTAACTGTTTATGTTAACAATCGATTGAACATCCATCCATTCAATGTCTATACTCGTGTATTCACAGGGCAGGGAGGTTTTCGCTGATGGTATCTCGGCACTTGACTTAGAGATTGACACATAGGACAAACAACAAGGCACACACACCTACAAACAATTTAGAGACCCATTAAACAAAATTTAAATAAAGGTTTCAGGACAGTGACCCCTGCTTTCCATCGGACGCATAAGCGCCGTATAATGTCCCAAATCTTATGTTTACTTGCGAATTCAGCACCCTTCCCACCTGGTGTGTTTTAGATAGACCCAGCTGGTCCAGGGAGGTCAGGGAATCACGGGAAAATTGCAATTGCATAACTTAAAGGGTAGTATGCAGGATGAACATGTAATTTTATTAAGTAGCATAAACTCACCATCCACTCCCAAATCTGCAGATATTTCTGTCCATGCCTTCTCCTTTTTCATGTTGTCCTTGTAAAAATTATAACTGGTCTCATGTAAACTGGGTGATTCTCCACTCCACATGATTAAAATCTCGTTGTCCATGATAAAATCCAAAAAACATGACCCACAGACCCACTGACTTCAACCCTGGTGTCACAGGTAGTGATGTTTTTTTTTTCATAGTTAAGCAATCGGAAATCTGCACTTGTCTTTTATTTTGAAAATGTCTAGATTATTTTCACTGCCTCTGTGTTTGATTTCCTGTGTGGTCCGATCTAAACAGCTGAGCTTGACGCGTTTTAGAAGCATAGAGCGTATAAAATAGACCTGACGAGTACATTTTGGAGAGAGCAGCAACCTAGTGCTTCTGAGACACGTCCGATTTGCGCTGCTTCGCACCCGGTGGAAATCGTCCTATTGACGATAATGGTGGCTATCAGATGCGTATTATGCTTCACAGACCTTACCCACCGCTTAAGAGTCTGGTGGAAAGCAGGGGTGAGAGGAAACCGGAGTACCTGGTGAAAACCCACACGTGCAGAGGGAGAACAGGCAAAATATATGCAGAAAGCCGCCAAATTAAGGCTTGACCCAGGACCTCCTTGCTGCAAGACAACAGTAATACCAACTCTTCCACCATTCAGCCAGTGATTAAGCAGATGTACCTAATAAATTTGGTCAGTGACTGTATGTATTAAAATAACAGTTAAAACGTATTGGTAAAAATATATTATAATTAAATTAATTAGATCAAATTATATCTTTTTGTTTAAAACAATTTTAGTGTTTATATCATGAAATCTTGGTATTTTTACCACAAATTTCAGGAATCTCATACCTAATGGGCAACAACATAACTGGGAGGTGAGTTCAGGCTCCACTCGGCCAGTTGGGTCCTGCAGAGTCTGATGGAGCACATCAGTCACGGTGAGTGCCATCATCTCTTTGAGGACTTACTCAACTGTAGTGCCATCACATGGCTCTGCCCTACATCCCACAGAGATTTGAACAGGTCTGCTGCTCTGTCCATGTGATGCCAGAGTGGTTGGGCAAAGAAAGAAATTATAATTTCTACTTGGGATTAAGCTCTTTAAAAAGAGCAGGTGAGACCCAGAGTTTTTTGTGACAGGAAAATCACAGGCTTTTAGTAACAAACTGTACAGCTTAATGGTGCATTTGGCTGGAAAGTGATAAGCTTTAAAAAAAATAATACATAGACTCACAACAAAACAGATGAAAGACACATACTGTGGATAGATTATTTTGAAATAAACAGACTTTGATTTTTTGTTGTCTGTTAAAACGTGGGGTGTTCTTCGCTGGTAAAATGTGCAGCTTCTTATACCACTCGACTAAAAAGAGACCTTAGCACAGAGATATTCAAGTCCCCAATCTGTCAAGAACTAAAAGAAAGCACAGAGCAAAATGGCAGACGAGGCTCCTCGTGGGAGGGCAGGAGAAAGATGCAATAGGATGAAAGAAGGCAGAAATGATAGAGTCTGAATTCAGGCAACAGAACGGGGAGGTGATCACAGTGGGAAAGAAAGCTTGGTGCCCCTCTCAGCGATGCTAACCAGATAAAATCCTAATTACACTATTCCATTCCCCACTCAAAGATGGCAATTAGGGGGTAAAACGAAAGAGAGAGGTGGGGTGAAAGGGTAAGAGAGAAAGAGAAAAGACAAGGAGCACAGGACGGCAGCAAGCAGTCCAGCCCAGCGTGATGCCTAATCTTTCTGCACAGCAATTTCCTGCGACAACAGCCCTCCTTGCTTCTGCTGCGGAGACACCATCCACACAAATAACACTGTCATTAAGCAGCCAAAAGAAGTCTACTCCCACCCACACCTGCATGCTGTACAGCTCAAACAATAATAATCTTGAGCTCCGAAAATAACACTCAAATGATTCAAATATAGTCTCCCAAGCAAATGCTCCTGGCGGTCATAATGAAACTAATTTCTGCTCCAGGTTTGATTTAAAAACTATTAGAGAGAAAATAAAGGAAGAAAATAAATATCAACAAGTGGGCAGACCATGGGAAGCAAAAACTATTTGTAATCTTTTTTTTTATTCCAGAATGAGAGCTCCCTGTTTAGGAATGAAGAAGAATGAAGCTTGGCCAGGGTAATAATTTCTACTTAATAAATCATAAGTCTTTCAGTGACAAACAGATTGGCTGAACACAAGATGCATGAAGAATATTTAAGAGATGCACCAAGAAATCGGTAGCTTTGATCTGTGACCAGCCCATCAGAAACGAGAAATCTGACAAGCAGTGAATGCACCATACCTAACCATGAACTTTACCATGAACACTCAGCAGTTGCTACTGAGTGAGGAAGACTCATTTAGCCAAAGGAAGCACAAAACGGTGTAAGAAACTGTTTAAAATGAATATTCTATGAAGCCAATTTAATCTGCCATAGAGTATGCTGTATTAATTACAGAACTGCACAGTACGTCAAATGATCATCACAGCTTCAGTGTTGTGGCAATATGGCAATGAACTGTTTGGATACAATTATAATTCAGCTATCTCTGCATGCCAATAGGACATATGGCCAGTTGGAGGGACTCTTAACCGCCCTTGATGCCCGCACCAGAGGTTAATTTTTAGTGTCTGAGATGCTAGGTCTGACAGAAAATAGTGTGGATAATTTAATAATAGAAAAGAAGTAAAAGAATATAGGGAAATGTGAGTTGATTTTAATCAATATCTTCACTGTGATATTCAGTAACTGTATTGTAATCATCTAGTATCATGCAGCCCTGCTGAATTAGAAAAAGGTAGAAGCCTTTTGGAAATCTCAGTCAAAGTTTTGACCTACTTCCTTTACAGGGAACACAGACTTACTAATACTAATGCTTGTGAGTACAGTTAGTTGTGCTGATTGCTAATAAGAGAAACTAAACAAAACCTAAAACGCGAGTGTTTATTTTGAAAAATTTGTGACGACGTCTCATAAATAACTAATGATCGATCACACAAGAAAACATCCTTTGTGGCAACGATGAGTAAATAATTTAACAACTGACAGCAAATCGGAGTTTTCGTTTCTCTCAACTATCAAGTTGGACACCTCTGTGATTTATTTCGAAAGGATCTTGTCAAAATTAAAATTAAAGTTGCAGAGCTATATTCTGTAGCGCAGAAAATAAAACCTGCTAAGAGTGTTTTTAGCTGGGTTTGGTTTAAAGGGAGTTCCAAAAGCTGGAGAGTGTTACTGATGGCTGGGGCCGGTAAGGATACCAAGTTTTTGAATATGTATGTGTGTGTGTGTGTGTGTGTGTGTGTGTGTGTGTGTGTGTGTGTGTGTGTGTGTGTGTGTGTGTGTGTGTGTGTGTGTGTGTGTGTGTGTGGAGGGGGGAGATTATCACAGTACCATTTCAAAATGAAAGGCTATTTTTTAGGATAAAAAACGTTAGTTTATAATAATAAAACTATAATATAATTTATTATAATAATAATAATAATAATAATAATAATGACGCTTTCTTAACAAGCAATTTATTAATGTATAAAAGAAGTATACTGTACTGTTTACAAGTGCATATATGTGTGAGAAAGTGATGCAAATTCAATTAACACTACTGTTTGCAATCTCTTCTCTGTCTTCTAAAAAGACAAAAAGACATTATCTGCCTAAGTTTTAAGCCTACATCATCGATAGTGACATTTTGATGTTTTTTAATCAATCATTTCAATAGTTTTGTTGCCCAGCATTATCCTCACCGTATGTTTTAGACTTTCAGTCACACAGAGAGTGACAGCTCTGTAACTTTGTTAAGTTTTGGATCAGAACGTACACAAAAGCATTTTGTTATATTTTACATTTCTTCAAAATAAATTGAAACGGGCTAAAAAACAGAAGAAAAACTCTGAATTTTACAAAATCCCCAATTAGAAATTGGCGTCTATATTTTTTCTGATCACTGCATCTCTGTATAAAACCAGAAACATGTACATACATTACATTTTCAGATACTCACATCTCCCCACTGTGATTCTAAGCTGCAGAATCAGAATTTCTACTGGGCCTTTAACAAATTACAATTAAATGTAAATCAAACGGTGAGCTGACATTTAGATGCAGCTCCGTTTCGTCAATAACAACGAAAAAGTGTTAAGTTCCAGCAGGCGGGGCTGGTCATTGTAGAGCCCGGGTGGCGCACAGTGGGTGGAAAATATTATTAGAAAACCGCAGCATTAAAATCAATAGCTTCTCTTTTATATTATGCATGTTCAGTCATGCCTTTTAATCTTTACTAAGTTCAGAGAACTTCCATCAGGCTTTTTGAAGTTAAAAAAAGATGAAGCTTGGGGTACTCACAGTAGGTTTTTCTTGTCAACTCCTCCACCACTTCTGGCTTGAGCTTGCTGTTTGATTTCCCCATGATCTTCAGCTCTCTTCCGCACCTCCAGATTCACCTTGGCACGCTGCACCTGTTACCACCTCCTCTCCAGCGCACACGTCTGCCAATAACATACAAACAAACGTTTAGGTGCAATGACACCGAAAGAGGAGAAACGAGAACAGCTCGCTTGTTTGGGTTCGTCTTGAGCAGTTAAAAAGAAAAGAAAAAAAAAAGAAGAAAAAGTAAAAACATCAAAAAAGAGGAGAGACTCAATCTACATGAGTGTATCCTTCACTCCAGCTGCTGTCATGATCTGCTCAGTCATCATCCCCGGCACACCAGGCAGACGCATGAAAGCCCAGGAGGGGGGGAGGCTCTGTGAAGCAGGGCTGGGCAGGTTGTTGGGTCTACAAGAGCGCCACCGAGTCCCCGCTCGTCCGCCTCATTTCTTCACAGCAGTCCGTGGGCGAAGAGTGGCGCTCGGCTGCGTTGCTACCTCCGTCCTTGGATACGAGAGTCACTCAATGGCTGGGTTAAGCACGCTCGCTCCCTCACAGTCGTTCGCTGTTCTTCTCACTCCACCCACCCCTCCTTTCCCACCACTATCTCTATCGCTCGGGGTAAGTTACTGTAGAAAAGAATCCTCCCTCTTGACAGCCGAGATAAGGAGGTGTGTAAACTAAAGCACAACGAACAGTGCTTTACTTGGATGCAGCCATCTATGCAGTTTGACACTCTCACGCCACTTTAACTATAATCCCTTAAAATTTATACAGACATATCACAGTTTCATTAAAAAGGTTTAAAGTACCTCAGCGATCATTTATAGAGCACAACAGGATGCCAGGTCTCTTTTTAGTTCTTTTAGAAGCCAATACGGCATCTGGTGGTGCTCTCAAAATAAGCACAAGAGCCGTCCACAAAGTTTACAGGCGGATTTGAAGTGACAGTTTTTTTCTCTTCTTTTTTTTCTCCCTTCTCCTCCATTCTGACTCATAATTCTTCCTCCTTCCCTGGCCTCACGACAGAATAGCTTGGTGATTTCCTTCTCCGTCACTGCAGCCAAGAGATAGGGATAATGGAATTTCTTTGTATCGCGGGCCCTGGTGTTGTCATGCAACGATGTATCACGACAGCGTCAATCCGAGGCACAGAGCACACAGCATAACAAAAAATAAATAAAAACAGAAAAAGTGTATCCACTGGGCACCTTCAATTCAAACATCTGCTTTCTGTGTCCACAGCCGGTGAAGCCCTTCTGATGGATGCCACGCTGGTAAACGCCATCCTTGGTATGCTCGAATCTTCAGTTCAGGGGATTTACTTAAGACTCTATGAAGATAAACAGAGAGCAGTTAGAATTGGAGGGCTGTTCCTGTGCAAACGGAGGTCTGTTCTCACCTAACGCTACATGCTGAATGGCAAAACGTCTTTCTTTGTCTACATGTAAATCCGCTAACTGTAGACCAATAAACATCACCACATAAAACCAACCAAAGCAGATTCATACTCCTTCAACCTTTTCACATTTTGTTGTGTAAAAACCGCAAACTTCACTGTATGAATCGGAAGTTTTATGTATTAGATCAACACAAAATAGTCAATGATCATTAAGTGGGAAGAAAGTTATACAGAAGAAAGTCAGAGAGAAGAGAGAGAGAAGAGAGAGAGAGAGAGAGAGAGAGAGAGAGAGACAGAGATTGATTTGCATTTGATTTTATCTTGGGGTATCAGAGTAAAAGCGCAGCGAAGCGGAATACAAAAGCACGCCACACATTTCAGGTTTTGATTAGCAAAATATGTTGAAAATCATGTCGCCCCTTCACATAAAATCCCTGCAAAAAAGTTTTTGGCTCTAACATGAGGAAACGTGAGGAGACGTCCAAAGGGTACAAACACTTCTACAAAGCTAAAGAAAGTACATCCAAAACAACTTTTTCGAAGAAATATTTATAAAGCCTAAAAGTTAAAAGTGTTTAAGTACCAGAAAACCCCAAAGCATACACACTTACGTTTCCTTTACAGGAGCTGAATGAGGTGAAATGCGCTTTGTTTAAGTAAATTTCTACACCTCTGCCTTGCGCGAGGGGGGAAACAAATGCTACAGCAGCAGCAGGTGGGATGTTGCCTTTCAGTACCATAGCAACGCAGTTTATGGCTACAGCACAACACAGCGACAATGCGGGAAGCTTAGCTAGTCATTGTGTACTCGCCACGTTTGGTACCCACGCCGCTCCGTTGTTGCTTGCTGGCAAGAAGAAGAAAAAAAGGGAAAGCGTGCTCTGAAATGAATTTAAAAGAAAGCATTTTCCAAGTAAAGGGGAGAGGCTTTACCTGAGGCGAGCTGCCGTCCAGACAACGTGTCCCGCCGCTGTCCTCTTCCGCTATGCACGGCGCTGCTGCTCGGGAAGCCGTCCGCGCTGCTCTGGGTCTGGATGCCGCTGTCAGGGAGTGACGTTGCTGCCGGCCCCGACCAGCTCGGCTCAGAGACGGAGACGCTGACGTCGCGGTACCGACGGTCATACAGTGACCCCTTTGTGTGCCCAGAGCTTTCACACGTGTCATTCAGGACTGTTTGGGATTACCTTTTAAAGTTATACTACACTCCTCAATTTAATCATGACTATGGTTTAGCTCAGATAGTAAATTTCCCTTTTTTTTAATTAATTGACCACTAAGTGTTGACATGGACGGACTTTAACTAGCGGGGCCATATCTGGGCACATGAAAAGCCCCCAATGCCCCACCCCAAACCCCCCCAACTCCTCCCATGAAAAAAAGATGCTTCTACAACTAAAAATGAGCCAAACCATCCAGACAGAATTTCTGTTTTATGTCATTGTTAATGTTTTTCATAATGTTATACTTCCTAAAAGTGTGTTTTCTCCCTTTTCTGCTATCTGTTTCACATTTTGGTTGTTTTTGCCTGACTTGCCTCTTGGCTTGTTTAATTTGCACGCCTTGATCGTGTGAGAAAAATCTAAAACACATTAAATAAAGCATTCACCTTAAAATTTATTTGATTTATGATACATACATGCATGCTTTGAAGATTGCATGTGATTTTCTCATTAGAAACAAGAAATGTTAAAACAAACCGAAAGCAAGTGGTTATGAAATTCAAGCTATATTTCTTTCTTTTAGTCAAAAGTGGATGCGTAGAAGTTTGAAATTAGTTTACTTTTTATTTTTTGCATTCTTAAAATGATTTAAAAAAATTATTTGCATAGAGAAATACAAACATGGCTCTTTACCCCTTTTACTGCCCTAGAAATGATATGCCTCACCTCGTGACATCACTGCCAAATATGGTACGGGTGAATATCATTGACACCTGGCTCAAAATAAAAAATATATATATTTTTATCTGGGCTCATAAAAATATTTTGTGTGTTTATTTTTAAAGTAATGGTTACATTTGTGTATATATATATATATATATATATATAGATATACACACTTTTTTGGGGGGGGAGGGGGGGAATATGTGGGACAACACCTCCGAGTCATATAGAAGAAACAGCGCTCACTACAGTCCTGTTACACGTGATCGAGGAAATAGGTGTCTGTCAAGGAATGTGGAAAAAACAGGCAAATTTTTTGTTTTTCTTTGCTGATAATGGTACGTTTTATTATTTTAAATATAAAAAGAAAATTAAACTTTAAATCTATTTTTGATCTCAAAACTGAAAGATAGTCTTTATTTAAGCTGTTCTTCCTGAAGCACAAGAAAGGAAAGCATATTACCATAAATACGGTACATGTTGCAGTCTAATTAAAATGTATCCTGTCTTCTCTTGGATGCCTATATAAATTACAATATGCATAAAAATAAAATATTAGGAAGAGGTGCAGCTAAGTTGTAGCAGTGGTAGAGAGTGAACACTTACTCCTTTTGTCGATTTGTTTTGCTATTTACTGAGTTTTAAGCATATGCAGTCTATGGTTCTAAGTAAAAGCCAAACTCTAAAACCCCAGTTTATCATAGAATGTTTACATAAACTATCAGCTAAAAAAAGCAGTAGGGGATCACCCTATATATCTCATCTCAGTAGTTTAATCAAGGGTAAATCCTGACATTTATTAAGGTTTAATATAGAATAACAAACAACATTAAGCAACAGTGATCAAAGTTAGCAGATTTTGCTTATTATTCATACTGGCATGCATTCACTTAGAAAAAAATGCAAACTTAAAAGTGAAAGATCAATGATGAACAAAAGTTATGTAATGGCAAGTCATTTTCCCACAAGTCTTATTAAAAAACATGTGTTGTAGTTTTTAAACTCATAGTTGACTTTAAGGGACGTGTAAGGCATTTCCAAATGCAGCTTTCTACTATTCTCCATGCATCCGCAAGCATTTGAACAGATTTTCATTTCAATAGGTTTGTAAATTAACACTTTGCTCTATGGCCGTGAGGGTCGGATCAGATAGGCTGTCTGACATTGGCAGCTTAGCTTGCTTTGCTTTGTCCTGCCCTGCTCTCACTTAATGCAGTCAGCTGGATCTCCAATAATCTCATAGGTAGAGAGGGACTGAGAGCATAGGAAAGAGGCTGTTTGCAAAGTGGAGTAAAACAATGAAAAATTGAACTTTCTCTGCCATTAAAACTTACAGATAAGGTTTTGATTTTAAAAATCAAATTGTATGAGGCATTGAAATTGCTGCACCTATATAAATAAACCCAGATTGCAAGAATACAGTTTACCATGAGCAGCTCTATCCAGTACAGGGATATAACTGCAATTATGCTTCACGCTAAGCTAAGGAGGGAGTTGTATTGTGTGGAAAGCACACATATTGCTCTCATACTGTTTTTACACCGGCATTACTTCAGGGGACAATTTATATTCCTTTTTGTTTACGGCTGTGTCGCTGACAGAGAGCTCAGGAGAACATGCAGCACATTTAGGTCATCCCACGCTCGTTTCCGAAAACATTGCTTCCAGAGACCTACACATGTGGACTGAAATATGTCAGCTTTACATGTGACTCCCCCATTCTTTGATAGGTCAGTTACATTCAAAACAGAAGCAAAATCTAATGCAGACCCATCAAAGCAACACACACTGTCAAGCGTTGTTGCTTCTTTTGACGTTGTTGTTCCACGCATTATAGGAGCACTTCCCCTTGAAAGGATTCTGGGCAATGACTGCATAATTGCCCATTTATCAGACAGCGCTCACACTGCGATCATTAACTCATCAGCAGCGGGGCATCATAAAATGTCGCTTCAACTTCTTTGCATCACTGTGAGATGCTGACATATGCTAATGTAGCCGGGAGGTCTTCTGGAAGAAAGCCTAGAAGTGAAACATATCTGTATACGTTGTTGTGCCACTGAGTTTCAACACCCTCAGTATTAAATTACGCCTTGGAAAGTCATCATCGCAGGGCTGATGTTATAGGATCAACACAGTATTCATCTTAATTTAGCGTAGGGAACCATGGAAGGCAGTGAGAACTTCATCAGCAGGAAGAAACAGTGCCAGGTTTACACATTTCAGTACACTGCAGGTTGAATTGTGAGACACCTGTGTATAAACAAATGACACAATGATTGAGGGAAAGATGTTCATAGGTTTGAAAAACAGATGCTATCAGGCCATTTTAGTGGTATTTTTATGCCTTGCTATAAGTTTTATTCAACATCTGATCCATCACTTTGGCAGTTTTATAAATAGTCATGCACCTAAGTTGGAACAGAAAATGCAGTGAGTCAGACATGAATGGAGTGTTAGATTTAACCAAGGCTCTCTGGCTGTGGCAGCAATTGATAACTTGCCAGATAAAAAGCACAATCAAGCAGAGACAATTCACTCATTGTACACATACAGCTTTTTGCTCATGAGTGAGATTTCCAGCTTCCACGATCAACATTCTTTTTTTTAATTCTATAAATAAATACAGCCACAGTCAGTCATTTATTATTGTTTAATCCTTAGGAAACCCATTGAGGGAAAGCCCTTATTTATATTGGTGCTGAGGGCCATTCATTATAATGAAACCATTAAGCAGTGTGAAAAAACCCACAAGAAATGTCGTTAAAATAGAGTGCAAAACACTACAAGAAAACAACTAAAGTCCACATTAATAATAAAGAGTCCATCTGGGTTTTAAGGTTCAGCTTTTCATTAAACCAGTTGTGTTTAGATATTTTTAGTCTGACAGTATCTCAATTACCGTTTTGTGAACTGAAAATTTGTCTAGGCTTTCATGATTAACGTTTCAAGAGTTTATGAAGAACAGGTTTAAACCCAGTTAATAATTTAGTAACTCTTTTTGGAATGGGTTTAAATGATAGAGACAGGTTTAGAACGGTGTAATCAGTTAAATCGGAACAACAATCGTATTCTTAAGATATAATATGAGTGATATAAATGATAAACATAAATAGTCGAAGGAAACAAACCTGGGGAACACCCCGGGAAATGGGGTGAAAAAAAGATTTTAACACATTTTTAAGTAAACTACAGAGAGAGCTACATTTATCATATACAGGGAAATATTTTGGCCTAGACCTAAAGATGGGAACTCTAGTATGGGAAATAATTTGACATCTGTGTCACAGGTCTGTTGTTTTGGAAGGATTTTTTTAGATCTAAAAGAAGAGCATCACAAGGTTGTTTTCTTATCTAAGGCAGCAGCACTGTCACATAAATATGGAGTGGCAGCACAAAATAGTGTTATGTGCTGATTTAAAGCTAGGCTGGTATGGTCTGAAGATTATGTTGCTGTACTAAAAATAAAAATGTTTAGTGCTGTCAAATTATATTTGCCCTACATTTCATATCATCAGACAATTATTTCATTTATTAAGGCTATACCCACTTGATCCTAAGTTCATGAGATTTTGTTTTGGTATTGTTTTTTTTTTTACAAACTCACTGGACTTGCCGGTGAGCTTTGGATCTCAGTTCTGCTTCATAAGCTAGGGGCACCTAAACTTAAGGTCAGAGACTGATAGCTAGACATTCCCCTTCAGCAATCCACGTCCTTTTTCTCTGCAGTGATTTTTCACATTGGAACTCTCCCCTGGACTCCATTATGGCCTGTCTCTTTCTCACTTTTTAATCATGAACACTGAACTTAGCTGGGGCCTGCAGTGCTTTAGATGTTATTCTAGATTCTTTTGTGACCTCCTGGCTGAGCTATTGATGTACTCATGGAGTAATTTGGGTAGCTTAGTCTCTCCTGGGAAGGCTCTGCACTGTTCCAAGTTTTCTCTGTTTGTAGATAATGTAAAAATAGTCTTGTAATCCTTTCCAGAGTGACAGATGTGACGTTTTTCTTAACTGTTCTTGATTTTCATTAGAGATGGGCATGATATGTTGCTTTTAGAGATCTCTTAGCCCCACTCCTGTTTTCAGAGATGTTTCATTCAAGGGATTTCTCAGGGTTACCAGTCTAGCAGTAAATGGGATTATTAGGTGTGACTAGTAAGATTTAGCTAATCTTTTTTAAAACATTCAATTAAATACAATTCAAAAATACTTTATTGATCCCAAAGGGAAATTAAGTATTGGTATATCCCATATAAATAATTCTTTAAGGAGTTGTTGTGGATAGTGATGGCTGTGGGCAGGAAGGATTTCCCGCAGTGGTCTGTATTGGAGCGGTCTATAGAAGCCTCCGATTGAAGACACTCTGTTGTTGTATGACAGTCTCATGAAGAGGATGCTCAGGGTTGTCCATACATTTTTTGATTTTATGAAGACTCCTTCTTTGAATCATCATCTCCAGATGTTCCACAATTGTCCCAAGAACAGAACCTGCCTTCATTATCAGGTTGTTTGGCCTTTTTATGTCCCTGGCTCTGATGCTGCTACCCCAACAGATGATGGCTGAAGAGATTACACTCTCCACAACAGACTTGTAGAAGATCTGCAGCATCTTGCTGCAAACCTTGAAGGACCTAAGCTTCCTCAAGAAGTAAAGTCTGCTCTGTCCCTTCTTGTAGACGGTTTCACTATTCAGTCTCCAGTCCAGTCTGTTGTCAAGGTGAACTCCGAGGTATTTATACTGCTCAACCACCTCCACTTCTTCTCCCATGATGGAAACAGTGTTTGACTTATCCCTGTTTCTTCTGAAATCTACAATAATCTCCTTTGCTTTATTCACATTCAAAGTAAGACAATTGTTTCCACACCATGTCACAAAGCGGTCCACCAGCTCTCTGTATTCAGCTTCTTGTCCATCTCTGATGCACCGGACAATTGCAGAGTCATCTGAGTATTTCTGCAGATAACAGGTCTCTGATTTGTACTGGAAGTCTGAGGTGTACAGAGTGAAAAGGAATGGTGAGTGTACTGTCCCCTGTGGTGCTCCTGTGCTGCTGAACACCTGGTTTGACACACAATTCTTCAGTCTCACAAATTGTGGTCTGTTGGTCAGGTAGTCACTGATCCAGGCAATTGTTGAGGGCTCCACCTGTGTCTTCAGAAGTTTCTGACAAAGCAAATCAGGCTGAATTGTGTTAAATGCACTGGAGAAATCAAAGAACATGATCCTCACAGTGCTGCCTGCTTTGTCCAGATGACAGTGGGTTGGTTGAAGCAGGTGAATGATGGCATCTTCAACTCGAACTCCACAGCGACAAGCAAACTGCAGCAGGTCTTGATATGTTCTTGTTTGCTTACCCAGGGGTGCCAACAGGAGTCTCTCCAGGACCTTCATGATGTGGGATGTCAGGGCAACATGTCTATAGTCATTAATAACTGATGGGTGAGTTCTTTTTGGTACTGGAACAAGGCAGGATGTCTTTCACAACACTGGAACCTTCTCCTGAGTTAGGCTAAGGTTGAAGAGGTGCTACAGAATCCCACAGAGCTGCTCTGCACATGCCTTCAGGACTCTGGGGCTGACACCATCTGGACCTGCAGCCTTTTCTGGTTCAGTTTCTCCAGCTGGCTCTTCACCTGACTTTTGGAGACAGACAAGTGGGAGGGGGAAGCAAAGGGGGTAGCAGCATTTCCTGACTTGGTTGAAGTCAAACTTGTGGAATCAGAAGAGTCCATGGCTGAGGTGAAGGATAAAACATCTGAGGTGTAACAGGAAAGCTGTTGGTCAGAGGAGAGTGGGATGTCTGTTTGGCTGGGAACAGGAGAGGAGGATGCTGAGCTAGTTCCTGAACTGAACCTGTTGAAGAATGTGTTCAGTTCATTGGCTCCATTCAGACTTCCATCTATCCAATCCTTCCTGTCCTTAAAGCCTGTGATCTTTTTCATTCCTGACCAGACATCTATGATATTGTTACTCTGTAGTTTGTTCTCCTGCTTTTTCCTGTATGCCTCTTTGCTGTCTCTGATCTTGACCTTAAGTTGCTGCTGTATACTTCTCAATAATTCCCTGTCTCCCTCCCTGAAGGCTCTTTTTTTCTTGTTTAGCATTTCCTTCAGGTCACTGGTGAGCCAGGGTTTGTTATTAGTGAATCATCTCACTGTTCTGGTGGGGATGATGTTGTCCACACAGAAGTTTATACAGTCAGTCACACAGTCAGTCATGGCAATGATGTCCTCTCCATGTGCTTGGCAAAAAATCATCCAGTCTGTGGTTGCAAAACAACCCCGCAGGGCTTCTTCAGCTTCCTGTGACAATTTTCTCACAGTTCTCTTTGTCACAGGTTGCCTCTGAACAAGTGGTTCATATTCTGAACAGAGAAAAACAATATTGTGATCTGATTGTCCCAGAGGAGGTCTTGGTTTGGACATGTATGCATCCTTTACATTTGCATAAAACAAATCCAAGGTCCTGTTTTCTCTTGTAGAGCAGCTGACAAACTGTTGAAATGTTGGAAGTGTAGTAGAGAGCGAGGCATGATTAAAATCACCAGATATTGCCACAAATGCATTCAGGTTCTGGGTCTGTAGCTTAGCAACAACGGAACTGATGACATCACATGCATTGTCGGCAATGGCTGAAGGTTGAATGTAAACAACTGCCAAAATTACAGTGGTGAACTCTCTTGGTAAATAATATGGACAAAAACTTACTGCCAAGAGTTCAGGATCTGGGCTGCAAAGACGACACTTCACAGTAACATGTCCTGTATAACACCATCTGTTGTTGACAAGCACTGCTACTCCACCTCCTTTTCTGTTCCTGCTTGTCTTCAGATCTTTGTCTGCTCGTACAGTCAGGAAGTCTGGCAGAGCGACGTTGGAGTCGGGGACATGATCCAGCTGCCACGTCTCAGTAAAACACATAACACTGCATTCCCGATACTCTGGCTGAGTCCTTGTAAGGACTTGGAGTTCATCCATCTTGTTAGCCAATGATCTCACGTTGCCCATTATGATCGATGGAAGAGATAGGTTAAACTTCCTCTTTTTCTGTCTCCTTTTTGCTTCTGCTCTGCACCCACGTCTCCTCCTTATGAACTCATCAGGGATTTGTGGCTTCAGTTGAGGTATTATTTCAGCTTTTGCGATGTTAATCAGCTGCTCCCCGCTGTAAACCACATTGTTGCCATGGTTATGCATCATAACAAGTTTTCAAAAAGTGAAAAATTAACAGCAAAAATCCTTCCACCTTCACAGCACCAAAAACTAGAAAGTAGACAGGTAAAAGAAATGCATTCTTGCTCAAGAAAACAGAGGAAC